>NDFG01000017.1:302027-317772 GCA_002167245.1 Sporophila hypoxantha
GAGAAGAGATTGGTTTGGCAATTTTAATTTTCTTTGTAGGTATTGGGACAAATTCTCAGCTTTATAGGCTGCCCGCACTTAACTGGGGGGATTTTTCTTGATTTAGATACACATTCTTTCTAAGGATATATTTAATCCAATAAGGAATTATTTTGTTTTCAGTAGATTTGATTTCGCTCTGTTCTCACACTCTGAGGTGGCTCCTGGCTGATGAGTGAAGTGTGGGTGGTCAGTGGCCGGCCAAGGAGGGGAGGGAGTTTTGTTTTGCTAATAGAGGGTGGGTGTAGTGAGATTCTTCAACAGTACAACTTCAAAGTGATGGGGGTGGTAGGTACTTATCTTGAGAAAACTGTGTGTGGGATAAGGATGGATCTGAATGGAGTAAATGGTTGGATTGGTGGAACATGCCCATCGAGAGGTCATGCCACAGGGCCAAAATAGACACTTTGATGTTTTAGAATATACCTCAAACCAACAGCTGGCTTATCAATCGCTTGTTGATTGTTGGTTTTATTTTTAAATTAAAGACAGTTGAACTGTGTAACTATCGTACGGTTGGGTTGCGGTAACCTGGCAGTGAGACAGGAACCAGTGGGACATGCCAGAGAGAATCACAAGAATCAACAGTCACAGAATCACAGTCCAGATACGTCGATAAGAAATCACAGAATGCACAGTCATGTGACAGTCACAGAAGTCACCAGAATCACAGTCACAGTCACAGTCAACAGAATCACAGAATCACAGTGTGATCACAGTTTTAGAGTCATAGAATCACAGAATCACAGTCAACAGAATCACAGATCACAGAAATCCAGAATACAGAATCACAGAATCACGCTCTAGAATCAGAAATCACAGAGTCATAGAGAATCACAGAATCACGTACAGAAATGGAGAGTCACCAGAAATCAACAGTCATAGAATCAAGAATCACAGTCAGGTGACTTGCAGAGCTGCATCGAAATCAGTTCCACAGAAGCAGAGAAATTACCAGGAGTACACAAATCACAGACACACAGACTCAGTCAGAAGAATCAGAGAATCCACAGACCCAGAATCAGAGTTGCAGGGTCACCGAACAGTCAGATCACAGTCATATGAATCAGAAATACAGTCACAGAGTCACAGAGTTGCGAGTGGTACAGTCCGTGATCGGAGTGTGGATTACGTTACAGTATAGAAGCAGAGAATTGCGAGTGTTAGGATTACCGCACAGAATCATCGGGTGGTCCAGAATCAGTCGATCACGAACAGGATGAGGTCACAGGACAGTCATAGATTCAGAAAATCACAGTCACAAGTTACACGAGTTGCAGACTCAGTCACCGATCACCGACATGGATCCACGGATCAGTCCACAGAATCAAAGAATCAGTCCAGAACCCAGTCACAGAACAATCCAGAATCAGTCAACGTTCACAAGAATAGCCGTACGAGAAATCAATTTCAGAAATCATTACAGAATCAACAGAGCCCACAGGAGGGGTTTTGTTTGGAAGCCCACAGAGGGTCCCTGGTGTCTTGATGCTCCAGCAGGGCTGTGCCAGAGCTAAGGGCACGCAGCTGTGCTCACCAGCTCTGCTGGCACCCCAGGGAGGAGCCCCAGAGCCTCTCATGGGACTCATGCTCAGGGCTGGCACTCCCAGGGCAGCAGTTCTGCCTCTGGGCAGGGGACAGCTCCTGGGTGGATGATGTGGTCTGGGGCCATCGCTGGGCTGGAGCAGACCTGGGCCCTGCTTCTGCCTCTGCACAACAGGGAACAAGACGGGGGCGCGGCGGCCAGACTGAGAGAGCACGGGACACGACTGGGGGACCACAAGGGACAGACAGGGACGGAGGGACACGCCCAGGGACTCCAAGGGACACTCCCAGGGACAGAAGACACGTGCACAGACAGGAACACCAGGGACATTCAGGGACAGCCAGGGACAGACAAGGGACAGACCAGGGACACGAAGGGACTGACAGACAGGGACAGACTGGGGAAGACACAGGGACAGCACAGACAGGGGCAGATAGGGATAGACATGGACCAGACAGGGACACACAAAAGACACTCAGGGAGCAGAACAGACAGGGATAGCACATGGGACAGCACAGGGAAACACACAAAAGACACCTCCAGGACAGACAGAGCAAGGGATAGACATGGACAGACAGGGACCACACAAAGACAACTCCAGGGACAGGGAGCGCACACAGAACCCCAAGGGACACCCCAGGGACAGACAGGGCACACCCAGGGACAGACAAGGGACACTCAGGAACACCCAGGGACACAGAGGGCTGAAGGCCCCTCTCAGCTGGGGCTACTCTCCAGGCTCCCTCCACCTACACCAGGGTGGAATTCAGCAGTACAGCAGAGTAGCTGCAGCAGCTGAGAKGAGAACTCAGGAGACCCCAAAGGTCAGGAGGTGCAGAAGGTCACAGTGCCAGTGAGATCAGTTCTGTGGCTGGAAATCTCATGGATGGGTGGAAGGAAAGGCCTGGGGGCCGTGTCACGGCCCATGGTAGGGACAACCCCAGCATGGTGACAGAGCAGAGTTAGCTGGTCCCTGGGCTGAAAACACAAAAATAAAAGTAGACTCTGATTCCCCCCGTGGTGACTGGGGACTGCTACAGAGGGCTGAGGGGCTGGGACTCCATTTTCAGACAAAAAGTGCTGCTGCTTCCAGTGCAGGGAGGAGGAGAAGAGACTTTTGATTTCGTGTGCAGCTGTCCAGGAATCCTGGTTCAAGGGGAACCATCAAAACCCATCCCCACACAAGAGTGACCATAATAGACTGAAGTTCAATACTCGACAGGAGAGGGGGGGAATAAAGCAGAAACCACTGTGATAAAGTTTAAAGGAAAAAAAAAAAAAAGAAAAGGAGACTAGTTAAAAGGGAATTGAAAGGGAATGGCTGGAAGGGTAAAATGATTGAAAGTGGTTGGGATACTTTTGAAATAAACTGTATTAGAAGCTCTGGAACATTATTAGAAAACTTTAAATGGGCAAAAGTCATCCTGGCCATGGCTATAAAGTAGCATAAAAGAAGCAACTCGAACTCAAAGGATAACTCTGGCAAGTTAATGTAACCCCACRTTAACAAGGGCCAAAATTGTGCTTGAGAAAGAACTTGCTCAAGACATTAAAAGTAATGATAACCTTTTTTTTTTCAAGCAGTAGAAGGTAACTCTGTGTCATGGTACAGCTCATGGAATATCAGGATTCAGTGGGAGAACTGTGAAAGGGCACAGCAGGAAATTTAAATAAACACAGGAATTTAGTCATGTTCCCACATGGGGAATTTTCATTACCAGGGATAAGTATGAGGAACTGTTTTATATTTTAGGCTTGAAATTAAAAATTGAATAATAAAAATTCATCAAGACCAGATGGTATTTTCCAAAGAGCAGCAAAGGAATGAAAAAATGAAATTCCAGTCTATTAACTGTACTGGGAAATCTGTCACTTCACCTATGCATGAGAAATAAGAAAATTGAGAATTTCTTGCCAATTTATTAAAAGGACTTGAAGGAGAAATATAGAAAGCTGTGAAATGGGAACCCTGGGTTTTTAGAAGGAAAGCTGGGAGGCACCATAATAAAGAACAAAATCATCAGGGCTAAGGCAGAACAAGGTGTTATCTCTTCAAAAATTGACCAACAGAGCAATTCTACATCCTGGAGGAAAGAACAGATGTAGCTTTGTGAATTTAGATTTCCAAAAAAGCTTTCAAATAAAGTTTTTCTAGTCAGGAGATAACAAGAAAGGCCCTTGTACGGTGTAATGGCCTCTTCCATGGCATGGGCATTTCCAGGAGTAAAACCTCTGTGTTTCAAGAGCGTTATGCTGGAGCCAGGGAAGCCTGAACAGTGCCAGAGAACCCCTCTGGATGGTGGAATTCAGGAATTCGCTAATTCCAACATTATCCTGGCTGCTCTTTTCCTGCTTTGGCTTTTCCCAGCCAGGTCCCASCACAGTGATGGATTCCCCAGCACCAGGGTGTGTCCAGCCCTTTCTGGAGGGTTGGGAAGAGTCCATGTGATASATGGAATTGTGCCCTGCCATGCCAAGTATGATCTCAAGATGTACAAAGCAATAAAATGGAGATGTAGAAAGATTTCCTCATCCTGGAGAGTTCTTGGGGARCACCAGTGCAACTCCTGGAAGTGCTCACAAAAGGAAGGGTAGGGAAAAAAAGGAAACAACAGGAGCAAACAGGAGACAACTTTCTGCATCTATAACTCCATGGAATGACYATATTTTCAGTGTTATGCATATTCTTGACATTTATTCCTATTGAAACTGCCACAAAAAAAAATCTGCAAACTAGAAGAGCTTTAGAGATGGGCAGGAAGGGTAATCAAAGATTTAGAACAACTTTGGAATAACTTTAACACCTCAGCTTGGATGGTTGCATAGGGAGCAGGAAGATTGTGGTGGACAGAGAGCTACAAAATCATGAGGGACAGAGGARGAGTGAGTTGAGAGCAGTTATTCCYTATTTTCCCAAACAAACCACTGCAATGAACATCCCAAATCAAAAAGCAAGAAGTTTAAATCCAGCAAAGGGAAGATCCCTGAGAATGCACAATTAYCCTTCATAACACGGGGCTGAGCAGGTCATGGAGCCCAAAGGGACAAACAGGTTCCAAAAGCAGGGAAACTAGTTTGTGAAAGAGAATGATTTTGAAACACAGTGATGTAGAGGAGGGTTCAGCAAAAAATCCTGGAGCCAGACTCTATTGGAAGCTGGGAGACTCCTCAGGGAAAAGTCACTCCAGGGTCATCCTGTKTCTTCTGGGCATCCCACAGTGACCACTGGCAGGAACAGGGGATGAGGGGGTGGATCTGGCTCAGGASGTCCCTTCTTCCATTCTTATCACGTCCTGAGGAGAGTTTGGTGACTGCTCCAGTGCAGGGATTCTCAGCTGGATGTTCCACAGAAGCACCAGTTGCAGTAGTGGACAGTGGTGGATTAGGAGTTCTGGCAGCAAAGGGAAAAGCTCACMTTTATTCTGTTCAAAGAACTAAAAATATTATCAGCCTTTTAAAAAAACTGGGACATGTATTTGTCAACAATTTTTTAGCATTAAAAAATGCACTTTTTAAAATGCATGCTGGTGCCACCTCTGATTCAGCAGTGACATGAATGTATTCCATGGAGTRGAGGGGTTTTTTCCCAGTAACTCCATGTTCTGATGAGCTGATCAGGAGTCACTGACCAAGCAGCACTGCCACATGCTCTGAGGGCAGGAGCAGCCCCTGACAGTTCTGCAGTCCCTTGGCTTTGCCCCTCATTCCTCCCTCTGTTTGTTGCATCAGAAGTTCCTCTTACCACCTGTTTGACCCTGGAGCAGTCAGGGCTGCTCAGGAGAACACTTTGTCTTGCATAAGCCCACGTAGCTTTAATTTTAAGCGTTTGTCACAAAAAAATTGAAAAAATGTGATGTGTTAGGACACGGAACCCACCAAACCCAAACCTACTTGAAATAATAAAGGGTCAGAGTCTTGCATGGCAATTTAGTGATYTGTGGCTCTTGGAGGCAACTAAACCTGTCCCAGAGAACTGTCTGTGAGGATCTCAGCCGCCTATTGGCCTGGGCTGGGTGAAACTCCTCAGCTGTAGGGGTGACCCAGTGGCACACAAGCAGAGCTGTGCTCTGCACCTGCCCTGGCTCTGCCCAGACCCTCTCACAGTCCCCTGACCCCACTGAATGCCCCASCTGGGCCTCTCCAGCTGCAAAACCCATCGTGATTTTTGTGCTTGGAGGTGAGAACTGAGCTCTGTGGAGATTTGAGCTGCTCAGAGCCTGGGCCAGAGGCAAGACAGACTGGTGAGAAGGGAGAAGGAAGAGCTGAAGATGCTTAGATAAGCAGGGAGATGCTGCTGCACGCAAGGATTTGATGGTCAAAGTCCAGGCTTTGTCAGAGCCAGGCTGGATGGGCTTGGAGCAACCTGGGATAGTGGAAGGTGAGCTTTAATGTCTCTTTTTTAAGATGAGCTTTAATGTCCCTTCCACCCAAACCCTTCTGTGAGTCTATGATTCAACATCCCTGTGGGGCTGATGTGAATTTTTCACCACCCTCTGCACTTCTGGGMTACARAGACAGAATTTTTCTTTGCCTAGGAACACAGAAATCATCAGTGGCCAACCTCTGGAAGACAAGAGGGCCCAGGAGCAATGGGAAACCTGCCAAGCTGAGAACTCTCAGCGGCTTGCAGGGAACCCTTCTGCAGCCCCTAGGGGAACAGGGGTCTCGAGCTCTGGCAGAAAAGCGGGGAAAGGCTGGGACTGCCTGGGTGGGGTTCTCGGTGTTCCTCCATCTCCTTTTTCCCTCTGCCCGAGCTGGGTCAGGCGCCCCGGGACGGGGAAAATCCCCGATCCCCGAGCCAGGGAGCAGCGCCCGAGCCCAGCCCCGCCCGGCCCCGCTCGGCTGCCCCAGCGCTAAATTAAACCGGATTGTGCTTTTCCCACTTTAGTCATTTAGATAAAAGTAACATTTTGTTTGAGAGCAGCAGCAATTATACCCTGGGGTTTGGGATTAACATAATTAATACTTTCTCCATCTCCAAACGGCTCCTGCCGCAATCAGAGCCTCGGCYTTCGGTGACGCCGCAGCCCAGAGTGCTCCCCAAAAAGGCACACGAGTCCTTCTGAGCGAGCCTGGAGTGTGCTTGGGAAGGAGCATCTCGGAAAAAAAGGAAAAGAGAGCCGTATCACCCTGCATTAGTGTCTGCAGCACATGAAAAGCCTGTCACTCCACCACCCAGGGAACTAATGAAGATCCCAATTATGCAGCAATAAAATATACATACGCACTACACAGGGCCTTATACATTTTTAATTTTTTTTTCCAGAGCCAAATTCAGAGAGAAATTTCTAATTAATGGTTTTGTCATTTTTAAATAAAAAGGTACGTGGCTGCAGGAAACAGTGGCAGAGCWTCCCCAGCAGAGCCATGCAGGCACAGACTGGGTATCCAGCCACCATCCCAGCACTGTCCCCACCCCTGCCCTGCCAGCAGCTCCCTGATTCCCTGAGATCCTGAGAGGAGGAAATCACCTKCTTGCAGTGATCCCAGTGATACCCACACTCCCCACAACCCAGCCAGGCATCCTCACTCTGAGGGAGYCCTTTGCTGCTTCCATCCCCTTGGCATTGCATGGGAACGTTTTCCTTTTGAGCCCAGGGCTCTGGGGGGATCCAGCCCATCTTGGAAGAAGGTGACAGCAGGACAGCAATGGGTGACAAGCCTCCAGCTGCACCCTCCAGCTTGGGTTTGCTTCTCCTTCTTCATTCCCAAAGCTGGAGGAAGAGCAGTGGATGGCCCAGCCCAATTCCAACCCACCAGGGAAGACTCAGGTGCTGCCTGATGAGAGCTGGAAAAGAATGGGATGGAGCTTCAGCAGCAGAACCAGCAGCTCCCAGCAGAAATCACAGAATCATGGGAGAGTTTGGGTTGGGAGAGACCTTTAAAGGCATCTGGTCCTACCCCCCTGCAGTGAGCAGAGACACCTTCAGCCTCTGTTTTCTGCCTGGATCAGAGCCCTGCTGGTACCAGGGACTGGAGATTGGTGTCCCTATTCCAACATCCTTGGGAAAGGCTGTTTGAAAGCAGCACAAGTGGAAACTTCTGGCTKTCCTGCCCTGGGTGTGCCTGGAACACCGAGCCTGCACTGCAGAGCTCCACACTGATCTTCTCTGAAAAATCCCATTCCAGCTGTGTCCCTGCTGCCCTGGTCCTGCTGGTCCCACCCTCTGGTGGGCTGTGGGGAAATGATGCCCATCCTCAGCCCCACAGYATTCCCTGCCCTTGGGGACAGGGACAAGACCCCAGCCCAGCCCTGTGACAGCACCTGCAGCACAGCTGGGCTTTCAAACACTTCAGCTGCATCTTCATGAACTTCCAGAATAAATCAGAGTTGGTCTTTCCTGTAGTCCTTAGGACATTTAAACCTGGCTGTTGTCCACAGGAACAATGTCCCACACACACTGCCAGCCCTCCCAACCTTCCAGTGCTGCTCCCAGCTGGGAAGGGATCAGAGCTACTCAACAAAAACAACTTCAAGAGCTTTTCAACATTAGCTTAGCAATATATCTCCCTTAACTGCATCCAAAGGAATGATAGGCCTATTTGAGAGTCAGTTTCCCAAAAAGTGGATATAAAAGCATCCATCTGAAGCAGCAACTCAACTCAGAAAGTTTCTGACAAAATGCTCAAGGCTTGGCAAGGTTTTAAGTGATTCAGAGCAATGTTTTAAAACGGAGCTGTCAGGAACCTGAAGCGTAAAGCAGTTCTGTCAACTCCTCCTGTAATAGAAATAAATGACCATTTGTTGCTTTCTGAACTCTAATATGCAGATGAGTGAATATATTATGCAATGTCCAATGTCCTAAACTCCATCTTCATTTAATTTTTGAAGTCACTGTAATATGGTGCAYAAATATAAGGGTAAAAAAATAACTCCTGATGGTAGCGTGATGCTGAAAAGTTCCCAAGCATGCAAAAAGCCCAGAAATTGTTATTTTGACATTAATCAGTGAGGAGGCTCTGAGCACAGCAGAGCTGTGACAGACACAGGATCATTATCACCAGACACAGCTGGAGCTCTCACCTACTGTGGAACTGTCGGTGGGCAGGGAGGGAGAGGGGAGAGGGATCCTTCATTTTTCCAGCTACAGACCAAGGTCAAGGTGTAAAAGAAAAGTTTTCTGGGTCAAATTCACCCTTGTGCAGCTGAGATGAGGGGGAACCTCAGTCGTGGCCAAGAGGGTGCAGGTGATGCACAAATCTCCTGGGGATTCCCTCACCTGGATTGAGGGACACTCCTGGAACCTGGGGATTGTCCTGCTGAGTCCCTGCAGGCAGCAGATGTGGGCCCCTCTCTGCTCTCCTCCTGCAGTGACCCAGGTACTTCAAAGCTGCTTGAGCCCTGAGGAGAATGGAATGGCTCAGACAAAGCAGCCCAGGGTCTCTGGTTTAATGTTTTCCCTCTCCAAGTCACCAAGTTCATCTGGAAATCCCCGTGTACACCTGGCTGCCTTCCTAATTACTGTTATCTTAACTGCTAGGCCAGTTTTAAATTGCAAGCTGGACTGGAATAAAAAGCAAGGAAAGTTTAATTAATTGGTTAATTAATTATTTTYCCCTCTTTTAATAAGGAGATAATATTCACAGAGACAATCAGGGGCACAGAGAGATCCTGTGGCTGGTTCACTGCAGTGCTGCTCCTCATTGCCAGGAGCTGTCCTGGGCTCCTGAGCCCTTGGAATCTGAGCCTTTTCTCCAAGTTCCTTCTCCTTGATCCTCTGCTGCCTGAAGGAACTGCTTCTGAGCTATGAGAGTGCTCCTGAATTGGGTAAGGGGTGTCAGAGGGCCAGCGCTGACAGAAAGCTTGGGAGAAAACAATCCTAGGGTAAAAAAATAACATTTTGGGGTTTTTTTTCTGACTGTTTTTCAAAATCTTGCGAGCACTCAGGGCTCCTGATGAAAATGTTGAAGTATTGGGCATGAGGTTGTCTAGGGGTTCTATTAACTCAATCCTTTTCAGAAATTAATGGTCCAGAGCAGCATTTTGGGTGAGGTGTTCCCCAGGAATTCCACCAGAAGGACCTCAGGGCCGTGGCACCAAGTGATGGTCAGTGAACCCTTGGGAGATTCTGCCCAGCTTGAAAACCCCAAACCCCCAGATTTTATCAAGGAGGTTGTGGAGCTGCCCTGCAGCCAGCCCAGCTATCCAAAGAGATATTTAGATATCAAAATATTTGCAACACTGATACCCAGAGGCTGAACCTGACAGATTTGGAAATAGAATTTTTTTRGGAGTTCTATTTTCCATCCCAGATGACTTCTCAGCTCCATCTTCTGCAGCAATGGGATTTTTCACATGGAGATMGTACAATAAATAATTTGATCAACTTTTCCTGGGGACAGTGACTCTAAATTGTGAGATGATTAGGGACAAGTGTTCCTGACTTGTGTTTGCTGGGAGGATGACCTGRGACAGGGGTGGACACTGGGGGAGTATTTCAGCAGTGCCAACAGAGCAGAAAAGTTCCTCTGCTTCTCAACTTGCTTAAAAATCCCTGCAAAGTGCCCCAGCCAAACCCCAGCTGGCACAGCTGGTTTTTCTGTGTGCCCCCGCAGTGTCCCCACAGCTGGAACCCATTGGTGCCACCTCATTGCTTGAACCCCCTCAGCTGCTGCCTCTCAGCTCCTTACAGCAGCAGCTGAGGAGCACAGAGCATCATTAGCTTTTTATCTGGAAACCCACCTGTCTCAGGAATTTACCTGTGCTTTTCCTCTGTTTCTCCAATGAGAAATTAATGTGTCTGTCAACAAGTGCTCTTCCATTAAACCTGCACTTGTTTATTTTAAAATAAAAGTAAGCTGCCACACCGAGCATAAAAACATGCAAGGCTTTATGTGGGAATCTGAAAGAATATTATATTAACATGCACATTTCTTTGCTTCTTTTCTGAATCCCAAGAGACTCTCTTCCAGGGAATTTCAGCTGGTAACCGCTTTCTTCTGCATTAATGTGAATCAAATCTTTTCARCTATAAAAGTTTCTTCTGGTAATACACAACCCTTGTGTGAAGTTTGTCTTAAAATAAACAGTAAAGCAGTTCCTTGGGCCACCTCACCCACAGCCTGCAGCTGCACACCCAGGCAGGGCCAGGGAAATGTGCCTGAGCTATGGAGATCCCCAGTCCCAGAGGAGGGAGGGCACAGGGGAGGATCCCACCCAGCCCAGCACTYTGCATCCCCCCTGGGCTGAGCTGGTCACGGGACAGGTCCCAGGCTCCCAGCACGATGCACCTGCCTGGTGCTGCCATGGAATTGGACAGGGATCATCCTCCCTGTCAGGCCTCACTGGCARCCCCACACAGGGGGCTCCAGACTCTGCTTTCAGCCCAGTGCCCATGGCTGGATGGGGACATCCCACCCTGGGGTGCAAATCCTGCCCAGAAATGCCCCTGTGATGGTCCTGCAGGACAAACCCCAGCAGTTCCTCCAGGGCTCTGGCACACAGGATGGCTGGAAAGGCCACCCAGGCCCTGCTTTCAGCATTTTCTTTTTTTTTTTTTTTCCTACAGAGTAAAATATCAACTTTCTACTGATCCTCTGCCCTGTCCCCTGTCCCCAAAGGCTCCTCCTGTGCAAATCCATCTGTGGCTGAAGCAGAGGCTGGCAGGGCCTGGATGGGTCTCCTTGGAGCAGCAAACAGCCACTTGTCAGGGAAGAGCTGTGCTGGGGCTCAGCCCACGAGGCTGCTGCAATTAGAACTCCTCAGTGGGATTGTGGCTGACCCTCCCCTCCATCCACACTGGGATGTCAAATGTCAAACTGTCTGCCCAGCTCCCAGAGCGGCCTGACGAGGCCGCGCTCTGTGGGGACAGCTGGCATTCAGCATAATTGTTTATGAGACACAACTTGCCAGCAGCAGCAGCAGCAGGCCAAATTGGAGAGAACTAATGGCTCAATATTGGGGAATTATCTGGCTGCAGCAGCACGGCCCAGCCTGGTTAATTAGGAGCTTGCAATGAATATAGAATTGCTGTTAATTTTAACCCACCGTGCCTTTCCCGAGGCRAAATAGGGGAGTATCAGTATTATGTGATTTGGTAAAGGGTGGAAGGGAATGTTTAATAATGGTGGATTTGCTTCTTTATCTTAAGTGCTTCCCCCTTCATGTAGCAGACACACCCCCACTGCAGCGAGGCTGAGGGCAGCACACGCCCCAGGATTTGCCCTTGGTGCCTTTCCAGGGCAGAATTCCTCCCATGGAGGCAATTCCAGAGCCTGCCCATTGCAGAAGGAGCATCACTGCCCCCAGCCCCACTCCAGTGTCCCAGCCCCTGCAGTGCAGCCCAGTTCTCTCCAGAGAGCAGGGGCCAGAGCTGGGATGGGGTGAGGATGATCCGGGACCCAGGGCCTGCTGCCAGTGCTCTGGGTGGGCAGGACAGACAGGGGACATCTCCTGGGGCCTGGGGCAAGGGGGCTCTGTGGTATTTTGAGGACAAAGGAAGGAAATAATGAATCTGACTCCATGTTCTTAGAAGGGTAATTTATTATTATTCTATTCTATTCTATTCTTACATTATATTATATATTATTATATTATAATATATTACATTACATTATATTAATGATATGATATGATATGATATGATATGATTATACTATACCAAAACTATACTAAAGAATAGAGAGGGGATACTTACAGAAGGCTTAACAAGATACTAATAAAAAACCTGTGACTCTCTGGAGTCCCAACACAGCCTGACCATGATTGGTCATTAAGTAAAAACAACTCACATGTTGGATAAACAATCTCCAACCACATTCTAAAGCAGCAAAACACAGGAGGAGCAACCAGATAATTATTGTTTTCATTTTTCTCTGAGGCTTCTAAGCTTCCCAGGAGAAAATCCTGGCAAAGGTATTTTTCAGCAAATATGCCAGTGACAGGGGCTGCACTGGAGATGCGGGGCAGGGGAGTCCAGGAGCACTGAGGGGGCTGGGATCCATCAGAGCAGGGGTTTTGGGGCAGGACAGGGCTGTGGTGAAGGGGATAAGCCAGGCTGAAGGATGGGGTTTCACTGGGGACACTCCCTGCCCCTGGACAATCCAGTTCAGRGGCTGGCACACCTTGCCCAGGGAGTGGCACTTCAGTGTGGTGTCACAGGTGAGCAGAGCTGGTTCCTTGGTGCCCAGGGGCTCACATCCCTGCCTCTCCTCTGCTCACAGAGCTGGGGGCCATAGTGCAGGGAGGCCTCGTGCTGGCTGCTCCTCCACAGGATGCTCCCCCCTCAGCACCGAAACATATTCAGATTTTGCCTTCCTCAGTGTAGACCTCAGTGAAACATCTGGGGAGGCTGAGTTGGCTCCTGAAGGAGTCTGCTTTATCCCAGACCCATGGTGTCCTTCAAACACGAGTGCTGCAATGTAGAGAACTCAAGGGATGTGATGCAAATACACCAAAACCMTCCTGTTTGTGTCAGGGAGGGGAAGCTGTGACACTGCAGGTGCTCTTGGGTCACTCCAGCAGCCACACAAACACAGGCTAAAGGATGATGAGGAGCCCACCAAGGCTCAGCAACTCCTTCTGGGGCCTCTTGGACTTGTGTGTGACCTGTTCAGCCTCACCATCACGTTTGTGTGGCCCTTGGGGTAATTTGAGTGAGATGGCCCAGCTGGTTCAAGGGGAGGACAATTCCACCCTTGGATGCTGTGTTCTGCACCAAGGCACAAATGGACCCAGTTCCCCAGGAGCAGGTGACTGCAGTGAGAGTAAAACCATCTCCAGACACTCTAAATAAGAATCCARCACCACCTGCAAGTCCATTCCCTCAACAGGCCAGATGAAACCAGGTGGATTTTGGACCTCCATTCAAGCTTTTAGCAAGGTCTGGGGCACATTTTGGTGAGACAAGCCTGCACTTAGCATTCTCTCTATATCAGCACTGATTTGGASAATCAGGTTCATACCTTGGCCACTGCTCCCATTCCAGGGTGTGATGTCTTGAATTTCCATGTTCCCAAATGCACCCAGTGCTCCTGAACTGCAGCTTTGATGTCTCTGAACCTGCCTGGGGGAGAGTGACTCCAGTATCAGAGAGGGGTGGGCCCCAGGGCACTGAGGGTAGCACTGGCTGCTGGCTCTGTTAACTCAGCCATGGGACTTCCAAATGCTCAGGAGAATTCTCCAAGTCACTCAGCAAATCCATCCTTCATTGAACCATCCTTTCGAGAAGTTTGCCTTAAAATAAACACCAGAGCCCACTTCACTTTTCTGAGCACTGTCTTTCCACAATCCAGGGGAGCTGCCCTGAAATTTTGTGGAAGGAGGACTTTTTCTGCAACAGTAACCTTTCTTACCTCATTTAAACTTAAATTTATTCCATATTTCAAAGCCTGAATGCTCCTGCCTGTAGAACATTTATACAGACAACAGGAAATTGAGTGTTGCAATGAACTGCACTTTCCTTATTATTTGTGGCAAAATATTTTTAGTGYATTTACTGGAAATTTCAAAACATGTCTGGTAGGACATCACAGATCCTGGATCTGCTCAAGTGAAATAAAGTACTCTGGGTTTATTAATAGCTGTGAAAATTCTTACCAGGTGTTAATAAGTGGGAGAAAAATCTTTTCTCTCTTTTTTTCCCCCTCTAAGGAAATAAATTACTATGTCAGAATGTAGAGGAATTTTGGAACTAAAAATGCAGAAASGTCTGGGTGGGGTTTAGGAAAACACCTGAGTGTGAAATAAACCTTTGCTCCCCCTTGAAGAGCTGGTGCAGTGGTACRGCCACATTTTATACAATTTGTACAACGTTATCTTTCTTCTCAAATATTTAAAATCCCGTGACGCTGTTTGGAAAGCTCACTCAGGGATGTGTCATTTTAGCTTTTCATCAAGCTGCCATGCATGGCTTTGTTAGTACACATTTTAAACCAGGCAAGCATTCCTCGTTCACCTGGCATCACTTAGAGAGGGGGAATTCTTTCCTCTCCCTCACAGCAGCCTCAGAGGCAGCACAGCTCAAGACCCATCCTCTGCTGCTGTTCCATGGAGCAGGAACATTGACATTGGTAAATCACCAGCAATCACCAGCTGAGGGAAGAAAATGGTGCAGGAAAYGGGGTGAGACCTGCAGGACACAGCTCAGAGCAGCTGAGGAAGCTGCTGCTGCTGCCAGGAGCTGCCCAGGCCCCTCGGGCTGTTTGCTCAGGGACAGAAAGGGAGGATCTGGCTCCCACAGGGGAGGGGGGGTTTGGATGCCCCTGGTGAGGACAGGGCAAGGTGACAGATCACCTGGATGATGGAAACCCCCACAAAGAGAAATCAATGCAGAACATGCACAGAGAGTGGGAAGATGCCATAAAATGAAATCAGGGGGTGCTGGGGTAATGGAGGGTCTGRGCAGGCCCAGGGTGTTCAGAGAATCCCAGACTGGTTTGKGTTGGAAGGCACCTTAAAGCCCATCCAGTGCCACCCCTGCCATGGCAGGGACACCTCCCACTGTCCCAGGCTGCTCCCAGCCCTGTCCAGCCTGGCCTTGGGCACTGCCAGGGATCCAGGGGCAGCCCCAGCTGCTCTGGGCACCCTGTGCCAGGGCCTGCCCACCCTGCCAGGGAACAATTCCCAATTCCCAACATCCCATCCAGCCCTGCCCTCTGGCAGTGGGAGCCATTCCCTGTGTCCTGTCCCTCCATCCCTTGTCCCCAGTCCCTCTCCAGCTCTCCTGAAGCCCCTTCAGGCCCTGGCAGGGGCTCTGAGCTCTCCCTGGAGCTTCTCTTCTCCAGGTGAGCACCCCCAGCTCTCCCAGCCTGGCTCCAGAGCAGAGGGCTCCAGCCCTGGAGCAGCTCCATGGCCTCCTCTGGACTCTCTCCAAATGTGTCTTTGAATTCATTACATCAGCCCAGGTATTTCTGACCTTGAAGGTGTGTCCAGGTTCAGTTGGGCTGACAGGATCCCTGGCTGTGAATCCCACAGCAGGTTTTGAAAAATGCAGCCCAAGAGCCCTCTCAGACCCTCCTCAGCCCTGTGCCCAGCTGAACATCCTTCCTCCAAAACTCGGTGCCTTTCCCAACACCCCCAGTCCTAAACCCCTCACTGCAGAGCAGAATGAGCCTCACTGGAGCTGTTTGGGAACTGTCTCTTATACACATCTGCAGAATGAGCCTCACTGGAGCTGTTTGGGAATGCTCAGGGAGTCTTACTTTGTGACTGTCTTGGTT
>NDFG01000017.1:318457-346904 GCA_002167245.1 Sporophila hypoxantha
TTTCCAACCTAGGGCAGTGCCCAAGGCCAGGGAACAGCACAGGGGCAGCAGAGGGACCATTCAGGTTTTTCTGCCCCTCAGCTCCATGGGGATGAGCTGCAGGTCCCATTCCCTGTCAGGTTCCTGCCTCAGCTGTGCCAGCAGGGYCTSGGCTGTGATTCTCCCTCATTCCCCACAGCCCTGTCCTGGCTCTCACAACTGTGATTACAGCCTCACACTTCCAGGGGTGCAGTTAACAGCCTGATTAGCAAGATACCATTCCATTTTATAATTAGATTAATGAGAGCATTCATTCAGAAGTTGTTATCTCACTTAATAATGACCTCACTGATTATTTTATCTCCTTTAACTCAGTGAGTGATTTTGATTAAAATAAATATAGCTCACAGCACCTGGAAATTCATTCTTCTCTTTAGATGGAATCTGATGGAAAGAGATTCCTTTTAAGAATTTCTTGAGAGTGATTAAATATTTTGGTCCTCCTGAGGCTGAATTTTCATGTTTTTAAAGATGACATTTTTGAAATATTTGATGATAAAATATTTATTAAGCCCTGTATTTATATTTTCAATACATCTGTTTCTGCTTTGACTGTTTGAACATCATTTCAGCAGAAATATATATTTGCATGCTGAGCTGATTTAAAAAAACACCCGCAAGTGCTTATACACACACACACACACATTTGCACACACACAGGCCTCACACACTGAGCTGCACTCTTCCTTTCATCCTGGCCCTCCCAGAATGATTTCTGATTTAGGGCAAACACTGCCAGCAGTCATTGAGCCAATTGAGTTTATCAGATCCCTGCTGCTCGTGATGTTATTTTGTGTATTAATCTATTTTCTAAGAGTGGTAAGAATTAGCACAGCTGCTGAGGACTCCAGTGGGAAAGAGGCAAACGGGAGGGCAAAGAGCATTTGGGGTTTGCAGGAGAGGCCAGCCACGGCTGATTCCTGTGGGGCAACAATTAATCACAAAATCTGGGTGCTTTGGGCATCCTCAGCCATGCCAGCAGCAGAGGGAAGGTGGCCATGGGGTGACAGCCCCTGGTTTGGGGGTTCACAGAATTCCAGACTGGTTTGTGTGGGGGGACCTTCAGTGTCATCCCACCCCTCAGAGCCCACACTGCTCCTGCCCCGTGGCATCCTTAGAGCTCATCCCACACCCAGCTGCTTCTGATACAGCAAGATCAGCTCTAAATAATGCTGTGCTGCTCCTCAGTGAGCACCCCAGGATCACACGTGGCCCCAGCTCTTGGAGGAGCTCAGGGCACAGCAAAGCTCTGGAGGGGCCAAGTGCAGAAGGGGCAGAGGGGCTGGGAGCAGCTCCTGCACACCTGGCAGTGTGTGCACAGCTCAGGGCCCCAGAGGTGATGGTTTGGGCTCTCCCAGGTGGTTCATGGTGAGGGATGGATGGAGGGACCAGCCCAGCTGGGGACATCGTTGTGCTGTGGTTAGTGTGACCCTCCCAGTGCTGACAGCAAATCATCATCATCAACCTCCCAATTTCCTGCAGCAAAGCTCAAGGGGCAGGGATGAATTACACCTCTGCTTCCAGGGGGCTGGAATGGCTCCTGTGGGGCAGGACTTGGTCTCTCAAATGCTGGCTGCAGTAGGCAGATAGAAGGGAATGCTGAGATTTCCACTGGTTTAGTTCACACTTCTTATTTTACAGGTTTTAATGTGTTCATTCTAATTTCTTGCCCTGCTGAAGCCTGTAAAGGTTGCACATCAGAAATGAGTGCAGGAGAATGTCAGTCTCCCCCAGATGCTGGAGATGGAGATGGTTTYTGCTGACCTGTCTGCGAGCAAAAGACAGGGACAAGTCTCATCCTGCATCTGCAGGTATGGAAGAAAAAGCCTTTTACCTTTAGAACAAGTCTGAGCTGCAGCCTGAATTCTGGGGRAAAAAATGACTGAAGGGGACCTGGCAACCTTTGGTATTTTAGTTCTCATTTTACAGTATCCATAGGCAATTAACATCCTGCAACCTCCTTTAGAAGCTCTTTAGAAATACTCATGTTCCTTTTGGGAAGCTGACAGGCTCTGCCTCACTTCAATTCAAAATGTTCAGAATTGCTGTTACCCAGTCAGGAAAAAATATTAAAAAAAAAAAAAAAAATCCTGTTTCTGAGGCACAATCTAGCTCCAGGGGTATTCCTGTAGTTCTATTCCTGAAAACCCCAATAGAAAATAGGRATTTATCCTGTAGGGTGGTATTCACACAACAGCTCCTTGGCCATTCAAAGGTGCAAAGGGAAATAAATCTGCTGAAATAAATTTGTCAAATTTTTTTGGTGGTGCTTCAGTTTTGCTTCTTCTGCTGCCTCTATTTCAATTTTATATTAAAAAGTCAAGTCCTGTGTAACCACAAATATCCTCTGGGGCATTTGGAAGCAGCTCAATAGGTGAGACAGCCAGGGAATGGAAGGGGAGTGCTCACAAAGAGAGAGCAATGCTGAAAATGTTGTTCTGTGTCTACAAATAAACYCAGCTGGGCACTAAACCTTCAGATGGAACAAGAGGAAATGTTATTTTTGTAAAAAGGAAAAAAAAAATCAGCTCTTCTTCCCCCCCAACCCATCTCTCTGTCACTAAATATTTCTTTGTATGTGGGTCAAAGTGGCCAATGCTATTTCTTTCAGGCTTTGAAAATTTCATAGCTCTGAGAATTTATGGACAATATTCTGCAAAGTCCTTGTGAAAAGGGTGTAGGGAAAAGCTCTGTGAATCCCAGAGTTGGTAAGTGAAGGAGAAAAGCCCTACAAGAAAATAAAAACTGGAAGTGAGCATTAAACACTTCACATTRGTTTGGTTGAAAATGAAAATCATGTGGAGACGCTGCAGAAAATTCTCTGTGGATAATTGATTGTCTTTTTTCTCAGTCTGGATGGTTCTCCAGGATTAAAAGGTGGAGAAACATTCATGCATTCATGGCAAAGGGAGACAGTTTGTGCTGGGAGCCCAGGGGGCAGGCTCTGTGCAGGTGTGAGGCCAGGTGGCTCCTCTGTGTGCTCCCCAAATTCCAAATTGCAGGATCAAGGACCCCAGGACCTCAGATGTGTATAAGAGACAGGTGCAGGTGTGAGGCCAGGTGGCTCCTCTGTGTGCTCCCCAAATTCCAAATTGCAGGATCAAGGACCCCAGGACCTCTCTGATAACAGAAACCTTTAAAGGAGACTGAAGTCTCCAGAGTGAAGTTCAGAACAAGACACAGCCACTGCTGTCATTTCTTTGTTTAAATTCTCCCACTAAACCCACAGACCTGAGCCCCTGTGACCCCTGGGGGAAGCACCTGAGAGCCCTGTTCCAAATCTGATTCCAACCTGGCTGAAGCTGCTTCACTCAAAACCATTGCAGGCTCTCCTGTGAAATAATAAAGGAAAAAAAAATCTGTAGTGATTTGTCCTGAAGAAATACACCAAAAATAAAGCGGAAAATAGAACACAGACTTCATATACTGAAATCTCTTCAAATAATAAACAATTCATTGCACTCTGCTCCTTCTCAGTTATAGAATCCCAGACTGGCTTGGGCTGGAAGGGACATTAAGGCCCATCTCATTCCATCCCCAGCCACTGGGCACCTCCCACTGTCCCAGGCTGCTCCCAGCCCTGTCCAGCCTGGCCTTGGGCACTGCCAGGGATCCAGGGGCAGCCMCAGCTGCTCTGGGCACCCTGTGCCAGGGCCTGCCCACCCTGCCAGGGAACAATTCCTAATTCCCAATATCCCATCCAGCCCTGCCCTCTGGCAGTGGGAGCCATTCCCTGAGTCCTGTCCCTCCATCCCTTGTCCCCAGTCCCTCTCCAGYTCTCCTGGAGCCCCTTCAGGCTTTAGGAAATGAAAGGTGTGGCAATGGGTAGGACAGTGTCCCTGAGCTGTGTGAGAGCTGCAGTGGAGCCACCTTCACCACAGGAACCTGGGCAGGGCCTCTCTGGGCCTGGGACCTCTTTTGGTGAAGTCCAACAATCTCCTGCTCTCCACAGGYCAGAGATCCCCACTCCCAGGGAAGGAGCAGATGTGGAATCCAAGCACAAAGTGCCACACACAGAAACAACAAATCTGGGAAAGCTCTGCAGCCCTGGGGCAGGTTTCGTGAGGTGGCTGTGGCTCCAGCTTTAGGATTTCTTGGTTGTGTTTGCCTCACACCAGGAGAGGAGTCCTCTCCAACACCCCCTGCTCTGCAGGTTTCTCAGAATTTCTGGTTATGGGTGATCACAAATCCCTTTATTATTTCTGCAGTGCCACCTTTTCCTCCAGCTCTGCCCTCCTGCCCAATTCACTCAGAGCTACTGGAGTCTGACATCCAGCAGAAAATTCCTGTCCACCCTGATTTCCTGTGGCAGCTTTCACTTAATTAGGTCCTCATTACAGTGTCTTTGTCCAGAGAGCCCTCAGTGCCAGGCACATCTCCTGAGCCACAGTAAATGGATTTTTAACCTTTGGGTAAACATTTCTATATATAAGGAAAAACGCTGGGGAGGGAAATGACTTTTGAAGCTGAATTGAAGGGCACTGAGTGGGCAGAGGAGGGAGTTCAGGAGATTTCAGCAGCAGCGTCTCCAGAAAGTGAAACTTTGCTCTGAGCCCATCACCTGCAGCCAGCCTGAAATGTCCCAGGGAGCCCAGGAAGGGAGACACAGAGAGGGAGAAGCTTTCATGTGGCAAATGGAAAGGCCTCAAAGGAAATTCAGACCCTGCTGATACTGACACTCACCTTGAAGTTTCTGCCCGTTCCTCTCCTCATTGGCTCGAGTATTTCTGATAAAATCAGATCAAAGGCTTTTGTCTTCAGTGGCTGCTCTGCTCCTCTGATTTATTCTGACTTGCTGGAACTGGCAAGGAAGTGGCCCCAAAATCCAATGTCCCTCTTTTCCCTCTGCCTTTGAGCTACAAAAGGGCATTYTGGCAGCCCAGGGCAAACAGTGCAAGTGGGATTCAAGGATTCAGGGACAGAGATGGATGGGATGGGTTGGAAGTATTTAAAAGTGAATTAGAACCAGCATTACTCCCAGTGTGTTTTGTATGGGTATCAGAGCCACAAAGGGAAATTCGAGCAAGGGGAAGCCAGGAATGTGAGGAATGTGCGACGTCAGGCACGATGGCATTTCACATTTGGTGATGCGGTGTGAGCAGAGAGGATGGGGCTGGCTCCGGAGAGAGGGAGCGGGGCAGGGGCAGAGGGAGGGGCTCTCAGAGCTGTTTCCAGCCTGCCCTGCACAGATGGGGACACAGGGGCAGCAGCAGCTGGAACCCCCCRAGGTGGGGGTGACCCCTCCCAGCAGCAGCACCAGCTCGGTTTTTGGGTTATCCAGTGCTGAGATGGGTCATTGCAGCAGTTCCCGTTCCTCAGAGCRCTGGTGATACAAAGATAAGCCTGGTTCAGATGTCAGGTGAGATAAAGACAAGACTCAAGCACCAGTTCATCAGGGATGAAGCCCTTTTGCCTCTGCAGCCCTCGAACAGRACCAGAACGAGGGCTCTGCATTTGTCTCACTGTATTTCAGAGCTCCCTTTAGGAGGAGAGACAGAGGTCAGCTCAATGTAAAGAGCAGATTAAAAACTTCCAGCTCAGCATCAGCATCTGTCTTTAAGAATAAGGAGAAACYATCAGGTTTCTGAAGCAGTCAGACCTAAATAATGAATGTGAGTAAAGAATGGGTCATCAAAAATGCTTCAGATTCTGCATCTGAAATACTCCTGTGTCCTTGTGCTGTGAAGGATGTTCTGCTTGGCCTGCCTGTGCTCTGCAAAAGATGCAACTTCCTCTGGAAATGTGTAGAATTCTACAATAATCTCTGTGTTTCTGCCAAGCTGTGGTTCAGTGTTTCCTGGAGTCACTCAGATGCATTTTCACCGTGGGCCAACGGCTCTGCCCTTGCTCCTTGCACTATCCCTGCCCTTTTCACAGTCCTGCTGTGAAAGTGCTGCTGATTTTCTGAGCTTTCATTTCATTTTCTGCTGCTGGACAGAGCTCTGAGCTGATGTCCCCGACTTTTCTGCTGGTGGAGACCACAGAGAGCTGAACTTGAGCCACACAGGATCATTAAGGTTGGAAAACACTTTCAGGATGATCAAGTGCAACCATCAGCACCACCAAGTTCACCACTATCCACATCCCCAAGTGCCACATCCCCACGTTCTTTGACCACTTGCAGGGATGGTGATTCCTCCACTGYCCTGGCAGCCTGTGCCARCTCTTTCCATGAAGAAATTTTTCCTAAAATCCAATCTAAACTTCCCCTGGCATGACTTGAGGCCATTTACTCTCCTCATGTCAAGACAYGAAAATGTGTCAGTGATTCTGCACAGAGAGGGAACACAGAATTCTTGTCAAAGTGCWGTGGCAAACAACCAGGATCTTCCCAGTTCCAGCCAGAAGGTCACTGGTGTCCTCCCAGCCCCACCTTGTCCATCTCTCTCCTCTGGCCAGGTCTGTGTGAAACTCAGGTTTTTTTATTTCTGCAGGACAGAGGTGCTGATCAGCCTCCCACAGCTGGTGTGCTTGGTGATCCTTAGGGAGGCTTTCCCAGCACCCAGTCCAAACATCCCTGAGGCAAACCCAGCCCCATCTCTCACCCTGCCTGCCCCAGAGGCTGCACGAGACTTCTCTGGAGATGCTCTCAGCACCAACTTCTTACTGTATCTTAAACAACCCACAGCTCTCTTGGCTTGCACTCCCCTCCAGCACTCACTGCCAACTGTCCCGTGTTTTTCCTGAAGTCCAGAGCCCAAGCCTGGATGGATCCAGCTCTAGCAAGAACCTCAGGCTTGTTGGTCCACATCCAGCAGCTGATCTATTCTATTCTATTCTATTCTATTCTATTCTATTCTATTCTATTCTATTCTATTCTATTCTATTCTATTCTATTCTATTCTATTCTATTCTNATTCTATTCTATTCTATTCTATTCTATTCTATTCTATTCTATTCTATTCTATTCTATTCTATTCTATTCTATTCTATTCTATTCCATTCTATTCCGTTCCGTTCCATTCCATTCCATTCCATTCCATTCCATTCCATTCCATTCCATGGCAGGAGCTCAGGTGCAGAGCTGGGATCCCCTTTCTGATAAGGCCCAAGCCCAACACCTCAGCAGTTACCCAGAGTCAGGGCCATGGCAAGGCCAGAATTCCTCATCCATTTAAAATGACACATCTCCTTTAGGATTTCTGTATAGCTGCTTTAATTGGCCAAAACTCCTGCCTCACAAATTCAGGAAGTTTTGTCTCAGGTCATGCTTTTCATGTTTGATCAGTGCAAGGTAATATGGAGCCTTGTCCATGAGGAGAAGCAAGCAAGGAAAGAGCAGGGAAGGCAGCCCAATAATCACAGAATTGTGGAATCATTCAGGCTGGAAAAGGCCTCRAAGGTCCAACCATTGCCCAGCACTGCCAAGGCCACCACATGTCCCCAAGTGCCACATCCACCTCTTTTTAATCCCTGCAGGGATGGTSACCCCACCCTTCCCTGGGCAGCCTGACCATCCTTTCCATGAAACAATATTTCCTAATATCCCACATAAACCTCTCCTGGCCCYGACAGGAGTCTGAGGGATGCCACAGGCCTGGGGGAGGATGCAGCCAGCAGCTGTGCACCAGATCCAGATCCCAAACTCCTCCCTTCCCTACAAACTCCTGCTGCCCCCAGATCTGAGTGTGGGGTAAGGACGGGTCCCTGAGGKCAGGGTGATGGAGCTGTGGGGACTCAGGATGTCCCTGGCACTGCCCTTGCACTGCTTCTCCTCCTGACACTTTTCTGGCCCCAAAGGCTGCTAAGAGAATGGAAATCAGGTCCCTTGCAGGAGCAGGGCCGGTCCTTTAGTGCAGAACTCACTAAATACAGGGAGGGTTCAGAGCAAATCACTTCCACTCAAATCAGCCACAAACACTTGAGAGGTTTGAGGAGGAGTCTCACCCCCTGAGGGCAGCATCAGCCAACACAGTCTGAGCAGAGGACCTGACATCCCTTCTCTTTCTGCTGCTGAGCAATCGAGGAGCACAATCCTTGCTGCATTTCCATGGGACTCACCCAGCAAATGGCAAATGTGCCACACCACAGAATCCCACTGCTGACAGGGGCTCTGCTGCTCCCCAGTCTGGGGGGCCACAGCCTGCTCTTTGTACYCAGTTTGCTGGGAAGAAATTAGCCTGGCTGAAATGAGGGGCTGCAAGTCTGCCCATCACAGTGGGGCACCTCCCTAGGCACAAGTCAGCCCACAGGAAAAAGCCTTTTTTTCCCCCTTTGCATGAGTGCTTGTTTAATTCAATCAGTGGGTACACTGTCCAAATTAACTTCCAGGATCAAACTGCAAATATTGAAAATAACCATCATTCTGCTTCCCAGAGCAGCCCATGGCTAACAAAGGACCCAGCCTTCAGCTGGATGGGGGGATCTCATCTGAAGTCAGTCGAGATGTGCTGATTTATACCAAGGGACTTCAGCAGCTCATTAATTTTGCAAATCAAGCATTTGGACATTGGGAAATGCCTTTAGGAAATGTAACCAGGTTTCTGGTGCACCTTAATTGCCTATGTTCATTATGTTGATTGGTGAACAGAGATGCCACTGGAGTAAAGGCTGAGGCTTACATAGTTAAACAAATGAGTTCTTCTGAAGTCTCTTTTATATGGAAAATTGATCAGGATAATTACACCACCGGTATAATTTTACCAGTACAGCTCCCACTCACATCCCTGCCTACAGAAGCTTTTTAGTGTCCCTACTTTTCCAGAAATGCAACGGGAGATAAAACAGAAACTGTGCTGCAAACAAGTGTGAGGAGTGGAGCCTGTGGGAGGATAATTGCCCTGCTAGAATTAAGATGCTGATTTCCCTCTGCAAGCAGGCCAAAGCCATGTGCCTACATCCATGYGTGTCCCTGAATTGCTGGGGATTTGCAGCAGCAGTGCTGAGGTTCCTCCTGAGGTGGTGCTGAGAGCACCCTTGGAGGGAGAAGCAGCTCTCAGCACTGCTGGTGTTACTGGGGGGCTGCTTTGGAGCCCAGCTCCAACTCCAGGGACCAGTTTGTGCTTTCCTAATGGACATCACTGCTTAGGAAGTGTCTCAGCTGCACCACCMAGTCAGAAGGAACATCAGCACTGCTGCTGCAAATCCCCAGCAATTCAGGGACACATGTGGATGTTGGCACGTGGCTTTGGCCTGCTTGCAGGGGGAAATCAGCATCTTAATTCCAGCAGGGCAATTTGTCCTTTCTAATGGACATCAGTGCTTGGGAAGTGTCTCAGCTGCCTTTGGAGGTCAGGAGCCTTCAGAAAAACAGACTGAACATGTTTGAGAGAAGCGGGATGTGCGCTGAAACTTCAGCTGAGGATACACACCAGGTAAAGGGGATCTCTGTGGAGCAGCAGGGCTGGAGCTTTTCTGCAGCTGAGAGCACTGGCAGGCAGCTCAACAGGGTTCTAAAGGGTCACATCCTGCCACAAACAATGGCCAAATACTGGACAAACGGAGGGAAATAAAAGTGTTCTCCATTACCCAGCCCTGCACTGTGGGACTGTGTGAAAAGGAGAAGCTGAAAATCCCAGCAAGGGCAGCCTGGGGTTTAAGTCTTTGTGATCATCACAGAGTTCTGCTCCAAGGACTCACCCAAAATCAAATCTGGCTGACATGAGCCCAGAATCCTATCATCTGACACCAGCATGCACTTTTCACAGCAAGTCAGGTTTGGAGGATCCATGGAGTCTGTGTGAAATCCAGGATCYCATCCTTCACTCCTGGGTGGGGGCAGAGAACAAGGGGTCTCCAGAGAACAAGAGTATGAGAGAATTGTGAGGTGCCTCAGTCCCTGAGGCTGAAAGGAGCCCTGAAGGTCACCCAGCCCTGCTAGAGCAGGAAGGGAGCATCCCCCTCCTGCCTGGGCTGTCCCTGATCCCTGGCAGGGGCCAAAGCTGTGGAGCTGGAGCAAAAGCACCTCAGGCTCTTTTCTTGCTGCCCAGTGAGTGTCCTGTGCAGTCCTCATCAGGGCACCTTCCAGGCACAGCAAACTCTGTTTCTCTCTCCTCTTGGGTCCAGGGTCTCCTGGTCATCTCTTGGCAGAGTTAGGAAAGGTCGGAGCCTCTGATCAGACCCAGAGAGCTGAACTCAGGTTTAGGGCAGGAGCAGATCCCAGTCAGGGCTGGGAGCAGAGAGAGGAAGAGCCCTGTAAGGCCAGGACTTGGGAAGGATCAGCCCAAAAAGCACAGAAGGTCCAGGTCCCTCCAAGAGAAGATGACTCCAAATGGAGCATTAAGAAATGTCAGGGGAASCTGTGGGTTTGATTTAAACAACTCAAGAGATATTTAGACACCAAAACCCGTTTGTGGATGCAGCTGAAGCAGCCATAACAAACCTGAAGCAGGAGATTGCCCCCACTGCTGAGCCTTTGCACAAACAGCAATAAATATTGCAGATGAGGCTGTAATGGGAGAGGCACATTTGTACAGATCTTCTGTCTTCGGGCTAAATTGGAAAATCTGGTGTTGTGTGGCATTGTGAAGTCTCCACTCGTGGCAGTGACACCACAGCAGGGCAGGGATTCTCCAGCCAAAGCCCCAAAGAGCAGRAGAACCTCCCTGCTGCCACTTCCACATCCTCTGGTGTGCTTCCCTTCAGAGCCTCACTTCCCTTTTAACATAGTGTTTGGATGAATTTCCTGATCTTTAAAGCATTGTGGAGAAAAAGGATGTGGAGTCATTCTTGTCTAATAAAKTCCCAGAGACTTTACCCCCAGCACTGATCCACAGCAGCAATTTTTCAAACCCAGTCTGGAGCRGACCTTGGCTGGGAGAGCTGCAGCCCAAGTGAATTAAAGTAGCAAAGTTATCAAAAAGTGAGAACTGAGCCTCATAATGGGAACTGTCAGCACATTTAGGCATGGCTGCCTGCAGTTATTGTTGCTTTCTACCTCCAGCCTGCTCACCTGGATTACATTTATTGCTGGCCCACTTGCCTGGCTTTGTTTAGTGAATTTTCTTGAGCTATCTGCCACTTATCAGCACTATAGAATTTTTTTCCTCAATGCAATCTATTTCTCAAATAYTCTGCTGCATCTTGCTGCCTGATACACCGAGCATTTAAAGAGCAGATTGAATTATTTGTAAGGCAACTTCCCTATTGCACTGAATCCTGTTTCCCACCACACCTTTAACATTTCTTTCTCTCTGGTTTGTTCTAAAGCCTGACCCATTCTGAGCAGGACTCAAGCTCCAGCTGCTGTGCTGTTTGCCCCCTCCTTGTGGGTGAATTTGATGTTCATATGCACTGAATTTGATGTTCATGTGCACTCAGGGGTTGTTTGATTCCATACATCAGCACTTCTGGAGTTGTGGCCACTCCCAGGTCTCTGGAATACCCCATTCCAAGGCCATCAAGCTGATCTCAGCTCCTCAAACCTCCTTTTGGAAGGTGTCCTGGATGAATTTGGAGCTGGATGATCTTTAAGGTCTCTCCCAATTCAAGCCATGAATATTTCTGGGATTCTGAGAGATATTTCAGGAGGACTCTACAAATCTGGAGCATGAGGACATTTCAGCCCTGGTTTTTCACACTGGGGGTGGCTCTTGGGGCAYCTTGAGCTGTGGATTCAGCCCCTCCCAGCCTGAGAGAGGGACTGACCCCCCAGGCTGGCAAATATCCCTTCTCTGGGACATCACCCCAGCCCTGGAGCTCACACACATCCACCAGCCCCTCCTTTGGCTTAGGGACACACCATCTGTGCATCCTGCAGGGAAAATGGCATGGAGCTGGCCCAGCCAAGCACTTGCTCCTTTTGCTTGGAGCACCTGGAGTTCTGCACATCTTTCACTGCTCAGGTGCACCTGGGGGAACTTCTGGAAGGTTGACAAGCCTGGAAGGGTGACAGGAAACTGCACAGGAACAGAAACTGCACCACAGCTCMCAGTGAGGAAAAATCTGATTTTCCTGGTGGAGTGATCATGAAGTGGAAAAAAGCCCTGCCATCTTCTCATCAAAGAAATCTGATCAAGCAATATCCTGAACTACCCACAGATGTTGCAAAAGGGGAAAAAAAAAGAAGAAACAAAAATTGTGGGATAAATCATTTGCCCAGTTCTGCTGGCAGTGTGACACCAGATCACTTGGAAGCCCTGGGAAGTTTCCAGGCAGGAAAAACAAGTTTGTTTTATTTGAGATTCCAGCCTGGATTTGAACTGACAGCACTTCACAGGAGAAGCAGAGCACTCAGCCACCCTTGCAGCCACCACTGCTCTGCAGTTTGCAGTTTATTCTGCTCACTTCAGTTCTTTGGGTGGGGAACAAATTTGGCTGTGCTAGAGGGGCACTGTGGGGTGTGCAGGGAGCAGGGCAGGGTCTGCTCACACAGCATCAGTGATAAGAGGGGGTTTGTGGTGCTGATAAGGATGAGCCACAGTGCCCATGAAGTGACCAAACCTGACCCTGACCCTGGCTCAGGACCAGGGCCCAGGGKGAGGGAGGGTTGAAGGTAATGGGGTGCAGCTGCAGGATATTTATGGCTTATTCTTTGTTATTGCCATGAGGGTTAATGAAATATTTGGGGTTTTYCCCTAAGGTTGCCGATTCAGTGAAAGAAGAGCTTTGCTCTGAGTGAGTTTCAGGGTGAGCAGCATTCCCTGGGCAGTGTGGGCAGTGCCACCTGGGCAGTGCCAGCTCGGGGCTGGCATCAGGCCTGAGCTCTGCCCACATTCCTGCTGGATTATCCAGAGCCTGTGACAGGGATCCTGCTGGGGCACAGCTCCCAGCAAGGCTGGGAGAAATCCGAGCCATCCCTGAGTCCTGTGCCAGTCCCGTGCTCTGCAGGGGCTCCTGCTGAACATTCTGGTGGAAGGGCAGAGGATTTACCATCTCCAGGTGGGCCAACTCCTCCTCAAGGAGGCTCAGCCAGGGCAGAGTCCTGAGCTCTGCTGGGCTCAAACCCAGGGATTGCTCAGATGGGCTAGAGATGCTCCAAAAGGCCCTCCTGGTGCCTCTGCTCCACCTGAAGGCCACTGGGACCTTGCTTTCCACACCTCATGCAGGTCAGAGGCACCAGAGCTGCTTCCAACTCCATTTCATTGTGTTTGGCATGAGGCCCTGCTGAAATTATAATGAAGGTGATCATCTCTAAAAGGGGATTTTTAGACAGAAAGAGCAAAATAYGTGCTGACAATTCTTCATCTTCAGCCCTGAGAGGAATCTTATGGGCTGAGGGCTCATCACAGGCAGGAAAATGAGATGGCAGCAGGGAAAAGGTAAGGATGGATAATTTCCAACATGAATGGATTAGACCAAGGTCCATCCAAAATACCACCTGAAGTTCACAGCTCAGCAGCTGCTAGGCACAGGTGCAGTTCTTTGGGCAATTGACACAAATCCATGGCACAAACACTGCATTGGAGCAATTCCTCATCATGAACTGCACATTTTCCATGGATCTTAAAGGAACACCAGGAGCTCCCAGGAGCAGTAAATTCCTCACTGCTCCTCCCATGGCTCTGGATCACAGGGCAATCAGGAAAGGGAAGGTTGGACTCAGCTCTTTGGATTGGTTACCTTTGGAAATAACAGTTCCAGGCTCTCCCCACAGCAGGACAGAGACTGAAGGACAGAACTGGCTTCAATGTACAGGTGACAGGCAGGGCTGGGCATGGGGCAGGGCAGGAATTTCCCTYTCTGACCTGCTCAGCCTTGCAGGCAGGCCCTGGCACCCAGCTGGGATATCTGATGGCTGCTGTCCTCCCCAGCAGCAGGGGACACCCTCAGTGTCCCCAAAAGAGGAATTGCTCTCAGTAATTGTGTCTTTTCCTTGGCACCACCTCTGTGCTTCTGCTCTCAGGCTGAACAGGACCCTCAGGAGCTCCCCCTCCCAGCTGGCCAGAGCTCCCAGCTGCATTGAGGTTGGATGTTCTTGCTCTGAATTGGAACTGTTCAGATTGCTCAGGTTTCTCTTGTGAAGGGGCAATGTCAGGTGTTTTGTGTTTATACAGGAGCAGGGGGGCTCTGAGACAGAGCCAGGCAGGGTTTCCCTCTGTCCCAGCCCGAGGCTGCAGCAGAGCAGCCCYGGTGTTGTTCCAGGTGAATGAGGCTCCCATCTCCGAGGTGAAGCTCCTTGTCTGTGCCCCAGCACAGGTTAACCCCTGCTCTCAGTGRGCTTTCTTGTGTCCTGACTTGACCCTGCCTCAAAAGGCACCGTTTTTATGGTTTTAGTTCAGTTGATGGAATTTGTACAGACTCTCAAGTGAGCTTCAGCCTCCCYCACAGTAATCTGAACATCTGTTCCTCGTGCCAAAGGGACAGGGCAAGGTGAAACTGAGGATGATGTCCACACAAAGTGCAAACCTTTCAAGTTTCACTGCTGGAGCCTCTGACTGCAGAAATTATCTCAGACCAAACCCTGGGAGATACCYCCATAACTCCAGAGGGTTCCTGTGTGTCCTGAGCTGCTGCTGCCTGGAGGTGGACTTAAATCCCTTTTTAGACAGGAACAGACTCAATTCAATAGAGCAGGGCTGGAACATCATCAGCCTGGTTGAAAGTTTGTGGTTTGTCTTCAGTCAGCACAGTCCAACACAGCTCTTGGATGCAGTTTTGCAAAACCACCAGCAGCAGTTGGTGTGACAGTGGATGTGACATCCTGACCCTGCAAGGGGCAGGAGGGAAAATTAAACATTTCAAAAGCAAATTAAACATTTCAAACATCTCCTGCCTGCAATGTCTGGTATCTCTTGTGAATCTTGCACCCCACAGGCCCTGATGTCTTTTCCAGCGGGGATGTCCCCATTGGTGACAGTGGTGCTGTCACCAGTGCCACATCCAGGTCCAGGTCTGTTGCCAGAGCCTGAGAGCAGAATTGCACAGCAGATCATTTAAACAATATTTTAGGAGAACATTCTCASTCCCATTCTCTCCTGTCTGTGGGAGGCTGATGATGCAGAGCTGCAAAACTCTGATTGTGCAGTTGATGTTGCCGCTCGTGCTTGGAGCCACCTTTGAGGGCAGAATCTGCCCCGTGGAACTGCTGCATTCATYAAGTGCTCCACTGCAGCTGGTGCTTTCACTCCTCCTGCAGGAGCAAATCCCTCCAAAGCTGGGGGTTGCTGCCCTTCCTCAGTTTATCAGGTTATTCCACAACAGAGAAACCTTGAACATTTTGTGTTCTGGACTTCACTATAAAATACTTGGGAAATATTCATTTTCCCAGCAAAAAGCCACAGAACTGAAATAATTCAGCCACACAGCAAAATAAAACCCATCAAGTTAGATTGGCACAATTTGTGTTTTAACAGCCCTGCTGCTCATTTCTGATTGATGTTGGGTGTTGCATTCTGGTCTCCTCTCAGCAAGTTTTGCTGAGGGTGCCCTGCTGTGCCCTGAGMATTGCTGTGCCCTGAGAATTGCTGTGCACTGCTCCCCCGTGCCCTGATATTTCAGTAAAAGAGGTTTTACACCCCCTCCACAGGATCCAGCCCAACCCCAAACCATCCTGAKATCCTAAAGACAGCACAGTGGTTTTTTTCCTAAAAATCATTCCACAGCAGCCATGAGAAACAGCTGATTTCTACTTTTTTAGACTACAGGAATCCCATTCTTTCAACATCTCTTCAGATGTCATGATTCCCAGCCTCTCATCACTTTTGCTGTTCTTTCCTGGGCTCTCTCAGACTCTGCCACTCCTGCCCTGACACCCCAGGATCTGTGACTCACYGAGTGCTCACTCTGCACAGAGGGGATGGCACAGAACACCCCAGTGCCACCCTGTGAGCTCTGAGGAGTGGTGCTGAGGGTCAAACCTGGCTCTTCTCCTGGGAACTCTGCTGCCAGTGCCATCGCTGAGAGAGGAAACCCAGCCTGGAGGAAGCTCTCCCCTGCCACAAGTGCACTCAGRGCTCCTGATGAGAGGTTTGTGTTTGGTTGAAGGAGAAGAGCAACTTCCACAGGCATGAAGATTAAAGGACATTGCAAGGAGAAAATGAGGATCTGTCCAGGGAAGCCTGGCTGCCTTTAGGGCTTGAGTTTAACCCTCCCTGTCAGGACAGTCAGGGGATTTTGGAGTGGGATCCTCCAGGAGCTTCCTGGTGCATTTTGTGCAGGGGAGAGAAGAGCCCATGGCTGTCCCCTCATCCCCACGGCCTCCCAGTGCTCAGGGTTTGCATTGCCAGGAATCCCCTCTGGCTCTGTGTGCTCTGCAGTGCTGGTGCTGGCCAAACCCACCCTCCCTGCTCCTGCTGGAGCTGCTGAGCCCCCACAGCCTGAATTAGCCACACTCTTATTATTTTTATTACTATTGTAATTATCCCTTGCTGAGCATCCCYGCTGGAGACAGCAGCTCTGGAGGCTTTGCTCTCCAAATGGATGTGCAGGCTCTAGGAAGCAGCTCCTGGACAGGGGAGGAGCAGAGRTGGTCACACACAGCCCCCATCACCCAGGGCATCAGCACCTGTGGGGTGCAACCTGCTCTGCTCTCCAGGCAATTAAAACATTCCCTGCTCGTTATGCCTCAGATTTTATGGCCATCRAGGAACTCTGGGGTGAATTTGGAGGCATTTTTGTCAGGTTGGATGAAGGCAATACTCCTGAAGGGGTTAAACCAAACCTTGATCCATAGACAAGAAATTCAATTCAATCTTAAGGAATTTGAGTCTTCAGTGGGTCTGGTGCTCTGAGTTCCTTCCTGCTCCAGACTGGCAAATCAGAACAATTCAGCTCCTTGAATACATGGAAATGTGCCAGCAAATGGCATAAGAATATCAGAGTGCATTAAAATCAAAATAAGTAAACATCAGAATGAGTTAAAATCCAAGTGAGTTATTGCTAATGGCTTTCAACCTTCAGTTTAGTTTTTCTTTAAAAATAACTATAAATGCAGAAGCTTTACAGGAAACTAAGTGAATATGAAACTAATCCCCTGAGATTGGCTTGAAATTTCAGCTCAATCAATCTCTTTTCTCTTTTTCATATGAAATAAAGGAAAAGGAGTACAAAACAATGGATACACTATGTGTGATTTTTCCCCCTCATTAACACAGAAATACTCAGGGTAGATGCCAAAGCATCCAATAAATAAAAATTTCAAACTTTGGGTGTTTTCAATTTTTTTCTTCATTTTTGCAGTAAAATACTTGGAGTTTTAACACTATTTTTTCCTTTGAATGACTCAGGACTTGTGATTTATGGCCTCATCCCCCTGTCTGTTTAACACTGCTGAGGGGAATGTGGACCCCAGAACAGGGGARCAGGGCTCTGGATGGATTTCCAGGGAAGCAGCTGCTGCCAAGTGGTTTTGACTCCAAGCACTTCCCAAAATAACTGGTAATAGGAATTTCTCCCAGATTAAAATATTGATGGTTTTGTGATTTGGATAGACCTCCTGGTCAGAAAGAGATGTATTCTCTTAGACAGGAGCTTTTAGCAGGGATTTCTGAGTCAATGAATGCACAAGCATGTCTCAAATGCAGGTGCAAAGGAGTTTATAAATGTGGGCATTTGGGAACTGTTCTGCCTGATACCTACAAGATATGGAATTAYTTGAAGCCGTAGGATTCTACCACATTTTGTAACCATTTAGCCCAGACATTCACATTTTGGGAATGACTCTGCTCAGCCCACACAGCTCTGACCCTGAAATTCATCCTGTGCACACTCTTAAAATACAGGGGATGTAGGAAAACACAAGGGAAAAGAGTAATGGGYTCAAACTGAAAGAGGAGAAATTTAGGGCAATTAGGTGGAAAAAAACCTTCCCTGGGAGGGTGCCCAGAGCAGCTGGGGCTGCCCCTGGATCCCTGGCAGTGCCCAAGGCCAGGCTGGACAGGGCTGGGAGCAGCCTGGGACAGTGGGAGGTGTCCCTGCCATGGCAGGGGTGGCACTGGATGGGTTTTCAGGTCACTTCCAACCCAAACCATTCCAAGATTCTAAATAAAATGAAGCCAGGCCTTGTGAAGGAATGATGACTTTGCAAATACCTGAGTTTTTATTTCAGCTCCAAGTTGAAGGATTTGATATTTTCATTGCACTCCCTTGAAAGTTGACTCTGCCTAAAATGAATTTTCTGTGTCCCAACACAAGGAAGTTCTCCAAATGCAAAACTACKAAAATGTTCTTCCCAAAATGAGCTGGTTTGGTTTGATTGATGAGATTTTTCTTCCCTTTACTAAAAACTCCCCTGCAAGTAATTTTGTCWCTGAACCACATGACAATGAAAAATCAGAAATGCTCTGATYTTTCCATCCATTTTCACCCATTCTTATTTTGACAGAATTGACTCTGGAGCATTCTGAAATCAGATATTTGGATTAATTATTGGTTGATTATTAATCCAGATAATGTCAGCCTAAATTTCATGAGACAGATTTAGGTCCCGCTTYTCTTGTTTTTTCACAACCCACTTCATGCCAGGAATTGCTGTTTTTGTAGAAACAGTAGCTGAAGTTTATTTTAAAAGYAATTATAGGACACATATCCTCCAAACTGTCTAGAAAAATATTCCTGCTCACAGCCAGGCCAATTTCTCCAAGGGTTTTAGACTTCAGAATAAATCTACGAATCCCCATCAAAAGCAGCTCAGATATTTTTAAGATCTTGGCTTATCAAAACTGCACTTTTCTTTGAATTCTCCAGCTCTAGGTTTCTATTTGGCTTGTCACGTTGGGGAACATCAGTGGCAGGAGTTTATTATTGAATGTAACACAATTTGACTGATGCAATATGATGTGATAGGTCACAGTCTGATGTTTCATCTCGGTTATTAAAAATGCTTTGTGGGGCTGCAGCAGAGGAAAGCCCAGCCTGAAAACGAGGACTGATGGCTGGAATTAGCCTGCTCTGGTTTTATTTTTAAAACCCACAGCAGAAATAGAGATTCCAGCCAGCTTTTGCTTCCCTGCAAGCCCAAGAGAAGGATGTGACACATTCCAACCCTGGAAATGGGGGTGATAACGCACCCAAAATCCCAAATGTGCCCAGCTCCTCTCTGGAACGGCTGCTGAGGTCATTTTTGGGGTGCCAATCCCCACAAATGACCTTYCCTTGCCTGGTCCCAGGGCTCCCCGGGGCTGGGGTGGCCCTGTGGGACACACAGACGTGCTGAGTCCCTCTCGTCCTCTCCTGGGCAGGGGCTGAGCCTCAGCCCGGCCAGGCAGGAAAGGGGGATGGATTTTTGTSCCCTGGAGCCTTCTCAGCCCCCAGCTCATCTCCGGAGCTCACAACCCCTGGCCTTGCTGGGGACAGATTTTGTTGCTTGCCAGCAAAGCAAAAACCACAGGAAAAAAAAAAAGCTAAAAGAGGGTTTCATTCTGGAAATTTTCCTCTATTCCCCTGCACCTCCTCACCCTCCTTGTTTGTTTGGGGTTTTTTTGGTTTTTTTGTTTGTTTGGGGTTTTTTTGGTTTTTTTGTTTGTTTGGTTTTTTTGGTTTGTTTGTTTTTCCCCCAAGCTGCAATTTCCAGCTTTAAGCCTGTGAAAACAGGGATTTGCCAAAGCTTTTGGAAGGTTGCACCTTTTGTATAGGTTTCCTAGGACYGAGCCACAAGGGAAGGAGGATTCCTCCAATTCCTACATAATTAAGAGGAGTGCTGCTTTCCTGCTCAGATAAAGGAACTCCGGGTTTCCTTTCTCATGCAGGTGATGTTCCCTCCTCAATCCTGCCCCTCTGGCTTTCTCAGGATATTTTCTTTCTGCAGCACTGAAAATCTTTTGTTTTTCCCTCTCTTTCTGGCTGTGTTGGTTTAATTGGGGTTTGGTTACCATTGACTGGAACACCCAGGATTTTCCTTAAGCTTGGAAATAAATTAAAAAAATATATATTTTATACTCAACCAAATTTAGTTCTTGCTGGAGTTGCACAACCACTGATGATATCAAAGCCCAAGTCTTAAAAAGAAGTTCAACTTCTCCTTTTCAGGTGCATTAATATCAAATCAAATGAGTGGAATGGTCTAAACAGGAAAGGGGAAATTGGAGAGATGGAAAATATTCAGGAATGGGAGATTCCAGAGGGAAAATCGAGCCCATGGGTTGCCAAAGGCCCTGAGCACCAGAGCTCACAAGAGCTCACAAGCTCTCAACAGCAAATGCTGCCTTTGCCTGGTGAGAAAAATCTCTCATTTTGTGTGCAATTTCTCGGGTTTTGGACAACTTTTCTGCTTTTTAAGGGAGGGAATATTTCAAAGAATTTTTCACACACAGCTGTTGGAGGGAAATTACAGATTCACTTTGAGAGCATGTCCAAATGGACTCGATGATTTTCTCTAAATGCCTTTTGACTGATATTTTTTTGGAAAAAGTGGGGGAAAAAAATAAAATAAATCCAAAGGACATCCTAAAACCATTGCCCAGATTGTCTGCGTGACATCCCCACGGCTGCATTCAGCTCCGGGCTTTCAAATGCACCTAATGGAGCAGTACAAGCCCCGGCTTTTCAAAAGCATTTAGAAAGCTCATTCGCCTCAATTTCGGCGGAATTTAGATGTTTAAACCTCTTTGAGGATCAGCCTTAGGCACCTCTGAATAGCAGAACTCCCTCTGAAAACAGGTATTACAGAGAGAGAAGGGGCTCTTGTGAAGGGACTTCAAAGATGGGRGGTATTAAGTGTTGAAGGAGAGCAAAAGAAGTGGGACCAGGGAAGGGAATGGGAAATAATGAATGGTCTGGAGGAGAGAAATAATTTTCTGATTCATTATTTTCATATTTGGAACAGCAAAAGAATATTCTCTGAAGTTGAATGACACGAAATTTAAAACTCCCRAAAGAAAATGAAGTAAATGATCACTCAGAGAGACTCAGCGTCACAATTTAGCCTCGGGGCCAGGATTTTCACAGGCTGCAGTGCAAGATGCAGAAAACGCTTTTATTTTGGGGTTTTTTTCCTTTTTGTCTTTTTTCTCCAAGGAAGAAGCAAAGTCCCAAGAAATTATTTGAAATGAGGAAGTGAAGAGAAATTCTTCATTTAATGTGAAAAATAGCTAAAATTTTCTTTTGAAGAGTGGTGAAGTTCACGTTGTCAGCACAGAAAGAGCGATGGAAGATCCACTTTGCTACTGAAAAATGAGACTTGGAGGCAGGAAAAGACCCTCCCCCCCATCCCTGCACACCCCAAAGAGCCTCAGGGAAATCCCACTGATGCCCTGGGGCTCACCTGACCCTCCCATAGCATTTTCTGGAGTTCTGTGAATATTCTGCACCCAAAAGTGCCCCTGGTTCGTGCTGGAATATTCTATGTATCCACCAGAGTTTGCAGTGCTGGAAGCAAAAGAAGCCAGAGAGCAAGAGGGAGTTCTCCATCAGGATRTTCCTAACACAGAGTTGGCTTCTGTTGTATTTTAAAGTAAAAAAAGGAGCAAAAATTTCTCTTTCCTGAGAAAAACATTTTCTTTCCTGAGAAAAAAATTTCTCTTTTCCTTTGTGAGCATGGAGAAGCAGCTTCCCCTCCAAGACAGGGATGCAGAAGATGAACTCAGCATTTGGAAAAAAAGCAGGAGCAAAGAGCCCCTGTCCCAAAAGAGTTCCTTTATCCTGGTCCCTGCCCAGATGCTGTTTCAGTTCCACCCTSTCTGGGCTCCCAGCTCATCCCACCACAAGAAGGCCTGGAATTCTGTGTGCCCTTGGGGACAAGCCTCTGTCCATGGCTGCTCTGCAGAAGYTCAGGGAGCAGCACCTCCTCCAAGAGCTCTTCCCACCCTGTGCTGAGCCCCTCGTTAAAGGAAGAGCCAGGAATTCCCCAGCCAGAGCCGCTGCAGTGGGTGGGCATTCGGGAATCCCTGCTGGGCACTGCTCGGGAGGCTGGAGCCCTGCCTGCACCCAGGGGAGGGGGGGCACCCTGCTGGTGCTGCTGGAGCTCCATCTCCCTCTCAGTCACATGGAAATGTCCACGTCCAGCTCGAGTCCAGAGACAGAAACCTGCCTGGMGCAGGTTCTTCCCCATCTCCAGAGCAGCTCTGTCCCCTTGGAGGGGCCCATCCCTGCCCTGGGGGCACCAGGCCCAGCTCCAGCAGCCAGGCCCGGGAGGGATTGTCCAGCTCTGCTCTGCTCTGGGGCAGCCTCACCTCGAGCCATGGGGGCAGTTTGGGCACCGTGATAAAGGAAGATATTAAGGCATGAGAGAGTGGCCAAAGGAGGGACACGGGGATGGGAAGGGTCTGGAGGGGCCATGAGGAGCAGCTGAGGGCTCTGGGATTGTGAGGAGAGACCTYACTGGGATCTRCAGCTCCTCCCGAGGGACAGAGGAGGGACRAACACCAACCTCTGCTCTGGGACAGGGACAGGAGCCAGGGGCTGGGCCAGGGCAGCTCAGGCTGAGCTCAGGGCAAGGTTGTTCCCCCAGAGGGTGCTGGCACTGCCCAGGCTCCCCAGGCAATGGGCACGGCCCCGAGGCTGCCAGAGCTCCAGGAGCTTTGGCCAGCGCTGCCAGGGATGCCCAGGGTGGGGTTGTGGGGGGCTGGGCAGGGACAGGGGCTGCCCTGGGGATCCTGGTGGGTCCCTCCCAAGACATCCCCTCAAGGATATTCCCTGATCCCCTGGAGTCTCTGCTGACCCCAGAGGCAGCCAGAGCTCCCCTGMAGCACCAGGAGGTGCCTCCAGGTCACGGTCCCTGCCCTCCCAGGRTCCCTTGTGTGCTTCCTGTGGCCAAACTCATTCTGCAAACACCAGCAAAAACCCAATCCTGTGGCCCAGTGAGACCCAAACCTCACGGAGCTCCAGGAAGGTGCCCCCAGCTCCCCTGAGATTGCAAATGGACCCAGAGATTCTCAGAGGCATTTCCATGAGAGCAGAGTGGGGTTTCACAGGGCTGCACTCTGGAAATCACTGCCTTTCACACTGCAATGAGCAAATGGTGTCATTTCTACCCCAAACTCGTGTAAGAGAAATGCCAGCGTCCCAAATTCAGCTGCTACAGAATGTTGGTACGTTTGCTACACACATTTTTCACAAGTAATAATGAGTGACAAAAATAACTGACCTACTTCTAACTCCACAAATACCTGTACCTCACATTTGGAGGCAGAGAAATCAGCATGGAGACATTTAGAACAAGTCTATTCTTGAATGCCCTTTTTTAACTCTCTTTAAATTATTCCAATTTGGACAGTTTCTAATGTAATTTTTTTGTACACCTTGCAACTCCCTGGAGCTGTTTCTGTAGTTCCAGGCACGTCTGCACCGAGCACAAAACCCTGGTGATCATTAATATGAAATGATTTGGCTCCCCCAGTAGAGGAGAATCCATTTCTGCCATCACACCTTCCTTGATGGTGCCTGGGGGTGTGGGCCATGCCTCAGACCAAGCCGAGCTTCTGTTCAAAGCTGATTTTGCCCCTTCAGGCTTCTCCCAAGAGTGGCAAAGTGGCCTTTGAGTGCTCCAGTGCKGAGCTGCTGCTGCACTTTGAGGACTTTTAGGGTCGGAGTCATCAAGTGCCTCCTCCATCCCATTGGGTTTTGCCCTGCAGGTGATGGAGGTTAGGTGAGTAAGGTGCAGGAGCTCCAGTGTGAAACCAAGGTCAGGTCCTGTGTAAAACAAGACAGGAACCATCTCCAGTTTGGCCAGGCAGAGCAAAGCCCAAACCTGTGGCATCACAGAGCTGTAAAACACCCAGAGAAATCCTGGTTGCTCCACCCCAGGATCCTTTTAAACCTTCCCATATTTCTTGGTCTCATTACAATTTTCCATCAGAAAAACAAAAGTTTTTCATTTTTATTGAGGGTTTTGTGTTTTGTTCAAGACAGCTTTTCCTTCTCCTTGGATTTTCTGTGGATCCAACCACACTGAGCRTCTCCTGCTCAGGATTTTTAGGCCTTTGAACAGAATTATCCCAAGCCTACAGATTGCTCCAGACAGAGCCCAAATGCTTTAACTTTGTTATTGTTTTCTCTCACAGACAAATCCCAGCTCCCACATTAATTATCATTGCCAGGTCCTTCCAGTCTCCATCSTGCTTCCAGTCTCCATCCAGCTGCAAAGCCATGGGTGTAAAATGCAGATATAAAACTGATACCCTTCAAAAAAACCTGATTTTGCTGCTGCCAGACCTGCCTGGTGGCACCAGGCTGCCCACTGCAGTCTGGCCCCCACAGGTCTGAACCTCTGTGGAATGGCAAAAATAATCCCAGCCCGTTCCCTGGGTGGGATTTGATCCACTGGGACAGAATTATTCCTTCAGGACAGAGCTGACCAAAGCAATGCCCCAGGGGGATGGGATCTGACTTGTGGCATTCAGCTCTTCCTGGAGGAGGTTTTGGGGACGTGAAAACAGAATCCCCCAGCACTGAACACGTTGACCAAAATCTCAGGAAGAATGGGCAAACCCCCTCCTCTGAGGTGATGATACMACAGAAATCATAAATAGGAATATCAGCACTTCCAACACTGCTCAGGGATGGCTGAAAGAGCAAAGAGCACACCAAGGAGTGTTGCTGAAGGAAAATAATTGGTGAGGGTGTCTTTTCTTCTGTTTTGGGCAAATTAACAAAGGTGGTTTGCAGCATTTTGGTGGGATTCTTCTGAAAAATCAGAGACATTTYTCAGCTCTGACTTCTCACTGTCCAAAATCAGCTGAAATCCAGGGTTTCATTCTTCTGGCAAAAGCAATAATTACCCCTGAACACGTTCCTGCCTCAAAAATCTTCAGACAAACCTTCTGTTCTCTGGCAATCTGTTTGAAAGAACAGGATGTTGATGCTTGAACCATAATCAGATTTTATTGAATATTGAGTGTGTCTAACACTGAAGGCAGACCCTTCRAATCTCATGTCATGTGTTTCAGAAATTTAAAAGCAGGATTTTTTAAATGCAWTTGTGGCCAGCTCTGTTCTCCAGTCCCTGCTTTCACCAGGGCTCAGCAGCTCCAGGTGAAATAAATGTCAGGTCCTGTGTTCAAGTGACGTCGGTGATGTGTGAACTGAATTTCAAACCCTTGTTTAAATGCTGAAAGGAAAATGTCTTCTCAGATGTTGCATTTTTAAATCACTGCCTGGCAGATTCCAAATAAAAGTTATATTGGAGTCTGTGCCATTAATATTCCTTCTGATATCAGTTTCACTTTGGCTGGAAATGGARYCTGGTCCATCTYCTCCAGGAAATCCCAGCACCTCCAGGGTTGTTCTGGGTGCTGATGGAAGTGTGCATTCACATGGAGCTTTTGGGAAATAAATCTTTAAAAAATAATTTCTCTGTTTTTGTTAGAAGATCCTACAAGAAGAGATTTTTATAAAAATTGCAGAAGTGAGAAGCAAATTTAATTAAGAAATCAAATCAATGCCACAGGATACAGGGTRGTATTGTTGGGGTGTCCTGAGCAGGGCCAGGAGTTGGACTCCATGATCTTGGTGGGTTCCTTCCAATTCAGGATRTTCTGTGATTCTCTGACACAGAGATCAGATTTTTGTATTTTGGCTGAACAAAATTTGGGTATTTTGMACTACAAGGGGCCTTTTAGGACAGAAAATTGGAGAAAGTATTTAAAAAAATCCATTATCTAAAAGCATTTAAGTCTCACCCTTCCTCAGCATCTCTGAGGAAGAGCTGGAGTGGGCAGGAGTGGGATGGGAGCAGGGGATGGATCCAGAGGTGTCTTAGGTTGGAAATGGGGGTTTGTGTTCTATGACCATCTGTCAGAGCTGGGGCAGTTATCCTCTGTTCTTGGGGCAGTTTTCTTTATCTCTCCCACAGCCAATCATCCCTGCAGGAGATCTCTGCTGTCCATGGCCACTGAGTGTCCCTGCAGGGCTGATCCAATTCCAGCATCCCATGGGGAGATGCTGCGCCCAGGGGAGGAGCCAAGCATTCCTACCTGGATCCAATCTGAGCCTGGCACAGCACAGCAGCCTTTGCCCCCTGCATTGCCAGAGGAGCAGCTTTCTGCTGCCCTGCATTGCCAGAGGGAGCCCAGGCCCATCTCCAGCAGCCCTGGAGCTGCAGAGGAAAACTCCCCCCTTGTGCAGGATCCCTGCTGCAGCAGCAGCACAGCTGGCACTGCAGGAGGGCTGAGCCCCCMTGGGATGGGGCTGTGCCACCCCTGACACACAGGGGGCAGGGCATGGTCTGACTCTTGAAGTATTTGTATTTTAATTTTCCTGTTAAAGAACTGTTTAATTTGCATTTGTATTTTAATTTTCGTGTTAAAGAACTGTTATTCCTATTCCCATATCTTTGCTTGAGAACTCCTTAATTTCAAAATAATAATAATTCCGAGGGAGGAGGTTTACATTTTCCATTTCAGGGGAGGCTCCTGCCTTCCTTAGCAGGCACCTGTCTGTTCAAACCAAGACAAGGGGCAGGGATGCACTTTGKATCCCAGCTCCCACCCCTCTCCTCCTGCCTCATCAATCCCCCTTCCCACAAAAGTGCTCAGGCAAACACAAAAGAGCCCAGACGTCACCACCATCAAGCATTTCAAGMCCAGTGCTCTCTTCACAGCTCAAAGCAGGGAGACTTGCAAACATCGACTACAAGTAGGAAAAATGAATAATATATGAAAGAAAAAGCAAGAACCAGGAAACAGTCACAAGAGTGAGGCGTTAATTGCTGTACATCCCCCACAACACAGGCAGGGAAGGGCTGGATGGATGTGCAGGGAACACCTGACAGCAGCTCCTGCACGTGGGAATGGTGACAGTGACACTGTTCCATGCCACAGAGGGCAAAGCACATCCACAGGTGGGTTCAGTTTGATAAAACTGGGGACAAGGTGACACAACAGGAAATTTCATTCAGTTCTGGAATTTGGGACTGTTCTCCACACAGGCAGGTCCTCCCTGACCTTCACTCCAGCCCTGTTTCCTCTCCCTGCTCTGTCCCAGCCTCACCTGCTGCTGGGGGTTCCTCCTCTGTCCCAAAGGAGAATGACCCAGGTCTGGCCCACCACAGACAGAATCTCAGAGTGCTCAGGCTGGGGGGGACCTCTGCAGCTCACCCAGGRTCCCCTGGAGCACACTCAGGATGGTGTCCAGATGGTTTGGGTATCCCCAGGAGGAGACTCCAGCCCCTCCTGGGCACTGCCCAGGGCAGAAGTTCTGCCTCCTGAGCAGGGGGAGTTGCTGGGATTTGCCAGGGAATGCCCATTCCTGAGCTGCCACTGCTGGCCCCTGGAGCAGAGCCTGGTCCCTGCCTGGCCCCTCCCTGCTCACAGGTCTGCCACTGATAAGAGCAAAGGACAGTGATAAGGTCCCCGTGGGTGCCACAGGGCAGACACAGCCCCGTGGCCACCTTGCAGCTCCCCTTGTCCCCACCCTGAGCCCTGGGGACAGCTTTGCTGAGCTGGCCTAGGGGATGCAGGTAGGGAAAAGCCTGGCTTTGGGGGACTCATGATGCTCGGGACCAGACACTTGACAGAGGGTGGAATTTTCAAGGCATTTYAGGGAATTTTCAGGRMATTTTCAGGGAATTTCTGAGGATTTGGCACCTTTTCTGCTTCAATTCCACCTCCCTTCTGTGCCACGTCACCCCCAGCTCCTTCCTCAGCATCACCCAGAGCCTTCCCCTCCATGTCACTCCTTCCCCAGYTCCCCATACCCTCAGCAGCAGTACATTTGTTAGTTGACAGCTTTTATTTTATATTTCATTTGCCATTTGTCAGCCGGGGAACACGGCTTCAAGTCCCCGTTTGATGTTTGCATGTTATCTCCAAACGCTTTAAAGTGGCAGCGCCGGGCTCACAGCAGCACAGGCACCCCCCTCTAGTGGTCCAGAGGCAAGCAGAAGGAGCTCTGCAGAAATCAGAGATTGTTCAGGGCCTGAGAGTCCACCTGAGTCCCGCAGGCAGAGATGATGGCAGGGAGATGAAGCTCCATCCTTCAGCGCTGCTGAGACCTTTGTGGGGACACTGCCACACCTTGTCTGCCTCAAATGTCACCTGGGGAATCTGGAAGTAGGCAGGACATGTCCCATGTTGAAGCCAAATTGTGTGCCTTTTGCAGTTCTGGGAGCACAAGGCTCGGTACMCATGGAATAATCTCATTCTGCTTTGCACTCACTTGACTGGGAAGGTAAAGAGTGATTTAAATACTGCTAAGCTGGGAAATTGAAGTTAAGAGTCTGTTAAAATGACACAGCCATGGGCTCTGTACGTGGATTTTATCTTTCTCTGGTATTGCTGCTAATAAATGTCGTATTTAGGGACAAGAAGAGCAAAAAGCAGCAGCTGATCCCTGCCCTGCCTCTGCCACTGTGCTGTGCCTGCTCCTGGAGGGTGTGTCCAGCACAGGACAARGTGGGGGAGGGACTGAAACACAGGAACGGTTGGTTTAAACTCTGTACTGGAAAATCCCTGCTCACTCAGGGTCTGATGGGTYTGTCAAAGATATCCTGGGTGAGTTTTGTTCACAGATAAACTCATCTGTAACCACCCATCCCATGGCAAAGCTACATTAGGGAGATTTGGGGAATTTGGACAGGTTTTTGGTACTTTTCTAATATGAAACCTTCCAGGGCCTAAAGAGGGATTACAAGAAGGCTGGAGAGGGACTGGGGACA
>NDFG01000017.1:347275-359904 GCA_002167245.1 Sporophila hypoxantha
TGGGATGGGATGGGATGGGATGGGAATTACTCTTCCTCTCAACCCAAACCCAGCTGTGACTCCCTGAGCATTGAATTGTGGATCTCCCTGTAGCTCTCCCTAAATCTGTGTGCCAGCAGTCAGAGTCAGCACAAAATCCATTCAGGACTGTCTGTAAAGACAATTCCAGAGCTCAGCCTGGAAGSTCTGGTGACCAGAACATGGCAGAGAAGCATCATCTTACAGGGKACAGACTGGAGATCAATGATCCTATTAATAGAGGGAGCCAGGTAATTCTGGGTGGAAATGACCACTTTCTGCATCAATTAGTCATGGAAGCAGTCAAAGGTGGATGCTATTTTAGCCATGGTTTTGGCAAGGGGTGAAGAGTCTATAGAGGCAGTGGTTATAGAAAATAACCTTGGATTGCTTGACCAGGGGTTGATTCAGTTTGAATTAAAGGGAAAGAGAAAAAAAATCCCAACCAACTAAGCCTGTAAGTGGGGGGTTGGTTTCATAAAGGGCAAGTAAGGAGAAATGGAATAAAATTATTTAGTGAAGTCAGCTGGCCACAAAAGCCCAGGGAGCTGAATGTGGAAGTGTGGGATTTTTTAAGCCAAAGGGGCAAAACCATGGAATTTGCAACTCAGTGCAGGGTGAAGGGAAGAGTAGGTGGGGAAAATTCCCAGGTGGCTCCACAAATAACAAGCTCAGGAAGGATCAGAGCAGTGATGGTGAGGTCTGAGGGTGGGAGCAAAGGGCTCAGCTACAAAGGGGGCTCTGTGGGACAGGTGAGGAGAGCAGAGGAGGATCCTGTCGTGCTGTGGGATCCTACAGGAAAAGGTGGAGTTGGTTTTATGAGTAAGARGGATGAGGATGGGTATGGGACTATCAGAGAGTCAGCTGGGATCAAGGCTTAAAGTGATGAGGTGCAGCAGCTCCACAACAACAGAGCAGCTTTAGAAAAGGCTGATGGAGGAGAGTTTGGCACTGGACAGTGCCATGCTCGAGGCAAAAGCCTGAGTYAGTGCATTTAATACAGTGAAATTCTGTGTGATCTGCAAGAGGTGCTGTGCAAACAGCAGGAACAGCGTTTGAACCTGTGGGAGTTAAAAATTTCCAGAGAAAGATGAGAGAAGTGAAGGTAGAGAGTAAGAGGGAACAGGACAGGTATTTATCCTGGGCAGATCAAGACAGGCTCACCCAGTCYCCTCCTTCAATTAAATACCAGATCCTGCAGGCAAAGGCAATKCAGATCCCTCTCCATGGACTTCAGCAGAGGATCTGATTCAGTTGCTCCTGGGAAATTATTATTTAARCTGGAAAAGATGGGGATTAGTGCAGGAATTGCAAGGAGCTGAAGACTGAGCCAGGAAAATCAGGCACACCCTGTGCTGAGAGGGGTCTGTGGGGCTTGGGGAGGGCACAGGGGGGTTCAGGACTCRACCTTGGAGCAGATCACACTGATCTTCCATTCAGTGACTTTGGAATGAGCTCACAGAATTACACTGCCACAGAACTGGCAGGTGAGTGTGGTTCAGTGGAGGATCTGAAAATTCTGGGGACTTTGAGGACTGGAGCAAGAGAAATRTGAAGAAAGTCCCAAGTAAGGCTTTGGGTCCTGCATTTGAGGGCCAGGATTTTGCTTCCAGCTGGGAGGTGGAGAAATCCTGAAATGCAACCATGGTGTTGCCACCTTTGTGATGAAACTGAGAACTGTGAAAGGTTTGAGGCAACAAGTGATCAAGTGTTTCCACAGAGGTTTCACATGTTCACACAAAGTGCTGCTCAAACCTCAAGTGAAAGAGCTGCGGTTTGAAAAGGGGAACAGAAACTGCAGGGAGGGCAGGGAGGGTGCACAGAGAGTCTGTGCTGCGGCAGGGAATAGAAAACCCGGGCTGTGGAGGCAGGCTGGGAGAGGAGAGGCTGATCTTTTTAAATTAAACAGCAGGGCAAACTTTAGGGGAGGAAGGGGTGTCCCAAGAGCAGTGATGGCTCAGACACAGAGCTCCACAGGCAGTTTTGGRGTTGTCCTGGGTTGTAAGATGTGTGTGTATTATATGTCAGAGCTGGGGCAGTTCTCTGCTGTCCATGGGGCAGTTTTTTCTTTATCTCTCCCACAGCCAATCCTCCCTCCAGGAGATCTCTGCTGTCCATGGCCACTGAGTGTCCCTGCAGGGCTGATCCAATTCCAGCATCCCATGGGGAGATGCTGCGCCCAGGGGAGGAGCCAAGCATTCCTACCTGGATCCAATCTGAGCCTGGAGCAGCACAGCAGCCTTTGCCCCCTGCATTGCCAGAGGAGCAGCTTTCTGCTGCCCTGCATTGCCAGAGGGAGCCCAGGCCCATCTCCAGCAGCCCTGGAGCTGCAGAGGAAAACTCCCCCCTTGTGCAGGATCCCTGCTGCAGCAGMAGCACAGCTGGCACTGCAGGAGGGCTGAGCCCCCATGGGATGGGGCTGTGCCACCCCCTGACACACAGGGGCAGGGCATGGTCTGACTCTGGCAGTGTTGTTTTGTTGTTTGTTTGTACTATTGCATTTGTATTTTTAATTTCCCTAGTACAGAACTGTTATTCCTGCTCCCATGACTTTGCCTGAGAGCCTCTTAATTTCAAAATTATAACAATTTGGAGGGAGAGGGTTTACATTTTCCATTTCAAGAGAGGTTCCTGCCTTCCTTAGGAGACACCTGTCTGTTCAAACCAAGACAAGGGGGGTTGGGACAGGGCAGAGTCCTGATTAGCAGGAGGGAAACACCCAAATCTGTCAGAGGAGCTGTGGGGATAGGATGGTTTTCACAGACCTTGAAACACTTGGTCCCTGTTAAAGGGGTGGTTGGAGACAGGAGAGGTGGGACAAAGTGAGCTGCACCTTCTTTTAAAACACACTGTGGAAAGTATAGGCAAAGAAGAAAATCARGGTTATTTTGCAACTCATATCTGACTCAATACCCAGTTTTAGATGGATGTTTCCTTATGAATATCAAGAAATTTTTTTGTCTCCTTAAGGAGGCCACAATCAAAGGGTCTCATTGGGGCCACACCAGCCCTCTTTGCCTGTCCCATATCCCATACCCACCTGGAGACACCGCTGTACCCAAAATGACACTTTGGGAGGGGTTTGCCCTTGCTGTGTTGTTGAGTCTGAAACCAAACCTGCTGCTTGTGTTTGGTTTGCTCCATCCCACCCCTCACAGCCCAGGGCCAGCCCCAGACCAAGGTGACCACACAGAAATCTGGGTTCTTCGTTAAAGGATGGCGTTCATGAGAAGGGAGGTTCCTCCATCCCCCTCAGGGAGTTGCCAGACCTGCAGGTCACCTCCTGTCCCCAAAAACCTCCTCCTGCAGGTCACCTCTGTCCCCAAAACCTCCTCCTGCAGGTCACCTCCTTCCCCAAAACCTCCTCTTTCAGGTCACCTCCTGTCCCCAGAAAACCTCCTCCTGCAGTCACCTCCTGTCCCTAAAACCTTCTCCTGCAGGTCACCTCCTGTGCCTAAACCTCACTCCTGTAGCTCCCCTTCTTTCCCCCTTCATTTCTCCAGATTCCCTGGGACTGATGGTGGCCCAGCCACATGAAGATATTCCCTGTCCATGAACCTGATCAGCCATTTCTCCTTTCCCAATAAAATCAGCTGCCCTTTGTGCAAGAATTGCTATTTCTGTACCCAGACCCGAGCCCCTCTGGAGCATCAACCATTATCTGCTATCACATATCCTGCAAATGCTCCTTGCTCTAATTAAGCAATAATTAATGGCTCCAAAGTATGAGGTGGATTCCCAAGTTCTCTGCACTGCTCAATAAGTAGCAGGGATGTTTTCTGGTTTTCAATTTCAATTAAAAAAGCTCATGTTCCCTTTTAGTGTCCTTGTGTCTGCAGTCAGTGCTCAGCAGACACCACTATTCCAGCAATATCTCGTTTGTTCCTCATATGAAATTATACTAACAAAATAAATTAATATCTTCTTCTTTTTTTTTTTTTTTTGGCTTTTTTTCTCTGTTACAAGCTCCACACCTAAAYCTGAGGAAGAAAACTATTTTTAGGTAGTTTTAGATAGACATTTTAGATAACTGCAGGTGAGATGCSCACCCAAAGCCCTCTGCAAACCCCTTGCTCTCAGTCCCCAGCTCAGACCCTGCAGCCAGGGCAGGRTTCAGGTGGTTTCTGTGTTGCATGGAAAATATCATTTTTCATCTACACATTGTGTTTTCTTCASAGTTCCTAAAAACAGGGGGCTTCCTACTGAGGGAATTTAGCTCCAAATCTCTGCTGCCTGTAGCATATGGGCTACATTTGGTTGCAATCCTCACACTTTGCTTTTGGCAGGGACAATGTGTGAAGCCTTTAAATGAACATTCTCTCCTTGGCTGATTTTTTGCATCTGTTTGGACAAGGCAAGGGAAGGGGAAGCCCAAGCACCTGACAACACCTTTAATGCTGCCCTGCWGCTCTGGCAAACCCAAGGGGCTGAGGTCCCTTGGGGTGTGAAACTCCTTCCCTTGGTCCTCCTGCCCAGGATCTGCAGTGCTGGGGCAGCAGGGAACATTCTCCTTCCTGAGCACTTTCTGAATGAGTTTCTGTGCCCTGCAGAGCTCAGGTCTGCTGAGAGAAGCCCCCATGGGCACCAAGCCAAAGGCAGCAGCCATGGCTCAGGCACCCTGGGCAGAAAGCAGAGCTCCCTGGAGGGACACAGGGCTGCCTTTGACCCCTCCGAAAGGCCAGCCCCCAAGGACAAGGTGGCTGTGGCTCAGGCTCCAGGTGACATCCCCCTCCCTGCAGAGCAGGGTCTGAGCCTGGCAGAGAGGTTGGAGCTGGGGACTCTGCCCTTGGGCTGCCAGAGCATGAGGGGCTCACTGCAGCACCAGCATTTCTGTGTCTCGAGTGCCTCCACCTCGAGGGGACTCAAAGCAGGTCTGTTTCTGTAGATTTTTTCCCAAATGAATCAGAAAGTCTCCATGTGGGTTGCTGGGAACGCTGCAATGGCTGATACAGTCCTTATGTTTCTGCTGAGCTSGTGGCACCAAGATGTTATTTGAGAAAACAGCAGCTATTAGCTTTAACCACAGAAAACTTACGTTTGGGGACKCTATTTTTACCACTCTTATCACTGTTCCTACCACTGATTTATTGACATGGGTAGGGAAAATGTTCCCTGAATTGGAGCTGTTGTGATGCCAACACTGAGTTCATGTGGGCTACAACTCTAAATATGGAGTTGCTGTGTCCCATTTTAGCTGGATTTCAGCTATAAAACAGCACAGGCAGCTGAGGTGAGGGAACAGGGAAGGTGACTGGCTGGTCAATGGTTTTCAGTGAAAATAAAAGGGCTCAGTTTGCCTGAATTTTCATTTGGGAAACTGTGAGAGTTACTCATATTTGCTAAAAACATCCCAGCAATGCCTGTGGCTTTCATAGAAAGGACAGTGAATTCCTGAAGTTCCCCAAAATTTTGGCTTGGGAGTTATTTCTGACTTAAAAGCTCCTTATTTACTATTTCCYACTTTTCATTCACTCGTGTCAGGGAGAGCCTGAGTGCTGCCAGTCTCCCACGCTCCTCAGCTCAGCCCCTGCTTCCCAGACTGGAAGTTCTCCCAGCAAATGCCAGATGTGCCAGATGCCAGGCAAAATGAGGGGGTTTTGGAAAATGCACAGCAAAAAACTGGAAACAAACCCTAGCTGAAGCTAAAACTTCACCTGCTTTTTAGCAAAGGAGTTGTTGGTATTGTTCATGATGGAGCAGGGATTGATGAGCTCAGTTCTGCCCTGCTGGTGTGGCCTCCTGTCWCCTGCACGGGCTCCTTGTGTAGGGAAGGCAGCTGAGGGCTGTGAGTCCATCCTGACCAGAGCCACAGAATCAGAGTATCCTGACTGGAAGGGATCTGCACAAAGCCCCTTGGGGGCTCAGGGTGTTCTTGCCTGGTTCCTGCTCCCCTTTGGAGAACRCCAGGAGCACGGGACACCCAGAGGGAGCTGCCAGAGCTGCTCCCAGCCGGGGAAGTGACCTCAGCTCTGGGCTGTGGGGCTCTCCCAGCAGCAGGGTGTGCAAGGGACTCCTCCCAGCTGAGCTGTGTCTCAGGTTGAAAGATTTAGCTGGGTGTGTATTCTGTTCCCATCTGTCAGAGCTGGGGCAGTTCTCTGCTGTCCATGGGACAGTTTTTTCTTTATCTCTCCCACAGCCAATCCTCCCTCCAGGAGATCTCTGCTGTCCATGGGGCAGTTTTTTCTTTCTCTCTCCCACAGCCAATCCTCCCTCCAGGAGATCTCTGCTGTCCATGGCCACTGAGTGTCCCTGCAGGGCTGATCCAATTCCAGCATCCCATGGGGAGATGCTGCGCCCAGGGGAGGAGCCAAGCATTCCTRCCTGGATCCAATCTGAGCCTGGMACAGAGTATCCTGACTGAAAGGGATCTGCCAGTGTCATCCAGTCCAAGCTCTGGCCCTGCACAGACACCCCAAAAATCCCACTCTGTGCCTGGGMGTGTTGTCCAAGCCAAAGAGGTTGAATGTCCAGCACAAGAAGCTGATCTCTCCTGGCTCAAGGTGTCCCTGGGCAGCCCCAGGCTGTCAGGAGCCACATCCAGAGGGTTTTAATCCTGCTCTTACCTTCAGCACTGCCCAGTGCAGGGACCTCCCCTTCCCCAGGACAGGGCTGGGGTGGGATGTGGACACAGCCTGTGGTCACACTGCAGRAGGTGAGAGGTGACCCAGCMCACCCTGAGCTGCTCCTGCACATTCCATCACCTTCTGAGCCTGTGCCCTTGTCACAGACACATTTTATGAAAAATYMTTTCCTTAGGATTTTTTCTCCTGAGAAGCCGAGAGCCCTCAGGAACAAAATGTAAGCAATGGTTATCTGCTGCTGTGGGATGCAACAGGTGGATCTGTGTTTGGTCTCATGTGGTTGTTTCTAATTAATGGCCAATCACAGTCAGCTGGCTCAGACTGTCTGAGACAGAAGCTTTTGCTATCTTTCTTTCTTTTTCTATTCTTAGCTAGCCTTCTGATGAAATCCTTTCTTCTATTCTTCTGGTATAGTTTTAATATAATATATATCATAAAATAATAAATCAAGCCTTCTGAACCATGGAGTCAGATCCTCATCTCTTCCCTCATCCTTGGGCCCCCGCAAACACGGTCACACAGCCTCTCAGGGCAGCTCAGGCTGAGCTCAGGGCAAGGCTCTTCCCCCAGAGGGTGCTGGCACTGCCCAGGCTCTGTCTCTTATACACATCTAGATGTGTATAAGAGACAGGATCCTGGTGGGTCCTTCCCAGCTCAGGGGATTCTGTGATGATCTCCTGTTCCACGGGGCAGCCCAAGGTGCAGATTCCAACAGGGACAGGTGGGGCTGGCCGGGCTGGGCTCAGCAAGTCCAACGTGCTGCAAGGGCAAAGTCCAGCACATCCCAAAGGCCCAGTGTGAGCTCAGTGACAGGACTGGGGTTGGAGCCCACGTGGGGAATGTGTCCCAGTGCCCCCTCCTGCTGGGGTCTGCAGTGGAGCCCAGCACAGACTGGCACAGTGTGGCACTGCAGCCCCTTCTGTCCCTTCTGATGTTCCCCCAAGGGGCTGAGAGCTCTTTGCTGGGAGAAGGGAGTTGGGCACATGGACACTTCCCTACTCACTGTTCCCAAGGCTCTGCACTCCCTTCCCAAGTGGGATGGTGTTGGGGAAGATGAAACAGGAAAGCCTTATAAATATGATTGTCTGGCAAAAGATTTTGAGAATATGGAAACTATAAGCGAGATTGGAATGACAGCAAGCTTTGAGATCCCTCAGTTACTGAACAACTGGAAAACAATGGTGTGGCTGGCTGAAGGTGATCCCCTTTTGATGGAACAACACCCTCTGCTTGCAGACAGGCCCAAGGGTCAGAGCAGACCCTGCCAGCTTGGCAGAAGGGGCCCAAAGAGGAGTTTGTAGGGTTTAAAATGTAACACAGTGTGGTAATGTAATGATTCTTATAGGCTGTATGGAAATGCTATAGGATTTGTATCTGGTACTAGATTGGTTAGTGAGAATCAGAATATTCAACACAGAAGAAGATTTATTGTATTGTGATGGGAACTTTGCCTCTCTTACTCTCTTACCTTTTTTAGTCTCTTAGCTCTTGCCTCTTAGCTCTTGCCCTTCTTGCCCCTCTTGCTTTTATGCTCTTACCCTCTCATCCTCTCTCCCCCTCTCTTCTCTCGGCCCTGCTCTGAGCTGTGGCTGGCAGCTCCCAGCAGGGCCCTGCACCCAGGCCCTTTGCAATAAACCCCAAGTTCCAGACCTGGCTGCAGAGATCTCTCATCTCCATCCATCCCGACAGTCCTGCCCCCCGATGCTCCTACAGGATGGCACTGCTCACTCAGAGTGGGAGCTGTGCTGGCTCCTGTGCCAGGTACAGCCTGCTCCCCCTGCCTTCCCATCCCTCTTGGAGCACTGAGAGCCCCAGAGGGGAACAACACCATCGTTGTGCTGAGCACAGCTCTGTGCTGGGCCTTTTGTCTCAGGGTTGCTCTTCTGGAGAGCATTAGATCAAATTCTCATGGACAATTAGAACTGGGAGAATATTAACAAAGGAGAAAATTATGCATTGAACATTTTGCTTGCAAAATTCACTGAATAAATTATTCAGATTTAATGTGGAAGAATAATGGAGGAAATAATTGAATAATGAAATATCATAAAATTAATGGACTATTCTATTAATAATTTTACATCTCAGTCTAACACAATGGAATGGGGAACAAGAAGGAGAGAAAGAAATAAATTTGGCATGTTTGGATGAAAAGAGAGGAATGGCTCTGTTTGTGACACCACACACAGCACTGMCAGAGCTCATGAATTTATCATGACTCCTGTGCTGCAAAGGGCCTGTGCTGAGCATTCCAAGGCCACAGGCAAATCTCCAACTTCCCCCTCTGGGRTGACACCAAAATAATCCAATCACCTGACTTTGGCCCAAACACCAGCTCACAGTACCCAGGGCTTTATAGGGCAGWCTCAGGACCTCTCCAAGCCCACTTGCCATGGGATTTGGGATCCCACTGGCAAACCCTGGGGAAGGTGAGGGGCTGCCAGAGCACCTGCTGCCCTTGGGAAATGGAAAATACCCTCAGGATTTGCGGGTGTTGGATTGGGCAGGTTGGGTTATCTCCAGAGATCTGAATGTAGGGAGATGAATCCCACCTTGGAAAACTCAACATCTCAMCAAGACCCTTCAGAGCAGCCACAGCAAACCACGGTGTGATCTGACCACCACGTGAATCTGACCACCAAGGGTGGGATAATGACCACCAAGGTGGGATCTGACCACCAGGATGGGATCTGACCACCAGGGGTGGGATAATGACCACCAAGGTGGGATTGACCACCAAGGGTGGGATAATGACCACCAAGGTGGATCTGACCACCAGGGATGGGATCTGACCACCAGGGGTGGGAAATGACCACCAAGGTGGATCTGACCACCAGGGATGGGATCTGACCACCAAGGGTGGGATCTGATCACCAAGGGTGGATCTGACCACCAAGGGTGGGATAATGACCACCAAGGTGGGATCTGACCACCAAGGTGGATCTGACCACCAAGATGGGATCTGACCACCAAGATGGGATCTGACCATCAGGGTGGGATCTGACCATCAGGGGTGGGATCTGACCACCAAGGTGGGATCTGACCACCAAGGTGGCATCTGACCATTGAGGGTGGGATCTGACCAACCGTGGGATCTGACCACCAGGGATGGGAGCTACCACCAAGGTGGATCTGACCACCAGGGATGGGATTGACCACCAAAGGTGGGATCTGACACCAAGGTGGGATAATGACCACCAAGGTGGGATCTGACCACCAACCTCTCGTCCCTTCCACAGCTCCTGGGCATCCCCACCCTTGGATTTTGCCCCCTGAGGGGGTTGTGGGCGCTGAGTTTTCCATCATTTCCCCCAGAGCTCCCAGGGASGGGGCCCTGTCTGGTCCTGCAGCCCCCCCAGGCTGGCGAGTGCTCCCCTCATTACCTCCCAGAACTGATGAACCCATGGAGGGTCAGAGTGTTCTTTAGCAATTAACTGAGCTCCAGAGACTGTAATTTGTCTTGTTCATGTTACAGCACCAAATGAATTTCCCTGTGTTTAATAATCATTCTAAAAGCAGATCACAGAGCCGGGAGGGAGGGCGAGATTGTATCAATCATTTGTTTTCCAACTCTTTCAAGGAATTTCCTACTGTGTTTAATTTCTTGCTGCTAAGTCCTACATGAGCCTCGGGAAGGCGGGCACTGCTATTATTATTCATTTTTAATCATCAGAGGAAACTATTTAGCTGCTCTAGAAAATTAACATGCTTCCAAATTCAGGAGGAGCCAACAACTGGGAAAATGCAATTTTCATGGACGCTGTCATATTAGTCTAAGTGGTATAATTTAGGACAGCTTCATTTAGGGATTTTTAAAGGGAATTTAGCTAAAGCCCTTGGATTTGTGCTGCAGAGAATCACTTYTGGGCCATTTTGGGACTGGGCCATACTCCCACTTTGTAAATCAGGCAGAGAGAATTTGGCTCACCCAGGGATGGAGCAGCATCCCTCATCCCAGGCTGGGACCAAGGCAGCACCTGCCAGGTACAGGCACAGCCTCTGCTGCTACAGGACYAAACTTCTGCCCTGTCCCAGCTGGATAAGGACAGGAATTAGAMATACCCACAGAGAAACAGCTCAGAAAACAGAAAGCAGAGTAGGATTTGCCCTGATTTAAGGGGGGTGGGGGGAAAAGGAAAAAAAACAAGAAATAAAATTAACCTTTGCTCTGAAAACCAACTAAGCTTGAAGGAATTGTCAAAAATTAGTGTAGACATCATCCATGTTTTGTGGGGAAAGGCTGCTCTTRCCTCCTTCTGCCTGAGCTCCTGTGCTGACACAGGTCTCAGGTCAGGCTCTGGGGCACACAGGAAAACAGCTCCACCCTCCCTGCAGCCACCCAGGGCTGCACAGCCATCCATTSCCTTCCAGGGAGCTTTCCCACATCAGCTGGGCTCTTCCCAGTGGGAATTTCTCCTTCMGGAGATAATCTGGTGTCTGCGGTGACATCCCGGGTGTGTGACACATTTGGGCACCTTGTGACCTTTCAGTGATACTGGATGGGAGACATCTCCCACCTTGTTTTCCTGCCAGACACCAAGTGTGCAAAATCTGAAACAACTCAAAGGAAGGAATTCTCCAAAGCAATGCTGAAATCTCGCACCTATTGGAAAACTCTTAAAATAATGGGAATTTTTTCAAAGCAAAGGACAACTTTTAAAACAACATCTCCCCATCCCACTTTCCTCTTGCTATCCCCAAAGGCGTCCCCAGCTCGGTCAGTGCAGGTGGTCCGTGGGGAGGGGACTTTGTGCGGGGCCTGGGGTCGGGTTTGGGGTCCCTTTAGCGGAGGCCGGGGTGAGGAGAGCGCCGGGTCCGCACTAGAGGGCACTCCTGCCATGCAGAACCTGCGCTCCGCAGGCTGCAGGATCCTCCCARGGCTGCAGGGCACGCTGCAGAGATCTCTGCTCCCTGCTGCAAGGAGAAACCCCCCAGCACCCTCCACCCCCGCCARAATCTCCTCCTGGGGTCCGCAGGGGGTTGTGGAATGCAGGGGCCACTGTCCCTGAAGGGTTTGTCCATGAAGGGCCAGCCCTGGCTTCAGGTGGGSCTTCAAACAGGGGCAGGGACTTGGCATTTCCTGAGTGACCAAACTGCCAGGTCTGCCAGGGACTGTGGAGTGGCCAAGCAGGMGGGGCCCAAGCACTGCTCAGGTGGAGGGGAGTGGGCACCTCGTGAGTTCAATCCTCACACTACTAAATGTAGATTCTTTAACTTCTTTTTTGCTTCTGTTAAGGCTGGGATTGAAGCACTGGAGATGGTATTTTGTRTTCAGACTCAGATGTTTATATTTCTTCTCTGTATTACAGTCTTATAAATGAGTTTTACAGCGTTTTGCTAATAAGCTACAAAATGGCTAACTRTTTTTCTCTATAAGGTCTTTTAAGGCTAAACTATCCAATTAAGAAATGACACCTAAATTATTTTCACTTTTAACTCAATAACTAATCTTTTGTGTCTCACAATGTGGACTTKTCTGTTTAATTACAAAACACTACTTAAACTCATGAAGAAGAAGGTGAAGAAGAACTAGCTACCATCCTAAAACTTCTATCTTAATTTCATAGATGCTGCTACACTCTAAAACTCTAAGTTTTCTACTATGTGATATTACACACTTCTATTTAAACTATACACCCATRATCTTAGTTCTATTATTCAATTTTGGAAGCCTTCTTTACAGCTTCAGGTCAAATGCAGTGTTCTCTTGAGGCTCTGTGCCTTTCAGCACAGAAAGTTCAAAATTCTCAGTATCCAGGGTTCTAACAGGCACCAGGTGCCATGAGCTGCTCCAGGAGAGCCTGTGTGGCTGCCCCAGGTGAAAATGGTTCTTCCCCAGCCCTCTGGAGACCTYAGAAAAAGCCAACAGGCACCACATGGATGGAGGGTGAGCCAGCTGATAAAGCCTACTTGGATTTCTAAAGGCCTTTCACAGAATCTTYATCAAAATTTAGGGAAATTGAGAAAACAGAGGACAAAGGTTCTGGCATGGGCTGGTGGTTGAGAAGAGGYGGAGGTCTCTCAGAAGKT
>NDFG01000017.1:360138-505404 GCA_002167245.1 Sporophila hypoxantha
TWMYTTYCMAWACCTGTCACCTATGTTAAACAGTGAGCTTCTACTCTAAACCAATCCAAAAGTGCCACCATCACAGCAGAAGATGGAGGTAGAGAAGAAGAAGAAGAAAGGCTGGACATGCCCAAGTCCCTCCATCTTGTCCCCAAAACTCCTATTCTAAAAACCCCAAAATCTACTTTTTCACCTAGTGATAATTTTATTATTCCACTACTTAAACTTCTGTGGCTTTCAGGTCTTCATACAAAGCTGGTAATTTGCTCCAYGGGTTATAATCAAATCCCCAGGTGTTCTGGACTGTGTGCCAGGGTCTCTGAGCCCCCTGGCAACTTGCCCCTGAGTCCCGGCAACTTGGACRCCYAGAGGGATGTCCTGAGTTCYRACAGAGGTCAGTGGTCAGCTCTGATGGGGGGAGATCTCCAGCAGCCCCCGTGGGCTCTGTGCTGGGGCCTGGGCAGCTCCACACCCTCATGGACTGGGAGCAGCCCTGAGCAGCACACTCAGTGTTCTCTGGTGATGAAAAGTGACTCAAAGCACGAAGGAGAAAAGCAAACTGTGCCAGGCTGCAGGGGGATGTCACCAAGCTGTGTGAACAGGCCATGAAATGCGAGAGCAAATCTGGTGTTGATAAGTTTACAGTGGGCCAGCTGCTGACAAACCCGGGGGCCCAGGCTCACCAGCACCCTTGGGAATGAGGCAATTCCACAAAAGAATGTGAGTGCTTCCGCCACTGGAGCAGAAGTTCCCACGCTGTCTCCAGCAGGAGCTGACACCATCAGCCTGTGGAGCAGGAACCCCCACAGCAGCAGCTCTTGCCACACACGCAGGGCCTGAGCTCACATTTGCTGCCAAAATCCCACAGGGATCRGCTTCCTCGGCGTTATTTTGATTTTGCTCTCGGGCTTGAGCTCAGATGATGTGAAATATGTGTGGCAAATCCACTCCCCACATCACATCTCCTGTGTGGAGCTGCTGGGCCTCAGACAACAATTCCCTGTCTGCAGCCGGTTTATTTATGGAGGCGGCCGATCCGGCTGGGATCTGCTGCTGCTGCTGCTGCCTGAAAACACAGCCCCAACAACCCTGCCCTGCCCTTCTTTAGGGACACAWTAATAACCCTTGGGCTGCCTTCATAAAGAAGGAAAGAGGATCACATTTTACTTTCCCAAGTTTCTCACTGCAGGGAATTTTATGCTTGATCCGTTGTTCCCCTGCCTCTCTGAGCCTGAATCTGAAGGAGTTCAGGCATCACYCACCTCTGGTGGGGCTGCAAACCTGATTCCAGGACTTCTGCAAAAGTTCCTTTCAATAACCCCACCTCCAGACCTCACTTCCCATGGCTGATTTCTGCCCTTGGATATTTGGWAGCTCTTTTCTCCYGAGGAGCTCAGCCCGCTCAGGCTGTGCAGACACAGATTGTGCTGTGCTGGCAAAACTGACTGATAAGGAATTTAATATGAAAGGCTGTTCAGAGAGGAGAGGAGTGAGATTGTGTCAGTTGATATTCCCAAGAGCTGGAGCCCGGGGCTGTGCACAGGCACTGCTTCTGTCTGATGTGACAGTTCTGCCCATCTGATCAGGATTTCTCCAGTTCTGCCCTTCCAATCAGGATTGCTCCAGTTCTGCCCTTCCAATCAGGATTTTTCCTCACTGGAAGCTCAGGTTAGGAGAGGTCAGGTTCTTCTGCCCCAGCCCCCATGTCCTGTTACCTTCTTCCCAGTAGCTGCTTCCCCAAACCAGTGATTTCTGRGCTTTCTCATCCTTTGAGACCCCTGGAGAAGAGTTCCAAGGACCTTCCCCCAGCCAGGGAGTTGCTGGTTCTGGTCTCTATAATGGGATGCCCAGTTCTGCACCTGGGATGGGGCAGCCCTGGATGTGCAGACTGGGAAAGGGTCCTGGTGGTTCTGGTTGATGGCCAGTTGGACATGAGCCAGCAGTGCCCTGGGCTGGGAGGGACATCCCTGTCCTGGAGGCATCAGGCCCAGCATTGCTGGCCAGGCCAGGGAGGGATTGTCCAGCTCTGCTCTGGGCTGGGGCAGCCTCACCTCCACTGCTGGGGCAGTTTTGGGCACCACAAGATGATGTAAGGATGACCCCAAAGATCTAAAGCTGYTAGAGAGTGTCCAAGGAGGGACATGAAGATGTGAAGGATTCAGAGGGGAAGATGTGTGAGGAGTGGCTGAGGACACTTCGTTTGTCTCCTCTCTCTGCTGGAAGAGACTGAGGAGAGGCTCTTTGGGATCTGCAGCTCCTCCCGAGGGGCAGCTCCCAYCTCTGCTCTGGGACAGGGACAGSAGCCAGGGCACRGCTGGGGCTGKGCCAGGGCAGCTCAGGCTGAGCTCAGGGCAAGGTTCTTCCCCCMGAGGGTGCTGGCACTGCCCAGGCTCCCCAGGCAATGGGCACGGCCCCGAGGCTGCCAGAGCTCCAGGAGCCTTTGGCCAGCGCTGCCAGGGATGCCCAGGGTGGGGTTGCTGGGGGGGCTGGGCAGGGACAGGGGCTGGATTGATGACCCTGGTGGGTCCCTCCCAGCTGAGGAGTTCCTGGGATGATCTCCCCACTGACCCTCAGCTGCTCCATGCCCAGAGGCAGCTGAGCAGTGACAGGGAAATCCCTGCAGTCCCATCACTCCACCCTTACCCTGCTGGGCAAACCTCTCCAGGCACACTGACATTGATTCCAGCACCATCTGTTCCTTTGCTCGTGTGAAGAGCCATCGATTTCAGGGCACAGCCAGGAGTGTTTATTTTGTAGATGGTTTGTGAGCTCAGTCATTCACTCTAAAGCTGAGAGCTGCACCCACAGGGAGCCCAGAATCCCAGCTTTAGAGGAAAACCTCACTCTTAGCCCACACTGAATAGCCCAACTCCCACCAGAAGCACTGCAGGGCAATGTCTTCTCTTTGCCTTCTCACATGGAAACTGCACTGGTTTTTCCCCATAATTTAAGCCTGCTGAYGATGAGCAAGGCCCATTTAATTTGCTGTCCTTGTTTGCTCATTAATTCCACTGAATTACTTTATTTACTAACATGCTTCTTCTAAATTACTTGATTACTTAACTAAATTTATTTATGTACAGTGGATAACAGAAGATAAAAACAGCTGCAGTGGGTCCCTGCTGACAGTCCCCCAAACCACAGSCTGAGAGTGGCAGTGAAATCCCTGGATTTTGGGTGCTGCCAGCATGTTGCATAAGCCCTGGGCAAAGCAGCAGATGAGTCCCTCAGAGGGACACATCYTCAAACCTGGGGGCAGATTTTTGTGTTATTTTACTGTCCCCAGATGTTGCTGGTCCAAATGCCGCTGAAGCACAGACTGAGTGGTGTGAACAGCACAGAGCAAGCCATGGAAACTCTGGGGGGATTCTGGCAGCGTGAGACCTCCTAAATTATGGGATTTAACAATGGATTCAGTTGGAAACCACAGAACTCTGAGCAACCAACTGAACAAATGGAGACAAACCAAAGCYCCCTTTGGCTTCTTCATTCCTACCAAGTGTGCTGAAATTTCTTGTGTAGGTTTCTATTGAGTCTGGAATCATGGAATCTCCTGAGCTGGAGGGACCCACMRGRWYCCCCMRGGSMRSCCCYKKYCCYKSCCMRSCCCCCCMRCAACCCCACCCTGGGCATCCCTGGCAGCKCTGGCCAAAGGCTCCTGGAGCTCTGGCAGCCTCGGGGCYGTGCCCATTGCCTGGGSAGCCTGGGCAGTGCCAGCACCCTCTGGGGGARGARCCTTTCAGGCMRCACAAGCCAAGAAGAGGAGCAAAATCCATGTGGTTCTCTGCAGTGCCCTGAAAGAACATGAACAGCAGCTTTTCCAGGAGAGCCCGAGGCAGTCCTGCTCATTGTGAGAGCCTGAATGAGGCTGTGTGATATTAAAGGGAAACAGATTTCAGGGAGAGCTTCCTGAGGGCACCCAGAGGAGAGTCGTCCTCCCAACCCTGGGCATTTGGGATGAACAACAGCTTGTTTACTCCTACAGTAGTTCCTGTTGCTGGCCTGAGAGGAGTTAGGAAAGATGGTTTCTCCAGCAGCTGCTGTAAGCCAGACTGGAAATATTTGTTCGGGAATCCATGGTTCTGTGTCTGCTTGGTGTCCCATAAGTACCCAGGGGTCCATAATGGGGCCCAGTGAATTTTCCCTTCAGTCACAGCACAGGATTATGGACCCTCTCTTTATTATTCAGCTCTGGCAGACCCAAAATCGAGTCAAGCTCAACCTGCTCAGCTCATTTAACTTTCCTGCTGCAGGTGAGGTGTTGTCTCCTACCCTTCTGATCAGCTTTGGCACTGCAACGTGCAGCAGTGAATGCATCTTCCCCAGAGCACAGAAGAAAATGCTGCTTGGTCTGGTGGTCTCATGATGCAGTTTGGGTCAAACAACCTCCTGTTGTCACATTCCTCCTATTTTGTCCCTGAATTTGTGCTCCTGCTGCCCACCATGAGCTCGATCTGAGCACACAAGATTATAATATTGACATTCCAATGAGATTTTTGCAACAGACAAGTTTAAATCTCCTCTTCAAGTTGCATTAATTTTGCAAACTGAGTGTGTGTGGTGCTGTTTCAGCTGCAGCAGGGACAGTCTGGAGTTAACTCTTTGAAGTTAAATGGTAGCAGAGATCCTCATCTGCAGCAGCTGGACACGTTCAGCACCACTCCTGACAAACCCACTGCAGACCCCACAGCTGATAACAATCCACAGCTCTGTGCTGGACCATCTGTGCTGTTCCCCCTTGGGAATTCTGGAGCAGCAACACGAAGGTCACCAGTGCAAGTGAGAGATTTTGTCACTGCCTTCAGCTTCACCTCTGTGGATTTCACAGATTTGCACCCCCAGGGCCAAGAATTTTCTGCAGTGCCCAAGGATTGCTGAGCTCTTCCCCCCCTCTGGCTCTCATTTCTTGCTGGTTTGGATGTGCAGGAAAGCAGGCACATTGCCAGCTGCCAGAGGAGGTTCTAGCACAAGGTCTGCCTTCCTGCATTACTTAATTGCATTTGTTGCGTTCCTGGTATTTATGTCTTTTTCTCCTGTAGGGCTGTGAGGAGTGTTTGAGCTGTCAGTGGTGCTGTGCATTCCCAGACCTTCCCTCTGAGCCCAACAAGCTGAGTTTTTGGAGAATTTAACAGAGAGRCAGTGATACTGCCAGGGACCAGCATGGGAGTTTCACCAGGCTCTGCTTTGGGTGATTCCCACTGTTGGGCCTGATTTGTGTCCCAGCAAAATGACCATGGCAATGTTTGTTCTTTGCTCTCTGAAATACTGTGTTTTACAGGGCTGAAGTGGCACAGCTGAGAGGCTGCTGCTGGAGCAGTCACACCAGAACAGGGGTGTATTTTTATCCTGTTCAGAATAGGGGGTATGTTTATTCCTGTCAGAACAGGGGTGTAAATCCCAATTTTTATGCACTTCCAGTAATAACCTCTGATGTACTGCACCCCTTATCCTGAGAATGGGGAAGGACCTTTTTCGCCCTCTCTCATGATTACCATTACATCAGGATTGAAATTCAATAAGTCTTTTTTTCTTTTTTCAATAACTGATTTTTCTCCTGGAGCCCACAGGGTCTGGCCTGGCTCACAAATGGTTAAGCTCCTGCAGCTCAGCAGCTCCTCTGTAACTAAGGGCATCTGTCAATAAAACATCTCCTCTCTCAGGGCTGACAGGTGCTAAGGGCTGCCTTGAGCTGGGGTTTATTCCCAAGGAACTCCAAGGGCTCTGCCAATCCCTCCTGGACACCAGGGGACCTCGGAGCCTCCCCAGAATGGTGGCCCTGGGCTGGTGGCCCTGGGCTGATGGCAGGGCCGTGGTGCCCATGGCAGGGCAGGCTGTGCCCCTGTGCCATGCAGATTTCCAGCTGTGCACAATCCTTCTGCTTCTGGGCGCTGGGATACTCAGAAATACCAATTTCCTCATGTGTCACAAGTGTTCCTGCAGATTCCTGGAAAGGCAGCTTGAGCTGTGCCCACAGAGCTCCTCGGGCCTGCACAGCACCAGCAGCTCCACGTGCTCTGCAGAACAAGCTGGATTTTGCTCTTTGCTAATCTGAAACGGGTCAAGGGTAATTTAGACCAGTTTTGTATCTGAGAAGGGCTCCGGGGAGAAGTTGCAGCAGCTTAAAGAGAGGCAGCAGCATTCCAGAAATAACTCCTGTTCCCTCAGCACAGGAACAAAGCGGGCACCCTCAGAGCAGCGTGTTTGTTCCAAACAACACAACACTTTTAGGGTTTTTCCCAGGACTCGAGGAAACTCCTCCTGGCTTCCAGGAAAACTTTACAAGGGTACTTTAAAGGAAGGCAGGAACTTTARGGCAGTGGTGGCCCCTGGGCTGTCCCAAGCACCAGCAGGCCAGGAGAGCCTGGGGGAGCCAGCCCAAACCTCCAGAATCATTTTAAGGCCGGAAGGAGCCCCCTGCCTTGTAATATTGCATTAATTATGTCCATTTTCTCTTCTAATTTCATCTTTTCACTTCTAGAAGGATATAAAATCGTATCAAGTATGGCTACAAGAATGAAATGAGTTTTTCTTCTCCATGCATCAGATCAGAAATGCTGCTGAGATTTTGTGGCTTTCTTATAATTAAGAGGATGCAGCTTGTGAGCTCTTGGTAGAATCATCACCAGAGTTTATTCATGCAGTGTTTTGCAGAGTCCATCACATTGTCCAGCCTTTCTGTGTGAGCTGAGGTGGCCTCTCATCCCCAGTTCAGATCCGAGCTGGGCTCCAGGGACTCTGGGCTTGCCAGAAATCCAACATGATGTAACAATTTCATTTGCTGGAGATAAATACCCAGTAAATAATGCCTGCAAAGCTCGCTGTTCCTTYAGGAGGGATGTTTCCATCCATGGAAAACAAACATCTGGGCTTTGGTTTGTTGCTTTATTGCTGCTCATTGCTGCCTTTCCCTTTACAGAGCAGCAGGAGGTCACTGTCCAGGGACTCCCTTTATATGACTTTTGTTCAGAAAATACTCTTGAAGATTGCAAAGATTATCCATGAATCATGCCCATAATGCCTAATTTGCTGTACACAAACATTTCCACTTTGTAGCAATTTCCYTCATCTCTGGATGAAAGCAAAGAACACAGTGGAAACTCTGATTTTCCATGAAAACCAGAGGCATTGGAACTGTCCAGTTCTGCTTTTCAGACTCCCCATCTCACAGTGTTTTCAGGCAGTCTGGATCAAAAAAGCAACCAGGAAGTATCTGATAGGAGATAAAATCTAAAAGAGTGATTGGACTCTGCAATGATAGCTGTTGCCTAACTGGGCAGACAATATTTAAATTTTTTGCAGCTAAACTGGTAAATTTTAACTAAATAAGTGAATTTACTATTGGTAAATACTATTGGTAAAGTTTACCAATATGGCAAATGCAAAATATTGTGCTCTACAAGCAGAAAGCATCCAGGATATGGGTTTGATCAGGGCAGAAGTCAGTGGTGGAAACTGTAGTGGATAAACATCTCTGTAAGATGGGGCTTGCTGAGATAAAGACAGCAAGAATTGCACATTTTATCTCCAAATTGAGCAATCTCATGAACTTTGAATTCTTCAGCCCTCACAGTCATCACCATCTCTCACCAGAGTCTCATTATCCCAATTCAGTCACTAAACCTGGACAAGGTGGGCTCTGTGTCAGAGCCCAAGCAGCCAAATTCCCCAGGACTGCTCCTGAACCCTGCCTGACAGCAACAGGACTCCTACTCCTCTCCATAGGAAGAAGATGAAAGGTCTGTTCCAGAAGAAAAGCAGAATTGTGTCAGCAGCCCAGGGAAGCTTTGTGCTGGCAGACAATGCATTGGTGCTGGTTTTGAACTCAAGAAGTAACTAATGTAGAAATTCTGGGGCAGAGCTTTCCACCTTYCTGATTATCAAGTGGTTCTCAGAGGAGAAGCCAAATCATAGTACCTGGCTATAAACACAAATCCAAACAGGGAAAACAAATCAAAATCTGATTTTTCATTCACCGAGCTCCTACTGAACAAGAAAATTCATTATGTCTTCATTAGCAGTSATTTCATAATGACCCTGGACAAAATCTGCACTAGGACTTGGCCAAGGCACTGTATGGAAAGGCAAAATGTTCCAGTTCCTTCAGACTCCATCAGGAGAAAGTTCCTTTTTTGTCCAGCCCATTGGTAACTGAGGCTGCCCTGCCAGGACCTAGCAAAGAGATGGCCATTCCCATCTCATCTAGCAATTATTATTCCTTCCAATTTTCCTCATTATTCCCAGCAGCTTTCCCTCCAGTTCTCTTGGAGGCCCTTCAGGTACTGAAAGGCTATAATAAAGTCACCTTGGAGCCTTCTCTTTTTCTCTGTCTCTCTTTCTCTTCTCTTCTCTTCTTCTTCTCTTCTCTTCTCTTTCTCTTTCTCTTCTCTTTCTCTTCTCTTCTCTTCTTCTTCTCTTCTCTTCTCTTCTCTTCTCTTCTCTTCTCTTCTCTTCTCTTCTCTTCTCTTTCTCTTCTCTTCTCTTCTCTTCTCTTCCTTCTCCCTTCCCTTCCTCTCCTCTCCCTCTTCCTCTCCTCTCCTCTCCTTCCTCCTCCTCTCCTCTCTCTCTCCTCTCCTCTCCTCTCCTCTCCTCTCCTCTCCTCTCCTCTCCTCTCCTCTCCTCTTCCTTCTCCTCTCCTCTCCTCTCTCCCTTGCTGAATAATCCCATCCTCATTCTTCATTGTCTTCTTTCTTCTCTCAGAAGAGCCCCCAGCAGTGCAGGAGACAGCTGTGCTTGGGTTCAGGGTCTGTGTGGGGACACTGGGGTTTGGGGGGGCTTCMCTGCTCCCCCTGCATGGCCACAGAGCAGCTGGCAGAGTCCCACCTGCAGCTGGCAGAGGAATAGCACAGAAATGCTGGGATGGACTCMCAGCCCTTGTCCAGCCAGGCCAGATCTCACTGCAAACGTGCAGGAGAAAGATTTCCCTCTTGGCAGTGGGAAGAAAGTCATTGCAGGAGTTTCAGGGGTAAAAATAGAACCAGGGGCAGCCTTGCAGGCACCAGGCCCTTCATCTGAGSGTGCAGGTGCAGTCCTGCCTGGGGACAGGGCACAGGGCAGGGTGCCTGGGTCACACCTCAGCAGTCACCATGAGAAGGGAGAGAAAATCAGGGGAGATTCCTGGGATGGGATCAAACAGAAACTGAAATCCCATTCAGCCTGGGACATGCCCAGGCTGTGGGGGCAGTGCCATGAGGGCACAGGGCTGCCAGGGCTCAGCACAAGCTCTCCTGGTGCTCACTGGTGCCAGAGGCTTCTGCAGCGGTTCCAGCTCCACTCCAGGCCAGCTCTCAGCACTGCAAGGGTCTGCACTGAGGTTAAAACATCCAAGTAGTCCAGAACACACAGACATTGGGAACCATGGCAGAGTTTCAGTCAGGAAAGCAAGGACACAACCTTTCCAGCACCAGGCAGCCTTTCACATTCACCACTCCATCACTTCTCATTACCAGGAGCATTTATTTCTCACCAAAGTGCTCCCAGCACCAGCACACATTTAAAGCATATTAATTTTCAAGTCCTGATCTGAACTCAGCCTGTATCAAACTGCTCCATTACTGCCTTCTGCCAGGCAGTCTCTCATGGCTCAGCCATGTGTTCCCAGGCTCCAAGCCCAGCTGCTCTTGGAAACCATGCTCCAAGCACATGTTCCTGCATGGGATGTTCATTATTATTTTCAGCTTTATTTTATTGGTGCACATCCTCCCTGTGTGCCCCAAAGGGCTGCTTTCAGCAGCATTTGTACAAAGTTGTTTGATTGGCTTCAGGCTTCTTTGTGAGTTTATCCAATGCCAAGCTCAGGCACTGAACCCATGCCAGGTAATTCATCATTTCTCCTTAAATGCTATAGACAGAATCCTGCTCTTAGCTTGTCAGATAAAGGCCTGAGAATTGCCTTTCAGCCCACCTAATGAGGGTTTGTGTTTTTCTACGCTTGGGAGGATGGATGGTCTTAATTTCTGGTTTCTTTCAAAGAGAGTAATTTTCTTCCACAAAAAAGACCAGGAATAATAGACACAATGTGGCTTATTCTGAGTCACCCTTTAACCATTTGTACTTATATTTTCTCTTTGTGCATCTACCCTGAAACTCAGAGTCCKCTTCAGCTGCTGCTGTACATTTTCCCCTGCCRTGAGACATTTCTGTGCCCGAGGGTTTAATGCACAGCCAGCATCCTCTCCTGGCCTTGCTGACAGGCTCCACAAATCCTTCCCCCAAATCTGAGGTGTTCCAGACAGGGATTTTCTATTCCAGTTCTGCAGGAGTTGCCTGCTGGATGTGAGGAAGCTGAGATTTGGTGCACAAGGGCCAGAGCTCCTCCTTCTGTGCAGAAATCCCCCAAGGGCACCACGGGGGGATCTACAGGAGGAGTCTCCCAGTSACTCTGGCACTGCCCACACTGAACAATTCCACACCAATTCTCCTGGGCGCCGCAGGGGTTCTCATTGGCCAAATGCTAAATCCAAAGCTCTGCTCTCTGTGATTCTTGCTTCCTCCACATTCATCCACCTCTGTGACACTTTCAGCCCCAGCTGGGGAGTGCTCAGCCCCAGTCCATCAGACTCAGCCTGGAAGTGGCTCTCRAAGGGAGGATRAAGCAGCAGGGAAGGAACAAAACAYGGAYTCCTAAGGAGGGAGGGACAAATGTGAAGGGCTGAGAGGGAGAAATAAATACACAGCTGATTTCCAGTGGGAACAGTGGGGTACAAGAGAATGCCAGACTGGTTTGGGGTGGAGTGGACACTAATGGACATCTTGTTCCACCCCTGCCATGGCAGGGACACCTCCCACTGTCCCAGGCTGCTCCCAGCCCTGTCCAGCCTGGCCTTGGGCACTGCCAGGGATCCAGGGGCAGCCCCAGCTTCCTTCTCCCTTCCTTCCTTCCCTTCCTTCCCTTCTCCTTCTCCTTCCCTTCCCTTCCCTTCCTTCCCTTTCCTCCTTCCCTTCCCTTCCCTCCCTTCCTTCCCTTCCCTTCCTTCCTTCCCTTCCTTCCCTCTCTTCCCTTCCCTTCCCTTCCGCCTTCTCCTTCCCTTCCCTTCCCTTCCTTCCCTTCCTTCCCTTCCCTTCCCTTCCCTTCCTCCTTCCCTTCCCTTCCTTCCCTTCCTTCCTTCCTTCCCTCCTTCCTTCCCTCTTCTTCCCTTCCCTTCACCCTTCCCTTCCTTCCTTCCCCTCCTTCCCTTCCCTTCCCTTCCCTTCCTTCCCTTCTTCCCTTTCCTTCCTTTCCTCGCTTCGCCTTCCTCTGCTTTCTCCAGGCTGAATAATCCCATTTCTCTCAGCATTTCCTCATATGAGAGGGGCTCCAGCTTTTGGAGCATCTTCATGGCCCCTGTTTCTTTCCCTTTTTGCTAAATAAGTGCAAGAACTTTGAAGAGCCCCAGTATCATCATTTCWTTGTAAACTTCTCAAGCTGCTGGGCTGGGGAAARGGGAATCATCCATCTTGATGTCCTGACAGGGATGAGCTGAAGGACAGTAAATTCCAGCTTTGGGTTCACCTTGTGGTGGTGGTTTTGTGTCTCTGATGGGTTTTGGTGCAGTTTGGAAAGAGAATTGAAAATCCTTGGAGCACATTCCAGCAGTACTGGGGCCATTTCACACCAGAATTATGAGAAAATTATGATATGAAATGTTTGCAGAGGCAAAAGCACCCAAATTTCACAGGCTCCATAGCTCAGGGGTTAGAGCACTGGTCTAGTAAACCAGGGGTCGTGAGTTCAAATCTCACTGGAGCCTRGGGAGAGTCTGCACCTCCTGCAAGGAYCTCATTGCTTTAGCTTCCTGTTTATTCCCAAAGTGTTCCTGATGCKGTTTTTTGGAGCATCCACCCCAGCCTAAGTGAAGTACAAACATCCCCCAGCACCTACACCAAACAACAGGCAATGAGAAGCAGAGAAACCAGCAGTGGTCAGAGTTGTACCTTTGAAATATATTTAATGTACAGCAATCAGAGAAAGGGAACATCCAGTACTGGGGTTTGGAGCCTTCTGGACCCTGCAGACTTTGTGGGGGTCACTGATGGACAAAGCTGGAAGGGCTGCCAGGTATTTACAGTCAGAGCTGCTTCATCTCTTCAGACAGCAGCAGCAGGATCAAATTATGGCTCCAGAGCTCAGTAATTGCAGAGCTGGCTGAAAACRTTATAAATATGGTTTGTGGAGAATCAGTAACATCAGTCATCTGCAGAGCCCTGCTGGGGGTACAGGAAAGGGATCATTTCTAAGAATGAAGTAACAGGTAAGAATTAATCTATTTTGCATCTTGAATTCCATGAACTGCTGTCCAGATTTATGAGATTTCCTTCTCTGCCTTTGCACATCTCTTTTCCCTATTCATTTTCAAGTAGACTCCCTATACTGAGTCCAAATGAGCCAAACCAGTGATGGAAAAGGTAATTTCTGAATTTCAAAAGGGCCTTTTCCATCTGAGGGAAGGAAGGCTCMAAAGCCTGAAAGATTTTTTTCTTGTGGAGGGGGACACAGGGTGGCATGAGGGACATGGGGCTTTGTTTGCCTCTCCCCAGGTTGGTTCCTTCCAGCTCTGTTGTCCCAAAAAGTGAGCTTTGGAGGGTTGATGTGTTTCCTTCCCAAGTGACCTGCAGGAATTTCCCTGCTTTCCTCTGCATATATCCCAGTMAGGACAAAGAAACAGAAGCCAGCAGGGCTCCCATTAATCTGCAATTAATAAATGAGCACAAGTTACTGTTATTGTAACCCCAGGTCCTGGAAAATGGGCAGATGGGTTTTACTAAAAGGGAATTTATCTCCAGTCTATCATGGCTCTACCTGGATTCCCCCTGTCCCTCATTCCAGCTTTATCTCTTTATTTGGCTTTCAGAGGAGACCACAGAGCAAGACCCAAAAATATCTTTGTGGTTCAAGTTCACTTTTGCAATCAGGCTTGTGGGTTCAGCTTAGCTGAGMCTGCTGGGGATGGAAATGATCCTCTGAAAAATTAATGTCTTTCCTTTCTGTGCAAAGAGTACAAATGTTCAGGATGTGTTTTGCTGAATTCTTAATCTCTGCAGTAGCTGATATTAATGCCAGAGCTCCTCTCCCAGTGACCCTGCTGCAATGCAGAGCCCAAACTCTSTGATGCTGCTTGTTGAGCATCAGCCTGGGCAAAGATGATTTTAGCAGGGGACCTGGAATCCCTTTGTATCCATCACCCATCATCTCCTTCTCTYTCAAAGACAGAGAGGGAAAGAGGGTGAAGTGGTTTATATCCAAATCCTGAGCCCAGGTAAATGYGGGAGGCAGGGAGGGCACTCTTCCTTGTCCCCAGGGAATGGGCACAGCCCCRAGGCTGCCAGGGATGCCAGGGTGGGGTTGGTGGGGGGTCTGGGCATGGATGGGCTGGACTCCATCCTGGTGGSTCCATCCTGTGACGGCTGTCACAAGGGTGTTTGGGGTGAAGGAAGAGACCAGATGGTTGACTCCATGATCAGAAAGCTTGATTTATTATTTTATGATATATATATATATACACTACATTATAATTATGCTAAAAAGAAAAGGAAAGGAGAGTTTCCAGAAGCTGCTAAGCTCCCTAAGAATAGAAAGTAAAGAATGAATAACAAATGTCGCTCTCTCAGACTGTCTSCAAGAGASCTCAGTCCTGGATTGGCCACCAACTCCAAACATCCAAGCTGGGCCAATCCAGACTGACYTGTTGCATTCCACAGCAGCAGATAACCTATTGTTTATGTCTTGTTGCTGAACTTCTCAGCTTCAGCAGGAAAAATCCTGAGAGAGGATTTTTCATAAAAGAAATGTCTGTGACACCATCCCAGCTCAGGAGGTTGATTGCAGGATTCTCTGACTCCTTGGTCTGTGTTCCCTGTGGGATGGAAATGCTGCAGAGACGTTCAGAGGTGAGGGGAGGTSGTGCAGCTCTGCCCCAGGGATGGGGCCAGGCTGGTCCCCTCTGGGTTTGTTCAGGGCCAAGGTTGTGACCTGCCCAATCCACACCCAGACAGGCTTTTATTGCTTCCTTTTGGGAGATTTAAAGGTGTCTTCCTGTCTATCCATGAAATCTTGCTTTTGATATTCTCACAACTTCAGAATATAATTTCTATTTTTAAAGCCRTCCTGGACTCTGTGCATTTCTCTGGAATACTTTTCATTCCTGGGTCTCCTTCCAAGGGTTCCATCAAGCTGGACAGAGAAATCATTTCTTTCCTTATAAACAACAGTGACTTTTGTGGCCCAGCAGCCTTGCAGCATCAAGGTGCCCCAATCCAAGGACTGTGTTACACAGCTGCATTTCTGCCTCCATGTCAGTCCTAGGAAAGGCCACAAATGCCTCAACTAATCCATTTCTTAAGACATGTGGGAAACAATAAATAGTTTAATCCAGGGAGGGAAGCCTTGGGCCAGAGCYAGTGAAAATGTTCCTATGTTTAAAGAGGTTTTGGGCTTAGAAATACAATTGACACTAATGTTAAAATCTAACATTCACAGGGATCAAGGGGCAGCTTTGTAGCCTCAGCCACAGGAAAAAAAATTAATAAAGTTGGTAGGACTGCAGAATTCAGAAAATCACCCAAATATATCAATTTTCCAGCTCTCCCATAATGAATATGCTCAATCCATTATTCCAAACAAGATATTGTGGGTTTAACAACGTTTAAATAAACAATTAGGAAATGTTTCTGAAATAATATGAAAAATATGAAATGCCAGCTCCATGTTCCAGTGTGCCAGGACCAGGGAGCTGCACAGCATCCACAGGGACATCTGTGCCCATCTTCCACTCCCATCCAAGAGGATTTCTCCAAAGCCTTGGTGCAAAGTTTTGCCCAGGGACATTGTTACCTCCCTGCCTTTTAAGCTTTGGAACAGGTTCTCCAGGGAAGYGCTGGAGTCACCATCCCTGGRAGTGTTCAAAACCCAGGGAGATGTGGCACTTTGAGATATGGAACTTTGAGATATGGTTTAGTGGGTGCAGGGGTGCTGGCCAAAGGTTGGACTTGATCCTGGAGGTCTKTTCCAGCCTCAGTGTTTCTGGGATCTYCTGGAGCCTGTGAGGTCACCACCTGCTCCTCCTGAGCCCCAAGGCCCACAGAGAGCATCAAACACAGCCCTAAGAGCCCCAGGAGAGCTGCTGGCTGCCCCAAAGGCTGGATGCAGACACTAAAACCTGATGTGAACATGGTCCTGCTGCTCCCCAAGACTTCCATGGCACCTTCCCAGAAGCACAGAAGATCCTGGTGGCCCATTTGGCTCCTCTGGAATGTGAGAGCCTCTTRCAAGCACAGCAGCCCTGGCAGCCAGCAAAGCTCAGCTCTGTGCTGGACACAGCAGCTCAGAATGGAAATTATCAATTATCACATCCCAAACACTGCTCCATGAGTGTTTGGAAAGGATTATGGCTTTTTCAAGGAGAAAACCCCAAACCAGCAGTTCCTGTGGGGATAGGAGATCCCATGGACAGGTAACAGTGCTGGCAAAAATGTCTCAGAGCCACTGGGGCAGCTTTTCAAGACTCYTCCCTTGCACAACTCCCTGTTCTGGAAATCCTGCAGCTCCCAGTCTCTCCCTGACCGTGCTGCTCACCCTTAAAATTTCCATATCCTGGAAAATTTCCATATCTTGTCTTTTCCACAGCCCTCAGGGTTTAATGCTGGCAKTCTGATTCTCCTGGACTCAGCCAGGGAGATCCCACTGACCTGCTCAGGACAGTTGGAATATAAGCAAACATCCTCATTCCTGCAGGCCACAACTCCATGAAGAACCTGGGRAAAAGCACGGGATTGTTGCAGTTACTGCAAATGTAACCAAACTATGAAAAGCAGTTCGTGCCAATTGAGCCCAGCTTTAGAAAGCCAGCCATGCCCRGTTTCACCTGGGCACCCTGCCAGGCAAGTGGGACTGAGGGGCAGATCCAGGAATCTGCCAGGAGGAATGGCACAGGAATGGCAGGTCTGCCTTAGGGGGGATGGAAGGAGTTTATTATGTTTAGTCTGTCCACAGGAAGGCTAAAAGTAGGCATGAGTAACTCATAGAAATACCACAGGAGTAAACAGCCAGAAGGAGAAAGAACTATTTTAATGAGCAGGAATGAATATGTTAGGCTGGAATTAAAAAAAAAATAAATAAAATTCAGAGGAGTCATTTTTTCAAGCAGTCAAGGAGGAGGAAGCCCCCTGAGAGGTGAGAAAGGGARCCAGGAGGTCGTGGAGGAGCTGGATAGCACAGCCAGACTCTGTGAGCACAGGGCTCCTGTCCTGTGCTCTGTTCAGCAGTGACACCATGGAGTCACACAGTCCTGCGATGGTTTGGGTTGGGAGGGACCTTAAATTTTATCTCATTGCACCCCTGCCATGGGCAGGGACACCTTCCACTATCCCAGATAGCTCCAAGCCCATCCAGCCTGGCCTGGGACACCTCCAGGGTGTGACCTTGACTAAGCTCAGCCCCATCCTGTGGTGGSTGAGTACCTGTGTGTACTTTGTGTATTTTTAACAGCCTTTTAAGTAACTTGTGTCTCCAAATGCTTCTCCYAGTTTCAGAAGAAGGAGGCAAGGACTTTAATTCTGCTTTCTGCTGCACCCTGGAAAGCCTGTGACGTACCTGCTGATTGCCTCAGCTCCCCCCTGGCTGGGAGGGAAGCAGTTCATTCCCTGTGCAGAGAGCCCAGTTAGAGAGCTCCTTGTTCTAATAATGGTCATCTATTTATAGCCTTTCATAATTTGTTTCATGACAAAGAGATTCTGCAAGATGGTCCTTGATTCTTGCAAGTTTGTAATGATTTTTCCCTTCCTGTGTTATTGAAAGTAGCTTTTGTGCTCAGCAAAATGCCTGTAATAAAGGCTATTCCATGTGTTCTGAGCAAATGACAGGGACTTTAATAGGTTTCTGAGGAAAGCTTAGAATTTCTCTTTGTTTCCCTTCAATTCTTTTCAATCTCCTGTGTCAGATGGGCCTGGYTTAGCCCAAGCCTTGCAGGAGCAGAGGAGGCCCAGAGCACAATGCCCTCAGTGCTGCTGCCCACTGCCAGCMCAGCAGCTCAGCCCAGAGCCCCTGGGGGTGACACTGCAAAAMGCAGAAGGGCAAAGTCCAGAGATGGCCCTGGCTGTGATTAATTTGCTCATTCCACGACTGTCTCGCACCAGAAATGAAAATTATTTCTGGGGCCAGCTGTTAGATATTCTGGCATTGGTATAACTGCCCTGATGAAATATCTCTGCACCATCCCAGCCACAACCACACTTCTGTCACCATCACAGACTGCAGTGCACAACAGCATCATGTGCACTCTCAGGACCATCTCCACAGGACCATTTCCTACAGCATTTTTAACTCAGAGAACAGTTTTTTGTCCCCATGCAGCTCCAGGTGACAGTGCTGGTGGCCTGTCCTACCTGCACTGCAGCTGGGGGGTGGCAAAGCAGAGGGACACGTCCTTGTCTGGACTGTSTCTGTGTCAAGGCTCACAGTTATCAGTCTCTCCACAGCTTTCTGGGGGGAAACACGATGGGGAGAGCACAGCCCACCCCTGCCCTCTGCCAAACCCAGCAGAGCCTCCCCAAGTCCTGGGCTGGGGTTTTCATTAGCCAGGTGTCAGGTTCACACTGCTTTGGTTCTTCCCTTCTCACCTGGTCCCAGCTGAGTCTGGAGTCTTTTCAGAGTTGAAGCTTTCAACAATTCTCCAATGGGCTCCAGTTTTGTTAACCCAGAGAATCACAGAATCCCCTGAGCTGGAGGGACCCACAGGATCCCCCAGGGCAGCCCCTGTCCCTGCCCAGCCCCCCCAGCAGCCCCACCCTGGGCATCCCTGGCAGYGCTGGCCAAAGGCTCCTGGAGCTCTGGCAGCCTCGGGGCCGTGCCCATTGCCTGGGGAGCCTGGGCAGTGCCAGCACCCTCTGGGGGAAGAACCTTGCCCTGAGCTYAGCCTGAGCTGCCCTGGCCCAGCCCCAGCTGTGCCCTGGCTCCTGTCCCTGTCCCAGGGAKCAGAGCTGCAGCCCTGTGAGCTCTGCCCTCAGCCTCCTGCTCCAGCTGGACAATCCCAGAGCCCTYAGCAGCTCCTCACTGGCTKCCMCTCGAGATCCTTCCCCATCCCTGTGTCCTTCTCTGAACACTTTCTAACAGCTTTAYTTCTTACACTGTGCTGCCCAAAGCTGCCCCACCACTCCTGTTGTTCCTGTCTGGGCACTCCATAGCCCTGAASCCCCTCTGCCTTTTTACATTTCCCAGCCTTTCCCTTCTGCCCCTTTGCTTGGACTCCCCTTTCTGAGCACTCCCAGTTGGTGTCCCAGGTTCCCAGTGGGATTTCCCCAGCCATCCCAGCACCAGGAGCCCTTGCTGCCTGTGGCAGTGCACAGACCATCCCCACACTGCCCGGTGGGGTTGCCTGGGACCACCAGGAGGCATCAGTCCCCTGTCAGTCTGTCCTAGGTTGACTATATGATGCTTTTATCCCCAGTCATCTTGTTCTGACACTTCTTCTCTCCCCCTTCACTCTCTGGAACAAGTCTTAAAGGTGCAAAACTTATTATTCAGCATAAACAGAGCAAGATTATTGGGGATGAAAGCATAATATAGTCAACCCAGGACACAGTCCTACATCACTTGGCTGTCAGTGCTCCACCAGTTCTCCTCCCAGGGCAGGCAGGTGCAGGGACAGGAGCTGCAGGAGTCTTGTCCCTCGGGCAACACCTTCCAGGCTATCCACAGTGCAGAGACCCAGAGCAGCAGCCCCAGCACCAGAGCTGTTTGTGGGAGGCTGCAGTGCCCTCCTGCCCTGCAGCATCACCAGAGCTGTTTGTGGGGAGGCTGCAGTGCCCTCCCTGCCCTGCACCAGCACCAGAGCTGTTTGTGGGCAGGCTGAGTGTTCTCCCTGCCCTGCACCAGCCCGCACCAGAGCTGTTTGTGGGCAGGCTGCAGTGCCCTCCCTGCCCTGCACCAGCACCAGCACAGAGCTGTTTGTGGGAGGCTGCAGTGCCCTCCCTGCCCTGCACCAGCACCAGAGCTGTTTGGGGAAAGGCTGCAGTGCCCTCCCTGCCCTGCACCAGCACCAGAGCTGTTTGGGGAAAGGCTGCAGTGCCCTCCCTGCCCTGCACCAGCACCAGAGCTGCTTGGGGAAAGGCTGCAGTGCCCTCCCTGCCCTGCACCAGCACCAGAGCTGTTTGTGGGGAGCTGAGTGCCCTCCCTGCCCTGCACCACCCGGGGGCCGTGGGAGGGCAGCACCTGGATCCGCTGGAAGAGCAGAGCTGCGGCAGAGCTGCTCTGGGCTCCCTGGAAAACATCCAGCRAACCCACAGAGAATCCTTCTGCTTCCAGTCCAAGAGTCAGGCTGATGACGGGTCCAAACTAAACCTTCCCACAGCTTTCCTTCCCATTCGGGCCGTTTGCTTCTTTGTAGAGCCGGGTTCACAAAAGGATCTCCCAGTGCCAGGGAATTCTGCTGCTTCCGCTCAGGATGGAGGTGAAGTGAGTTTTGTTTTGTTTTGTTTGCTCAGCTGCTGTAACCAAAGCGTTTCAAGAGTTTGTAGGGACTGGAGGGGAGTTTTGAGTCCCAGTCCCCGGTTGGGTTTCCAGCACACCCACAGTGTAATTCCCCAGCTCATCACCAGTATCAYACCTGAACAATGAACCCAGAGGATGATTAAGGAGCCTGAAATTGCTTTCCTCTCTCAATGAGCCTTGTGTTTCCTCTCTCAGGAAGGCAGAGCTGCTTAAGGTGTATGTTTGCTTCTATTTTCCCTTGTTTCTCTCCTTCCCCCTCCCCAGCAGTGGGAGCAGCAGCAGCCAATGTGCAGGGACACAGCTGTAGTGCAGAGAAGGCTTCTCTGCTCTCTGTGACTGGGGCTTTGCAGGACACCCACACATCACAGGGGTGTCCATCCCAGTGCTCCCAGTGCTGCCAGGGGGAGAAAAGCACATTCTAGGAGTGAGTCTGGTTGTGTTTGCACAGGGAATTTTCCTGGGAACCATTCAGGAACTTCCTGATTCAGACACAATTGGCTGTGAGTGTGCAGCTGCTGGGAGACAGCAGTGGAATTATTTTGTTATTAACACTCACGTGGCCACATCAGCTCAGGATCCATCCCATGTCCTTCCCAAGGCTGAGACCACATGTGAATGTGGAGCATTGAGAAGTTAAAGGATCAGTTTCAAGGAGTTCCTTTTCTGCCATGAAATTCATAGACTGAGCATAAACAAAAGAGAGTGAATATCCCCAAAGAGAACAGAATGAACCTTTTCAGTTGGTTCCATTGGCAATGCCCTGTTTTCCCCAGTAACTGGTTGTCTCCGTTGATTTTGGAATGGGCAGTCAGAACTGAAACAAAGCTRTTGGGCTTTTTGGAGTGGGAGCTGAAATGTAAGATTCTCTGCCGACTTGTGCTGGCCCCGCAGCCAAATGTGATATTCCCCTTGGCTTTTCCAAGTGTTAATGAGGTCCAGAGACGACCTCGACTCTTGTTTTATATTTCATGGAACATTAATGGCAAATTCAGCCCCTGGCCCCAGGAGCAGATGCCAAAATGCAGCCTTGGCTCCATTTCACCCTTTTTCAGCCCCAGGGCTGGGGCTCAGCTGGCACCCACCAGCACAGCCTGGGAGGCTGCAGCCCTTTCCCTGGGCTGGGCTCTGCTGAGTGCACACATTGTGCATCCTGAGCCTCTGCCCAAGGTGAATTCTATCCTCAGTACAGCCCTGAGCCCAGCCCTGAGCCCCATCCAGCCCCTGGATGCTGTCCAGAATCTCTTCTGCACTGGAGCCATTCCTGATTCCAGGAACATTTTTCCCTGCTGGACTCTGTCAGGGTCYATAGGCCCAGCTGTGCCATGCACTGTTGGATTTGATGTTGTTGGGCCTCTGAACTGGTGGGAAGATGGGGTTCAGGCACAATTCTTCCTGTGCTGCTGGACACTCTCTTTTGACTTTTGACTTTGGGACAAGGCCATGTCCTTCCTGCAAGGTGAGAGAGCATTGATATATTCTGATGACAAACCCTGATTTTTAGTCCTTTCCCTCTGATCCCACTAATTTAAGCTACACACTGTTCCACAGCTTCTATTTTCTCCTGTACCACAGCTCTCCTCTGGGGCTTCCAACCATCGGTGTCATCAGAGCTTCAGAAATAGAAAATTAATCAAACACTGAGGTAGTCACTCATACCAGCAAGAGCTGCTTTTACACATTCCCCATCTGGAGCACAAACAGGATCTCCTTGAGATTTCACAGGGGAAGGCTTTGGTGTTGAATGCAAAGATCAGGAGCRTTTACTACATTAAACTTCAGCAGAAAGACTCATCCAAGTGCCTGGCAATCAAAGACAAGGGCCAGATTTGGGTGCACAGGGGGATGGAGGGGCAAATGGCACTCAGCTGGCACCCACCACTGCCCCATGGGCTGGAGATTTAGGGCAGGAGAACGCTGGGAACTTCTCACCTGGACAGACCCAGATGGGCGGCTTGGCAGCAAAGAGCCTGAGCTGAGGGAGGGTGACGGCGGTGTGCATCCAGGCGTGATCCAGGGGAACAGGAAAGTGAGGCAGGGAGTGATCCAGGGAGAGCAGGGAAAGTGAGGCAGGGAGTGATCCAGGGGAACAGGGAAAGTGAGGCAGGAAGTGATCCAGGCAGTGATCCAGGGAACAGGGAAAGTGAGGCAGGAAAGTGATCCAGGCGCGTGATCCAGGGCGTGATCCAGGAGGAACAGGGAAAGTGAGGCAGGGATGATCCAGGGGAACAGGGAAAGTGAGGCAGGGAGTGATCCAGGGGGAACAGGGAAAGTGAGGCAGGAGTGATCCAGGGGAACAGGGAAAGTGAGGCAGGGAGTGATCCAGGGAGTGATCCAGCGCGTGAATCCAGGGGGAACAGGGCAGGGAATGGTCCAAGTGAGGACCAAGGACAGACCTCAGCAGCTGTGACAACACTGCCAGCCAGGAGCACCAKGGCCACATTTCTGACCCCCTGAGAGCTGTGCTTTGAGGGGGAATTGAAGCAACACTGAGATTTGAGTTTCCAGAAGCATTTAGGAATGGAGGCTCTGATTCAGAGGTTTGTGAAATGCCTGAGGCTGTAAAATCCTGCARGGGTCACTGGGTCATGCCCAAGGCCCCCCACAGCACGTGTGGGGAGATGGATCTGCACCAAACAGCAAGTGCAGCTTTGGGGCTGACTCAGCTTGAGCAGCAACYGGAGAAGGGAGAAGATTTGTGAGCACCACATAAGAAAAGAGCTGCCAAAGAGCTCTGCAGCACCTGGAGGGTTTTTCCTCTTCATTTTCTTGGTCTGTGACTCCTGAGCAGTGTCCTCACAGAACCAGTTCAGCTGGAAAGGTCTCACCTTTTCCTGCAGAYCACAGGGAGCTCAGGGATTTGGGATTTCATTCCCTCCCCTGCAGTTCACCTCTTGCCCCACATCCTGAATCACAGCTAARGCTGAGCTAAAAACATCCAAGGTTTCCAGGCTGGAAGGAGGGGGCTGTGCACCTGCACTTCCCCACGGCTCCCTGGGCAGTGCTGGGATGCTGGGGGYGAGGAGCATCACAGGGAAAACAAACACAGCAGGAGCTGGGCTTGCACAACACAGGACAGGCCATAACTCAGCAACGTGGAGCGAGAAAACCAAAAGCAAAAGTGTTTCACTGAACTAACCCAAAGCTTTCCCAGTGATGAGCACCCTCCTGCCCATGTGTGTGGCAGGAGGGGTGTGGGAGCTGCAGCAGGTACCAGAGGCAGACACAAAACACAGAAAGTGCAGCACAAGTGACCACACTGAAGTCAAAATTCACTGATCAATTCAGCCTTTCAGAAATCCCTAATTCCTGCCATGACAACAGTGGGGTGCTCCAAGAAGCTCTGTTGTCTTCAGAGAAAGATGCACCTGATCTGTAGGTGGCTGTGAGAGGCATCCGAGTGAGGCTCCTGCCTGAGGCTGTGCAGTGGGAGCAGGGAAAAGCAGCCCCACATCTTTTCCAAAATCCCTATATCTTTCCAATTATATTATCCCCATTATTATTTCAAATACTCCCCATATCTTTTATTCATGGGCATTGTTGACCCCTTCCCCTGAGCACGGGGGAATGAAGCAATGAGAACTCCTAGCAATTTGTGGCCACACAGAGCAGCTCACAGGAACCTCATCAGGGAAGTGGGAGGCGAGTGAGAAGGGGCTGCAGGGAGCCAGGAGGGGGATGCAGGARCCTGGGGCAGTGAGGGAGCTGCCTTTGGGTGATGTGAGTGCTGGGGGCAGGAGCCAGGTGCCTGGCAGCCCCATTTCCTGGCATTACATCCTGGAGAGCCCTGTGGGAGTTTCCTGTYGCTCAGCCCTGCAGGCTGAAGCAGCACCTGCCTCCCTTCCCCACATTGTGCTGGCAGCAGGGGGAGGATGTCGCTGGCCAAGAATTCCTTAGCAAGAAATGCCATGAGGCCTCCAGCCCTTTTCCAGGYTGCTGGGCAGTGGCAAAGGCAGAATGATGTGTGGGAAAGGATTTGCCAGGTGTATCCTGCAGGCCAAGGAGGCGCCAGAGCCAGGCCGGGCCTGGTCCCGCGGGTGTGAGGCGCCTCTGGAGGGAGCTCAGCAGCAGCAGGACCCCAGTGTCAGCTGAGAGCTGGCTGCTCTTGAGGCTTGGCCAGGGAAAGGTCTGTGCAAGGCTGCAGTGTGGGGATTCCGAGGCTGGACTGGAGCCCTGCAGAGGGCTGTGTCAGTCCTTCAGAGTGCTGTGAGTCCCTGGGGTGAGCACCTGCCCGGGCTGTGCTTGTGACAGTGACCCACTGTCCACATGTGGTGGACACACTCCAGGATTTCAGTGTTCACACAGCTCTGGGTTATTACTAAATCACCTTGCAGACCACCCACACATCCCATTTCATTTTCTCTTTCATTTCAGAACCAGGTCACTTCCACACCCATCCTCCTCTGAACTCCCACTCCTGGGATCCCACAGCATCTTCAGCAGCTCCTGCTCCTGGGGTTTGGCTGAACCCACTCCTGTCCCCTTCACCTCTTTTTTTTTTGGTCATTTTTCTTTCCCCCTCCCTCCCTGCAGCCGGGGGAGCAGCTGCTGTGGAAGTGCAGCAGGCAGCAGCTTTCCATCAGCTCTGACAGGAGCAGTGAGGCCCTGCTCCAGTTCCACCAGCAGATCCTTCCCCATGTCCATGGCTGCAGGGATCCCATCCAGGCAGCAGGGAATGCACCCAGCAGCTGCAGACAGGTCACTGGGAGGACACCTCGGGGCTCTGGGACAGCCCAGCACAGGTCAGGGACCAGCAGGATTAGTGTCAGGTGACATTTCAGCTGCTGCTTTTGGGCACCCACAAAACCAGCCTTGTTCCCTGCAGCCCTGGGGCCAGCCCTGTCCCTCCCTGCAGCCCTGGGCTCCCTGTCCCTCCCTGCAGCCCTGGGGCCAGCCCTGTCCCTCCCTGCAGCCCTGGGCTCCCTGTCCCTCCCTGCAGCCCTGGGCTCCCTGTCCCATCACTCCAGCACAGGAACAGCCTCTGTCCAGGCAGGAGATGGAACAACCCAGGCAGGAGGGGACATGGATCAGTGTGTCCATCCCCCTAGAGCTCAGCCTCCCTTGTGGGGCCACATCTCCTGGCCATGCCTGGGCACACCTGGCTGCTCTGGGACAGTGTTTCCATCTCCCTGGAAAGCCTTGGGACAGCTGGGATCCCTCTGGATGTCATTGGGAGGGGATTTCTCCTGTGATGCTTTGCMGGAGAACGTGTCCATCCTGCATGGCTGAGACAGGGCATGGAGGGTGGGAAGGGTCCCTGAGGGATGCTGAGGAGGGAGACAGGAGAAACTGCAGAATACATCCTGTGGGAACGCAGGACATCCCTCTAGCTGTCCAGGATGGCCAGGACCCCTGCCAGGGGGCTCAGAAGCCCTGGCACAAAGCCCAGAACACCTGTGGGTTTGATTATGACCCGTGGAGCAAATTACCAACCTTAGATGAAGATCAGCAAGCCACAACAGTTTAGGCAGAATAATAGTGAAGTTATCACGGGGTGGAAAAGTAGATTTTGGGGTTTTTGGTATGGGGGTTCAGGAGGCAAGATGGAGGGATCTGGGCGTGTCCAGCCTTTCTCCTTCTTGTTCTTGGCCTCCATCTTCTGCTGTGATGGTGGCACTTTGGGATTGGTTTAGAGTAGAAGCTCACTGTCTAACATAGGTGATAGGTATTGGGAAATCATTGTAAATATTGTAAATGTAGTTTTTAGTATAAAGACATAACACTGCCCTGGGGGCAGGCAGAGTGCCTGGAACTGTCCTGCTGGATGGACCTGGGCAGGGCAGGAGAAAAAATTTTATAGATAAGGAACAATAAACAACATTGAGACCGAGAAATGAAGAGCTCTGACTCCTTCTTCAAGCGCCAGGCTGAGAAAAGAGACTTTGGAACTCTTCTTGGGGTCACTCTGACCAGCCAGAGATCCCGACACATCCATGGAAATCATGGCATGAATATCCCCTTTCCCCCCTTCAGCTGCAAGTTGGTGGTAGTGGGGGATGTTGGGCTATGATGGCCACGCTGTGATGGCCCCTGCTGCCCTGGGGTGGTCACAAGGCATGGAAAGAACGTTCCCAGGGAGCCCAGCACAAGAAGGAGCCAGGCCCAGCGTGTCCCCACCTGGAGATTCACTTCTGCAGTGCTCTGTCTAATGCAGCCCAGGTGCCACTGATCCTCCTGGGGCATTGCAGAGTGCCAGACTCTGCTCAGGGTTGTGTCCACCAGGACCCCCAGGTCCTGTTCTGCCAATCCTCTCAGCTGGGAAAGAGGAATAACAGGAGAGAGAGACTGGCCATGTGCACAGATCCTTCTCTGAGAATAAATGGGATTTTGGTGCCTCTTCAGAGAGTGCTGTCAGGGAAGAATTGCGTGGGTTTGTCCAGTGCTGCTGCAAGGGCAGCTTTGGAATCATGGGATCAGAGACTGGGTTGAGTTGGAAAGGACCTTAAAKCYCATCCAGTGCCACCCCWGCCATGGCAGGGACMCCTCCCACTGTCCCAGGCTGCTCCCAGCCCTGTCCAGCCTGGCCTTGGGCACTGCCAGGGATCCAGGGGCAGCCACAGCTGCTCTGGGCACCCTGTGCCAGGGCCTGCCCACCCTGCCAGGGAACAATTCCYAATTCCCAATATCCCATCCATCCCTGCYCCCTTATCCYGTCATTCCATGTCCCAAGTCCCTCTCCAGCTCTCCTGGAGCCCCTTCAGGTCTCAGAAGGGACTTTAGGCTTTCCCCAAGCCCTCTCTTCTCCAGGCTGAACAATCCCAACTCCYTCAGTCTTTCCTCCTGGAAGAGATGCTCCTTCCCTCTGGTCATCTCCATGATCTCCTCTGGACTTGTTCCAACAGCTCCATGTCCTTCCTGTGCTCGGGACCCCAGRGCTGGACACAGCACCCCAGGAACTGTGAGGGACAGGAAGAGCTTTGAGCAATTCCAGAGGAGGGACAGAAGCACAAMAAGAGCAAATGGACTTGGAGCAGCTTTTCCTATTTAGACTCATTTGTTATGGAAGTATCTGAAATGCTGGAAGCTGGAAAGCTTCAACAAGCAAAAGGTGCTGCCAAGGTTTATGTTTTCCTGCAATGTTTGACCTTTAGCTCCAGAAGTCACAGAATTACATAAGATCCCTCATTTTTGCTAAATAAAAATATTGTCATAATGGAGAAAGAGCCTTTCACAGAAAAATAAAACATAAGCAAGATCCTGAAAACACGGAAATGGGAAAGGAAAGAAAAGCCCAGGGTCTGTTCCCTGAAGAGACACAACCCTGTTAAAGCCAAATTTGTGATCTGGGTGAATGTGTCATGGGTTTCAATCACATCATGGTTGGCACAGTGCATACAAGCAGCCCTGGGAGCCCCACGCTTTAATCTGGAAGTTCAGTCTGTGAAACAAACAACTTTTTGCTCCATTTCTTCTCTTTTTTGAATCTTCAAAAGTGTCCAAAGCCAGGGCTCAGGGCAGCCTGGTCGAGGGGAAGGTGTCCCTGCCCATGGCACTGGATGAGCTTTAATTTCCCTTCCAACCCAAACCAGTCTGTGATTCTATGATTTTATAATCACTGGATTAAATAAAACCCCAGAATGCCTGGGGGGGAATATTCTATATCCTCCTTTCTTTATGAGAAATGAGAGTGAGCCAAATAAATTATACCTGCAGCTAAAAAAATGATTTCAACTAATTGTAGAATGACATCTTTTTTCTTCCCCTCTCAAAAAAATCAGGTCACCAGCAAATGACAGCTCCAGTTTTTCTCTTTGTAGTCACATCCCCAGCTGCTCTGGGGGGGATGAAGAGCAGCAGGACCCACCTGACCCAGCCCAGCTCCTGGGGCTTCCCTGCCACCATCCACGTGCCCAGGCTGCTGGGGAGGCAGGAGAGAGGGAAAAGGGATTTTATGGAGTTTTATCATTCATGCACAGAAAAGGCCCCAAGTGTGCCCCCAATGAGGTGCTGAGAGTGATGAACCCAACATTTGCATCTTGTGGGTTGTAATTCAGGAAACTGAGAGCCAGTCAGGAATTTACCTCCTTCAAAACTSACAGAAAATCAACATCCAAAAGGGAATTTCACTGCTTTCCAGTTGTTATAAATACATATTATAATATTGGCTTTTTGCAAATATTAAAATAGATGTTATATGTATATAACATATATGTATATATGTTTATATATAGCATATATAAACATATATGTTTATATATGTTATATATAACATACTATAATAATATATGTATAATGTAAAGTAACTTTATATAATGTTAAAGTAAACTTTACTATAAAGATATAGGGTTTTTTATTTTATTTCCATTGTYAACTAAAATTAGACATAGTAGTGAAATAGCTGATATAGGTTAGAATGCCTGCTTAGTTACAATAACATTCAATGAACATATGATGAAGACCCCTACTACCGAAATACCAACTATCAACACTCACCATCAGTAGAAAATACAGATCAAAGCCCAAAACTAGAGGTAATGATGAAAATAGACTAAAACCACAGCTAAGGAATACACGTGCTCTAAAAAAGCAAACAGAAAAAGTCATACTGAACAGTTCTTAGAACATACAAACTAGTTTGGGGAAAAGTTTAAATATACATAATTGTTTGTSAATATGCCACAGATAATACAATAGAAATAGTATATAAAGAGTGTTTCCAAAATAGCAGGTGTGCTCTTAGCAGAATGCCAAGCACCCAGCCATAAAATCTTTGCTTCATTGCCTTTGTCTCCTATTGCCCTTTATTAAACTTTTATATTTTCACGAGAGATTAAGGCTGGTTTTTGACACAGTGCTGCTGCCCGGGCTGTGGCCTGGCTGTGCCCTCCCTGCTGGGCTGGGCCAGGGCAGGGGGGCACACAGGGACCCCAGGCAGGGCAGAGCTCTGCTGGTGGCTCTGAGCGAGCAGCCCTGGCCAGGGAGCCATCGCCACTGGGCTGGGAGCCCTCCCCCAGACACAGCTGCAGGAGCTATAAACAGCTCCAAAAACAGATCCATTCTGCCAACTGCAGATATTTCTGCAGCTCCAGCCCTGGCCTGGGTCCCACAGCCYGTGGGGAGCCCCCTCCACCTCCCCTCCCTGGCACGAGGGGGGCACCAGCATTTCGGGCCCCAAAGCCAACGTGGAGCTCTCCACATCTTTCCCTTGTCTGTGTGCAACATCCAGCTGGAAAAAAAAAGGATTTCTCCTTTGCTATTTTCCTTTTATTTAGAGAATTGCAGATCAGGATGGGGGATTACAGTTAGAGTTAATCTTGGTTAGGATAACGATGAGTTTCGGACTGAGCTTTAATTAGAAATGGGTTACTTTGGAGGTTAAAATATACAATTAGGTTTTTCTTTGTGTCTGTAGGTTTAGATAAGTTTTAGGGTTATATCTATGGGGATGATTAAACTCAAGGACTTAGATTTTAAATTTCAAGAGATAATTGCCTTTGGGCTGGAATTAAATTTGAAATAATTTGAAGGATTAGGCTGGTATTAAGGTTAGATATGATTARCCATTGCATTATAGTAGATTACTGTTAAATAGAATCTCAGGCTGATTTAGGAGTTCAGTTTGAATCTAATTATAATTAGGGCTATTATTTGGCATAGACACTGCAATTCCTGATCAGGGGAGAGATGAGAATTTGCATCAGGGGCTCTCTGCAGCTGCATTTCCACTTGATGCCCCTGATTTGGGACTCCCCATGAGGGGAGGAAGCAGAAATCTCTGTGACCCAGGAAACCCCAARTCCCTGATGCCACCAAGAGCAGCTTGGAGCAGTGCTGTTGCAGTAAAGCAGTAAGGTTGCTTTGTTTGCAATCCCTATTTCTGTTTTATGAGCACAGGAAGGACAAACAGAGCATGGTTTTGTTTATAGCACGCTGACACTTTCCCAGGTTTCCAGCCAYTCATAGCAAGGCAGGGGAAAGATCTGATCATTTAAATCTATTTTCCATTCTCTGCCTCAGCCTTTATGAATAAAACCAAAGATTGTTTTTAGAAATAACTATCTTCCATATATAAATCCAACTTTTCTGTATTAAAAAAAAACCTTCTTGATGTTTAGTCAGTGCTGTTTTATTCAGTTGCAGTAAAAGCAGGGAAGRGAAGCCTCAGTCGGCTGTTTATTACCAGGGATGTTATTTTTTGTACTTTACAGGATGCATTTTCTGTCAGAATTTGTAAAATATTAATCAAACAAACAGAAAACAGTACAGAAACTACAACTTGAAATGAAGGTGATTTCACAGCAACACTAAATCCATAATGGCACATTCCCCATCTTTTTTCTGTCAGCTATGCCACCTAAATGCTTCATTTACAGGAGGTTTGCTTTTGTTTTGGAATTTCTTGACATTTTATTGTCTCGGTTTCATTGAAACRAGAACAAAGCAGAGAAACTCTCTGTGAATAACAATGTTAAGAAGCAATTAGCCAGTAGAAATCAAAATACACGTTGCTGCCATTAGAGTGACAAGGCATGTGCTTGGGAGGGAAGAGCTGCWCTGAGTGGGGAATGTTCAAACCCTGCCTTCCCTGGCAGCTTTACCCCACACACTGGCACTCCTGGAGCACGAGGGAAGGGGAATTTTGGTTCWCATCTACTGTACTTGTGGGGTGCCCCAAAGAAGAAAGGAATGATTAATCTGATTCCACGTTCTCAGAAGGCTAATTTATTATTTAAGATACTATATTATAAGAGAAATACAATATTAACTAAAGAATACAGAAAATGATACTACAGAATGCTAAAAAGACAATAATGAAAATTCCTGACTCTTTCCAGAGTCCCAAACACAGCTTGGCCCTGATTGGCCAAAGAGTGAAAACAACTCCGCAGCAGAATGCAATGGAACAATCACCTGTGGGTAAACAATCTCCAAACACATTCCACATGAGCACAACACAGGAGAAGCAAATGAAGATAAGGATTGGTTTCCTTTTCTCTGAGGCCTCTCAGCTTCCCAGGAGAAAAATCCTGGCAAAGGAATTTTTCAGAGAATGTGAATGTGACACCCATTCTCATCCCAGGACACAGCCCAGGGAAGGCTGCCCATGGTTAGGACAACAATGAGCTTAGACTGAGCTTTAATTAGGAATGGGTTCCTTTGGAGGTTAAAATATACAATATACCACACTGTCTTGGTTTGAACAGACAGATGTCTGCTAAGGAAGGCAGAAGCCTCCACTGAAATGGAAAATGTAAACCTCCTCCCTCTGAATGTTTATAGTTTTGAAATTAAGGGGCTCTCAGGAAAAGACATGGGAATAGGAATAACAGCTTTTTACTAGGGAAGAAAAATAAAAATAAAATAAACAATGCAGTAATACAAAAAAAATCCACTGCCAGAGTTGGAACAGGAGCTGCCCCTGTGTGTCAGGGGGTGGCACAGCCCATCCCATGGGGGCTCAGCCCTCCTGCAGTGCCAGCTGTGCTTCTGCTGCAGCAGGGATCCTGCACAAGGGGGGAGTTTTCCTCTGCAGCTCAGGGCTGCTGGAGATGGGCCTGGGCTCCCTCTGGCAATGCAGGGCAGCAGAAAGCTGCTCCTCTGGCAATGCAGGGGGCAAAGGCTGCTGTGCTGTGCCAGGCTCAGATTGGATCCAGTAGGAATGCTTGGCTCCTCCCCTCGGGCGCAGCATCTCCCCATGGGATGCTGGAATTGGATCAGCCCTGCAGGGACACTCAGTGGCCATGGACAGCAGAGATCTCCTGGAGGGAGGATTGGCTGTGGGAGAGATAAAGAAAAAACTGCCCCATGGACAGCAGAGAACTGCCCTATTGTAAATCAAAGGCGACTCCAACAAAGGGGAGAGAATGATGCATCTGACTCCATGGATATCAAAAGGCTAATTAATTACTTTATTATACTATATTATTCTGTACATCTAGAACTGAATCTGCCCTGCACTCACTCTGCACACAACTGCTCTCACTGCTCTGAATCTCCCGACACACACACACACACCTGGCCCTGATAGGCCAAGGAAACAAAACATCCTCACTTTGGGTAAACAATCTCCATATTGCATTCTACTTTGGCACAAACACAGGCACAGCAAGTGATAAGAATTGTGTTTTCCCTTTCTCCGAGGTTCAGAGAATGTGAATCTCAGAACTCCTTGGGGAGAGCTGTGCCTTGCTTTTCTCTGTGGAGAGAAATGTGGCAACACTGCCCCAGCTCTGGCAGATGGCAATAGAACAGACCCTTCCCCTGCAACCCAGGAGAGCCCAGCTGGGCCCTGGGGCTGGGGGACACGGCCCCCTGGGGACTCCACTTGGGAAGGCTGGATCCTCCCCACGCCAGCTGGATCCTTCTCTCCTGTTCTGGRCACACCAGGCACACCATGAGCCCCACTGAGCCTTGGGAGCTGCAGTCTCATGACAGAAGAGTTTTGCAACCCCTGYTCCCATGACCAAGATTCCAGTGTTTTCCATTCAGCTGTTTTTGCCATTAAATATTTTATACATTTTGATTTTTTTTCCCTAGGAATGTGAGGTTGTCATAGCAAATCCCATCCAGCATTCTGATTTTGGGGAGGATTTCCAAACCTTTGCTGAGTGCTGAAGGCACCTCTGCATTATATTGMATTTTGGGAATATTTGTTATGTTTCTGCTTCTGCAGGGGTTTCCTGTCTTTAGCACAGAAAGGAACACTTCTTCATTAAGGTTTTCAAGACCTCCATGAATTCTCCCTCTGATATTTGCTAAAAGAGCCTCAACAACTGCTCCATTTTACATTTTTCAGAAAGAAATAAATTGGGATTGACGTCACAGACCATATTTGGGTGCATTAAAAGCTGGAGCTTGTCTGACAGATGCTTTTTATAGATTAAAAATATTTGTGGTCTAAGGATGTATTTACATGGTCTTCAGGAAATTCTGGCAGATCGTTGTACCAAAACAATGGCTGCATTTTTTCTTTCTAATTCAGACCAATTTTACCCAGCTGGAGCTGCTGCCTCTTCATTTGTGGGTTTTGATCTTGCACAGAATAGCTGCACTCCATCAGATCCTCCACTCTGTGTGTCAGGAGCAGCTCTTTAGTCCAAAAGYATCCAAATTTCCCTTGCTTTAGGTWCTCAAGGGTAGAACTTAGGTCCTCCCATGGGACTATCCTTGTATTGGKATTTTCAGTACCCCCAGTCTGAAAAATCCATGAGGAACCCAATTTCTTGGTGAGCMTTGCCCTGATTTCTGCCTTGGCATCTCCTGMTGGTTCACAGGGGTGGGATGGAGGWGGCAGGAGGGTGGGTCACCCCAGGGTCTTTCTTTGTCTTTTACCCCCAGGGTTTTTTCTTTGTTTTTACTCTAGATCTCCAGTGAATTGTATCAAGGCCATTTTGACATTTGAAAATGTCCAATATCAGTACAATTCACAAATAGCTGCACTTTTSTTTATCAGCTTTGACCAGTGGTTCTGAGGATTTACTCCAAAAAGCTGCTGGGCTGACCAAAACCACCAATGTGATGTTCCTCCACTGTCCCCCAGAAAACTGCCACTGGCACCATGGCTGTGCTGGTGTTTGCTTCCTTCTCAGCTCCTGGTTTTACAGATTCTGAACTGTAAAGGCATACATGTATTTGTTTGTTTGTGCATTTGGGTTACTTTACTTTTATATATTTATATATTATATATTTAATAAATATATATTTTCTATTCTATATATTATCCCCATATTAATCTATATTATACATATTATATATTATGCATATATAATATATTATAAATTATATATAAATATACATTATACATTATACATTATATTATAAATATATATTATATATTGTATAAATATATATTTTATAAATATATATGTTTATGTATGTATAAAAGAATATAGAGCAGAAGCTGAGCAGTGACATGGATGCCAGGAAAGTGGGGTATGGGATGGGATGGGGATGGGATGGGATGGATGGGATGGATGGATGGGATGGGAGGGGGATGGATGGGATGGGATGGGATGGGATGGGAATGGGATGGGATGGGATGGCGAAAATTGGGATGGGATGGGATGGGATGGGATGGGATGGGATGGGATGGGATGGGCCAGAAACTTCTGGTAAGGAATGGATGAAAAGCAGAAACATCCCAGAAATGGTGGGAAAGGCAGGAAGTGGGTTGTGTAGGACTGAACCAAGTAGAAAACAAAGGTGGGCAGAGCTGAGCCTGCCCTAAAGCCCTTCAGGAGGAGCTTCACTCTGGCTTGAATGATCTTAAGGGTCTTTTCCAGCTGAGCCTTTGATACTCCACAGGATCACTGGAGTCACTTGATGTAATCTGTTGGAACAAGAGACATTCCAGAAATAGTTTTCCAAAAGAAAAATACTGAGTTAATGCAAGCTTTTCTTAACTCAGTGATGCAGCYGGGGGAGAATTTTCAGAGCAGCCCCAGGGGGAGCATCATTAACATCAGGCTCGTTTGTTGCCACACAAAGTTTTTCCTGGTTCTATTTCTGTTCTTTACTCCAAGTGCAATCCATTCCTGAGGTGGGGGAAAGGCAAGATTGTGTTTATCTTATGCAAAAAAGCAATTTTTTTCTASTTTACAAAAACAGCCCACTGGAACAGGATGGGGCCATTTCTGRCATTTTTTCTTGGTACTGTTTAACATTTGATCCAGTGCCTTCCCRGGGCAGGACTGAGGGACAGGGACACTGAGGTGGGTTTTACCCWGTGGCCTGATCCTGGTGTCAGTTCCTGCCAGAGCTCAGATCCAGAGTGAAAAGCCATCATCTTCCAGGGATGAGCCACCTCCCCRGGAGCACAAGGGAATCCCCAGCCCTGTTTTCTTTCTCCAAGCCCCCCAAATGCTTTTTGAGAACTCACACATCACTACCCAGCAGCTCTTTGRGGAGGAAACCTGCTTTTTATACAGTCAGCTGAATATTTTTACACAAATTTGAGGGCTTCTCTGCCCTTCTGGTGCAACAAGGACTCGTGCAGAGTTCAGTGAGGGTGAAAATAACCTGGAGATGGGGAATGGGTTCTTTGGCTCTGTTTCAACCAGCCAGGGCTTCTCATCCCAGCAGAGCTGTGCCCAAACTCTGTCCTCTCATCTCTCCCCGTCTCCTCTAACTGATTTTCTTCTCACCAGTCTCAGAGGGCTCCTGGCAATTTTTAGAGGACACTTTTCCCCAGGCTCCTCCACAGGGGAAGCAGGCCGCTCCTGAAATAGAGGTGACCTGCGTGGGAATGAGTGGGGCTGCAGCTGCTSCCAGAGGAGGAGACAAGGGCTGGCACCTGTCCAGCACTGACCCAGGGAGCTCTGCCAGGATCAGAAATGCGCTGGCCACTTGTGAGGACTCCTGGATAAAAATGCCAAGAGCAGGGAAGCCCAGAGTGACCCTTTAGTGCAATAACCCCACAGTGTCCTTGCAGACCTGCCACGGGTCTTGGTGCTCATTCCTCATGGGGACACCTGGCCCAGGGAGGCAAGAGAAAGCAGAAAACCCACAGGTGTCACCTCCCAGGACAGAGAATCCCAGAGTCCAATAAGCCCAGAATCCCAGACTGGTTTGGCTTGGAAGGGACCTTAATCCCACCCAGTGCCACCCTGCCATGGCAGGGACACCCACTGTCCCAGGCTGCTCCCAGCCTGTCCAGCCTGGCCTTGGGCACTGCCAGGGATCCAGGGGCAGCCCAGCTGCTCTGGGCACCCTGTGCCAGGGCCTGCCCACCCTGCCAGGGAACAATTCCTAATTCCCCATATATCCTTTCCATCCAATAGCCCATCTAAACCTACATTCTGCACGTGTCAGGTGCAGCCTGAACTCCTGAGCAGCGTGGAGATGTTTCCCATCACTTCTGCAGGACCAAGAGCAGCGTGGATGCCCACAGGAATTCTGCCAGGGTGGGAGTAGGGAAGTGGGAGGAAGGAAGGGGTAACAGTGTGAGGCCTCCAGGGTCAGGACAAGCTCAATAAAGTGAATATTTTTTTATTTCAATTCCAAGTCAGGATGTCTCTGATTTACTTTGGCCAGAAACAGGCTGAACCAAAAAAGATTCAATCTGACCTTGATTTTTTTTCTCTTTTTCTTGTTTTCTAAGCCTTTCCTGATGTCATTGSCCATTCTGGGCAGAGACAGTTTTGGAAAAGGAACTGTCTGCTTTTGCTTTGACTCAAGTCTGTTGGGGGATTTTCCATCACACAGTGAAAGGCTCAGCCCTGCTTTGGGGGCAGGGACAGGGAAGGAGCACTGAAAAGCACCTCAGTAGCACAGGTGGAAACTCCCTGGGTGAGTTACAAAGCCCCAGATCTGAACACAGCAGCTGAGGCTGCCTGGCCCCCTCCAAGCCCCAGGGAGCTCCTTAGTGCCAGGTTTGCTGTCAGTGAGGGGGCAGACACAGAGCTGCTGCTCAGAAAAGCCTCAGCCTGGGCACTGTGGGCCCCGGTGTCCCTGATGTCACCCTGGTGTCCCTGATCCCCTGCACTGACAGGGCCCAGGTGCCTCCTGCAGCAGCACAGGGGTCCCTGGTGGCCCCAGCCCTGCACAGGGCCAGGCTCCTGTTCTGTGCCAGCCCTGGGAAAGCTCTCCCAGCATTGAGCACCAGCAGCTGCTGAGAGCTGTCTTGGTTTGAACAGACAGGTGTCTGCTAAGGAAGGCAGGATTTTCCCCAGAAATGGAAAATGTAAACCCCCTCCCTCTGAATTATTATTATTTTGAAATTAGGAGCCTCTCAGGCAAAGACATGGGAATAGGAATAACAGCTCTTTATTAGGGAAGAAAATAAAAATAAAATAAACAATGCAGTAATATAAAACAACCCTGCCAGAGTGAGACCATGCCCGGCCCCCTGTGTGTCAGGGGGTGGCACAGCCCCATCCCATGGGGGCTCAGCCCTCCTGCAGTGCCAGCTGTGCTTCTGCTGCAGCAGGGATCCTGCACAAGGGGGGAGTTTTCCTCTGCAGCTCCAGGGGCTGTCTCTTATACACATCTAGATGTGTATAAGAGACAGGGCCTGGGCTCCCTCTGGCAATGCAGGGCAGCAGAAAGCTGCTCCTCTGGCAATGCAGGGGGCAAAGGCTGCTGTGCTGTGCCAGGCTCAGATTGGATGCAGGTAGGAATGCTTGGCTCCTGCCCTGGGCGCAGCATCTCCCCATGGGATGCTGGAATTGGATCAGCCCTGCAGGGACACTCAGTGGCCATGGACAGCAGAGATCTCCTGGAGGGAGGGTTGGCTGTGGGAGAGATAAAGAAAACTACCCCATGGACAGCAGAGAACTGCCCCAGCTCTGACAGATGGCAATAGAATACACACTCCCAGCTAAATCTTTCAACCTGAGACACAGCTCAGCTGGGAGGAGKCCCTTGCACACCCTGCTGCTGGGAGAGCCCCACAGCCCAGAGCTGAGGTCACTTCCCCGGCTGGGAGCAGCTCTGGCAGCTCCCTCTGGGTGTCCCRTGCTCCTGGCGTTCTCCAAAGGGGAGCAGGAACCAGGCAAGAACACCCTGAGCCCCAAAGGGCTTTGTGCCATCTCCCCAAAGTCACTGAACTCTGCTTTGTGGCAAAAAAAATTGGCCAAGGAGAAAGATAAAACATGGATTAAAATTGTTCTGCGACCCAACCTTCCAGCACCTCTGAGAGAAGTGKCMCMGGCCAGGTGGGACAGGGCTGGGAGCAGCCYGGGACASTGGGAGSTGTCCCTGCCATGSCACTGGATGGGCTTTGAGGCCCCTTCCAACCCAAACAGGGCTGGAGCCTGGCTCCAATCCCACAGAGGGGTGTAAGATCCTGGTTACTCCAGGAGAGCTCCAAATATTTTCTTACTCCCTGCTCTAGAAATTGTAGTTTAGTTAAATTGTAATCACCCACTAGAAAAGTGGGTAATTAAACTACCAAGGGAAAATTTTCTCCCCCCAGAGCAATATTCTTACTCCRAAACATTTTGCTGATAGTTTGCTATTTTCATACTCCCCAAAAAAACTGAATGGGGGCCCTAAACATGAGTGTTTGTCCTCAAAATAAATCTTGAGCTCAGCACTGAACAGGCTGCCTTGCCTTGCCTTCAAAACATTTATTCCTCTGCAGGTTTGGTTACATTTCATGCCTGGCTGCAGCAGTGATAATGTGGCTCTGTTTGTGCCCATCAGCACAGCTGGACTCCCACTCCTTTGGGCTGGAAATATCTGTTAAAAAGAACATCTGCCACATGGAAATCCAGACATGGCAAACAGCAGCAGGAGGGGAAGCTTGGGAGACTGGTGAGATTGTGAGGAAAATATTGGGAAAATATTGGGAGCCAAAGGAATTTAATGGAAAGGTGRAGGACCAAGATGGGTTAAGGTTGGGCACTTTCAAAGGGTGGAGGTGCCACCTCTAGAGGGTCAGGTAGAATTAGAGCAGATAAAATATTTCAGTTGGAGCTGGAAGGAAGCTGTGACCCCGTTGTCATCCCTGACTCCTGCTGGGACAATTCCTGGGGCTGGAGTGAGGCCACTGATGGAAATATTTAAGGCCAGGGTGGATGGAGGCTCTGAGCAACCTGATCCAGTTAAAGATGTCCCTGCTCACTGCAGGGGGGTTGGACTTGATGGCCTTTAAATTCCACCCAAACCTTTCTGTGATTCACTGAGATTTCAACATTTCCTTTCCAACCATGCAGGGGGAATGAATTTCTATTTGTTCTCCCTTGTAAGTTTATTTGCCAAGAAATTATCTCATGTATTGATCAAATTCCTGGCTCTGACACTGGAGATTACCAAACCCCAAGTTTCTGCACCTGTAATTCCCTGTGGGAAGAAATCTGTTTAATGGATGGGTCAGCCCCTTGCTCAAGGCCTGAGCCACAGACAGCACCTTTGGAAATGTCTGGGAATCAGGGAACAAACAGTTTGGACAATCCCTGGGCTGGATGGGGCCAGGCAGTGTCACAAATGGGAATTTGTGGGTCAGCACTTTGAATTTCACTTTCTGTAGACACACGGATTTAGGGAAACTCAGAGTAAATATTGGCTTTAACTTTCCACTGGTCAATATTTACTTTTTCTGTCAATAAAGCCTGATGTTCATTGGAGCAGAAGCCTGCACTTGTTGGCACAACAAGGRTTCTCCTCCCAAACAGGTGTCCACAGGAGCAGCAGGCACAACAGCCCATGCAACATCTGGGCTGGCTGGAGAGGAGACTCTCCAAAAAATACACAGAGCTTCAAACACAGGTGAGCAAAACTCCAGCACCTTTGTCAGTGCTGGAAGATGAGATGTGAAATGGGGAATGTTCCTCTGGACCTTGCCAGGCTGAGCTGAGAAAGGTAAAAGTGTCCTTTGTCCCCTGTGAGGGCACCACCCTCCCCAGGACCACACTCTGGCTCAGGGCATGGTGTCTCTTGTGCCTTGTGCTGCCTGGGGTGTGATCTGCTGGTTTCCTCTGTGACATCCAGGAGCTGCCCCAGAAGTGCTGTCCAGGAGGAGCTCTGGGTGCTCCCAGCCCCACCTCCTGCTGGGGGCTCCAGGAGAGCTCAGCCCCACCCCGGGAGCTGCTCCAGCTGTGCATTGTCCCTTCCCCTGTGCCATGGCAGTGCCACCTGCTGCCACAGCCGCCCGGGAGCCAGTCCCAGCCAGGAGCTGTCCCCACTCCTGCCACCCCTCCATTCCTGACCACCTCCCCCAGGGCTTTGGGAGAGGCAAAGCAGCCCCTGTGCAGRCAGGTTACACTTCTGCCATGGTGGATCCTTAATTTTGGTTCTAGCAACAGCTTCCAGACATGAAGCGCCTAAAAAGGCAGCATCAAGGGGATGTCTGCAAAATGCTGCATCAATATCCAGATTTGTGCCAACACCTTCAGAGGAATTGGCCCAAACCCCGGGGGTCTGAGCCCCCAGTCCCACACAGAAGGGGCTGCTGGGRGAGAGTTCTGCAACCCAGAGCTGCTCCTGCAGTGGTGCAAGTTCAGTCCCTGCTCCCAGCAGGTGCAGCAGCCCTGGGCCCCAGCAGGGCTGAGGCAGTGCCAGCACAGGTGCCCCAGGGCAGACCCAAACACCCTCTGAGAGCTGTCTCAGCCCAGCACTGCCTCCCTGAGTGCTGCTGCCAAACCCCAGCATTCAGCATCAGCTCTGTCTCCAGGACACCTCCACGGGCCAGAGGATCCCTTACATAAACAAAGGGCAGCTGCTTTTCCAATAGATCCTTCAGGAGCCAGGAGGAATTTGRTTCCAAACCTCATTTATAAACCCTGTGCTGAAGCCTTGTAAACCAAACCAGCCCTGGCTGTGTCAAATAATTATTTTAAGGAGGTTTGTTAGAGGCTCGAGCAGAGGCTGCAGCCTCCAAYKGCATCGTTGGGATATTTAATCCATTCTTGTGAGGAGCAGAGCACAGAAAGCAGCACACAGAGACAGGAGCTGGACTGGTGCCAATACCAGAGGACTGGAGAGCTTCACTAATGACTTTATTTGCTCCCCTGGGAGCAGGGATGGCTCTTGGGAAGGCATCCAGGGCTGTTCAGCTCAYAAGGAGAGGAGCTCTGAGCACTCTTGAGTAGCAACAACCCAGAGTGCAGTCAAATTTGGGGAATTACAGCTTCAACTGCACCAGAAAACCTGGGAAAATGGAATATCCTGCTGCTCATGGRTGCTCCTTCAGGGAAGGGACAAAGGCAGTGGGATGAATTCTTCCCTCTCAGTGTGAAGCTGGAGCTGTTTCCTGTCCAAGCCTGTGGTTTCTGSCTGGACCCTTCCCAGGCTCTGCACTTTRCTCTGGGTCCAGGGACCTGCTTGGCCCAAGGCCTCGTGCCTGGGTCACCACTGAACCCACCACACCACATCTGCCTCCAGTTTTTTTCCTTTTTTGTGATTATTTTCTCTCCTCCTCTCCCCTCCCGTGTGCTTTCAAACACTATTTCAAAATGGCATTTGGGATTTGGGCAGACCTTCAGTCCCCCTCCACAGGACCCTGGGGGGGTTGCTGCCCTCCTGCTCTGTGGGGTCTCCAGCTTGGCTGCAGCCAGGGCAGGAACAGCCCAGGAGAAATCCCCATCAGGACATTTCAGCTCTGCCCTGCTGCTRTCCTGTGGAGGTGCTGATGGATGGAGGTGTGGGATCCCTCTCCTGCAGCCACACAAGAGCCATGGAGGAGTCAGAAAGGGTTCCTGGTGTTCCCCAGGTGTTCTTCCCAGCCCCAGCTCCCCACAGGCTGGAGCAAGGATGGGCACAAACATCCCCATTGTGCTCCCAGTTSAGAACTTGGCTCTGGGCTCCTGCTMTGAGCTGTGATGAGCACAGGGGCTCTGGGACCCTCCTGGGCTCCCTGGGCAGTGCTGCACACGAGGTTTCTGGGTGCCCAGTGACTGAAACCTTACAAAATCCACAGGGAGCAGAGCCCTGGCTCTACCTGGGCTTGCTCTGACACTCCAGGACCACTGCCAGGACTTGTTGCTCATTCCTGCAGCATCCCCAGGAGCTGCTTCCCTGCCACCAGCACCACAGCGTGTCCCAGAGCCCCCTGGAGCCAAGAGCCAGGCCTGTGCTGTTTGAAAACAAAGGACAAAATCAGTGCCATGAAAGATAAATGCAGCTGGGATGGGAAAAGTCCCCACCCAGTGAGACAGGGGGAAAGTGAGAGGGGAAAAGTCACAAAGATTCCCAGCTGGAGAACACATGGAGAAAACATGGGCAGCTGGGAGAGCTGAGGCACACAGAGATCAAAGCAAGGCCCTGGGAGTGCTGCTGGTGCTGGGGGTGGCAGAAATGCAGGTGCTGAAAATCAGGGAGCCACATCCCAGCCCAGCCAGTGGGGTGGCTGCAGGGAGGGGAGCCCTGCCTGCCTCCTGAGGGGCCCCTGCAGTTACTGAGCTGCCCAGAACTGTGGCGTTCACATTCTCTGAAAAATYCCTTCACCCAGGGTTTYTCTCCTGGGAAGCTGAGAGGYCTCAGAGAAAAGGAAAACAATTSTTATCTCRTTTGCTTCTCCTGTGTTGTGCTCATGTGGAATGTGTTTGGAGATTGTTTACCCACAGGTGATTGTTCCATTGCATTCTGCCGGGAGTTGTTTTCACTCTTTGGCCAATCAGGGCCAAGCTRTGTCAGGACTYTGGAGAGAGTCAGGAGTTTTCATTATTATCTTTTCAGCATTGTGTAAGTATCCTTTTTGTATTCTTTAGTATAATTTAGTATTCTTTAATATAATATAGTATTATAAAGTAATAAATKAGCCTTSTGAGAACATGGAGTCAGATGCATCATTCCTCCCTGCCATGGGGRTCCCTGCAAATACAGAACTGCAGAGCTGCTGTCTCYCATTGGCTTGGCACCCGTGTCAGGTTGGATGCTCGTGTGCAGGAGGTGGTGGCTTCACTGCTGGGGTGACACCCAGATACCACAGCAGAATCTGGGATCTGGAACCTGAAATTGCATCTGTTGGGAATTGAAATTTTCTTCTGCYCTGAAGCATGTGAGCAGCAAGAGTTGGAGAGGGAGGGACAGAAACACTGATGTTCACATCCACTATTTTGGAAGTGAATTCCTTTGATGTCCAGCTGAGCGTGCCAGACTCATGAATCAGGGTAASYCCCTGGGACCAGCAGCAAAGAGCCYGGGTKTCCTGCTGTGTTCCTGCTGTGTTTAGCACCCAGCAGGCAGGACAGGAGCCCAGCAGCCCCCATGTCCCRGCCCTGGCAGCTCCCCCTTCCCCATCTCCCTGCCCCGAGGGAAAATGCTGATCCCGAGATCCGCTGCTGTTTGCAGCCYGCTCTATTCAGCCAACACAATGAGAGAGCGACAGCAGATGTGGCTGATGAAAAGCACCATCAGCTGCCAGGGACGGCCCGAAAGCCCCAGAACACTGACCCGTGCTGAGGCTGGTCCCAGCACCGGCAGCTGCATCATCCATCCTCCATCCTCCATCCATCCATCCATCCTCCATCCTCCATCCATCCATCCATCCATCCATCCATCCATCCATCTCATCCATCCTCCATCCATCCATCCATCCATCCATCCATCCATCCACATCCATCCATCCATCCATCCATCCATCCATCCATCCATCCATCCACCATCCATCCATCCATCCATCATCCATCCATCCATCCATCCATCCATCTCCATCCATCCATCCATCCATCCATCCATCCATCCATCCATCCATCCATCATCCATCCATCCATCCATCCATCCATCCATCCATCATCCATCCATCCATCCATCATCCATCCATCCATCCATCCATCCATCATCCATCCATCCATCTCATCCATCCCATCCATCATCATCCATCCATCCATCCATCATCCATCCATCCATCCATCCATCCATCCCATCATCCATCCATCCATCCATCCATCCATCCATCCAATCCATCCATCCATCCATCCATCCATCCATCCATCCATCCATCCATCCATCCATCCATCCTCCACCATCCATCCATCCATCCATCCATCCATCCATCCATCCATCCATCCATCCATCCATCCATCCATCTTCCATTCTCCATCCATCATCCATCCATCATCCATCCATCCATCTATCCATCCATCATCCATCCATCCATCCATCCATCAACCATCCATCCATCCATCCATCCATCATCCATCATCCATCCATCCATCCATCCACCCACCCATCCATCCATCCATCCATCATCCATCCTCCATCCTCCATCCTCCATCCTCCATCCATTTTCCATCCATCCATCCATCCATCCATCCATCCATCCATCCATCCATCCATCCATCCATCCATCCATCCATCCATCCTCCAGCCCATCCCTCCTGGCTCCCAGCCCGGCGGGCACATCCCACAGCCCGGAGTGGGCAGGGCAGGGCAGGGCAGGGCGGGTGTGCAGGGGATGTTCCTCTGTCTGCAGGCAGAGCACGGAGCCGATCCCTGCTGGAAGCCAGCGGGTTTAATGAGTGCTGCTGTTAATTGTGCTGCCCTGCCCCGCTGTCCCCTGCACAGCCCCTGTCCCCTGTCCCCACGGGCCACACCGTGGGAGATGGCTGGGCACGCTCCCAAGGGCTGAGCCGCTAATTGCTCCCGGGTGCTAATTGCTCCCGGGTGCTAATTGCTCCTGGTGCTAATTGCCCCTGGGTTTTACGGAGCTCGGGGCTTTTCCTGCCATTCTGGACAATCTGTGTGGCTGTGATGGCTCTGAGAACGGTTCCCACTGCAGGCACAGCTTTGAAGCTGTGGGATCGCAGGAAGCTTCAGGAAGCAGATGGATTGAACTGACAAATTGAAGCTCACTGAGTTTTCATTTAATTAACTTTTAATTGGCGAATTTGGGGCTCACGCATTTTTAGTATAATTAGCTGCTTAAATTAGCTGTTAACAGAGGTTTAAATTTAGAAGCAGGCTTTTTATATCCCGTGTCTGGGTTTTYACTGTATCCATGCTGTGATTCCTTTTCAGCCAAATGCTTTAACTCCAGCACACCAAAGGATGAGGAGGTTTGGAAGCTGCTACAGGAACTCAGAGCAGGAAAAATGAGATGCTCAGTTCCACAAGGATTATGCCTTGTGTTCCTTTCTGTGTGGGGTTTCTGATCCCTCTGCACCCTCAGATGGGGAGGATCAGAAAATGAAGGAGAGGAGAGGGAGAGGAGAGGAATCAGTCCTACAAACTCAATTGTCTCCCTCAGACCTAAGGAGCTCCATGAAGTCCTTGAAGTGTGTCCCTCACACCCTGTTTGGTGGCTGGAAAGAGAGGGACATGGAGAGAACTTCAGACCACCTGGAAATGTTGATCTTGGATGTGTTCTTCAAGGCTTCTGAGCTGCCATGAAAAAATACCTCCATAAATTGGGATGGATTGGGTGAAAGGATGAGGTGCACTGAAGGAAAAGTTCCATGCAGTGAGGTGTATAAAAGGATATAAACAAGTCCCCAGAATAGAGAATCTTTTGTTTTTTGCAGTTGAAAACAGGAGAAAAGAAAACTCAGCAAAGATATCAAGGMGGTGAGGATACAGCCATGATTTGTTCCTTTTTTCAAGGCTGTTTACTATTTTAGGAATAAACTCACAAGCAGGGTGGGCAGATCAATATTGTTCCTAATCCCCCAGATTAAGGGCAGCAGAGAGGGCAGAGCAGCCCAGCCAACAGTGAGGGCTAAAAGCTGCTCAAGCCAGGGCTGGAAAATGCAAATCTGTTCCTTCCCCAGCAGAAATAAACTCCACATTTTTCTCCTCTTTGCTAAGTTCTGTATAAACGGAACAAAAATATGTTGTGGACAAATGACCTTTCCCCAAAGTGAACAAGAAAGGCATGGTCAGGTCTCTGCTCTTTCCTGGTAAAAAAGGTCAAAAAATATTTTAAGAACTGCGGAAAGAATGGAAATGTGGCTAAGTGGAAATTCAAGTGGAGTAGGAAACAATAGYATGGATTAGGTCATTCCCTGCAAGAACAGGGAGAAAATGTCAGGGATTTGGGTGCTCTGGCCCTTGGTTTCCTCTCCTGTTGTGAGCAAATGAGGACCAAGCTGTCAGGAGATGAACTGGGGGGAAATGAGCCCCCCAACACCATCCCTGGGGTCACAGAGGGGCTTTGGGGCTGGATGGTTCCTCCAGGAGGAGACACATCCATGGGAAGGGCCACAGAGCCCTGATGTCTGGGAGGTGCAGCTCTGCCTGTTCCTGCTGGGAGGGAACTTTTGGGGGTCCTTGGGAGCCTTCATCCCTCCATTAATGATCCCACATTTAATTACTGCACATTAAGWRGCTGCACACTTCCAGTAGYCTCTGGTTGTCATCTGCCCCYAGCACTCCCTCCASRATTTAGGTTCTTGGGCTGACAGACAGACACCAACTGTCCAGAAGCCTCCCACACAAAGCCTTTGCCAAGGATTTCCACAAAATTTTAAAAACCCAGTTCCAGGAAAAGCTCTGMTTTCTGCAGAAATGTTGAAAAATTGGGAGGGGAAGTTATTTTACTGAGCAAAGGGGAAAAAAATGTAGGTAATTTCCTTCAGAAATTTCTACAGCTATTGCTGGAATTATTCAAAAACATTTTCTGGGTCCTGTGGGTTATGAGGTCACAGTTTCTCCAGCTCCAGTGGCCYTGAAGAGCAAAAATTTGCTCTGGCACAGGKKGCMCAGAGCAGCTGTGGCTGCCCCTGGGTCCCTGGCAGTGCCCAAGGCCAGGCTGGACAGGGGTGTCCCTGCCATGGCTGGGGTGGATGAATTGGTCATTGAGAGCCTTTCCAACCCAAACCAGGCAGAGAGAGGGGTTAAGAGAGAGGAGTTTCATCTCCATCAACACAGGAGATTCCTGCATGCCAGACCTCCTTTCCCCAGGCATTGGMATTGTTCCCTCACTGCCTCATTCCCACACAGATTTGGGCCTARACTGAGGAGCCCAAAGTGCCTCCACTGAGCTCCAGAGCAGCCCAAGCTCTCCTGCTCTTGTTTCACCCTCATTTTCCCTGCTGGGAGCTTTGCTGTCTGTCAGCTGCCTGCTTATTCCTAGCCCAATATTCCGAGTTCAGCTGTCCTTTCAAGCTGCAGGAAGGCGAATTTAGGGCTCAGGAGCCAGAGAACAGATGGGCAGACTGGAGCATGAATGGAAACCTTTGCCATTGAGGAGCTGAAATCCCAGCCCAGAGCCCTCAGGGCACTGAATCACCCGGAGCAAGGCTGGCATATGGGGAAATCCTCCTTGTCAGGGGGCAGGAGTTGAGCTCCAGCTGTTTGCAGGGAGCCTCTGCACCTGGCCAGCCCCATAAATCCRTCACAGGCTCACAGGCACCGGCTGCCAGCACAGCAGGGTGGCTCCTGCCGGGCTGTTTGCACATCCTGCCCACAGGAAATGTGCCCAGAAAGGATTAAAGCAAGGCCACGCTTCACAAATTGATCCCATCCTGAGCCTTTCAGCCCCGCAGTGAGTCAGCATCCAACCCCAAAGGGAGATTTCCTGGGAAGTCTGAAAGGGAATGAAGTGCCAGGTTAAAATGCCGTGTTTATCAAACTGAGCGASAGACTCCCCTGCTTCCGACGTGATTTCCAATAAATTAGAAGCCCATCTGCTGTGCTTGGTTCCAAGGAATTAATTACTTCCAAGGGTGACGAGTTTTTACAACAAAGTAATTACCAAGCTAATAACAAAGGCAGAGGTTGGGCCTTCAACAAGAGCAAATTGCTGCCGCTCTGTGCCTGCAGCTGGGTGTTCCTGAGAGCCCCTGGGGCTCCAGGGGGCTCCAGGACAGGGATGCTGATAAATAACTGATGAATAACTGATAAATAACTGATAAATAACTGTGACCTCACTCTGGGCCAGGTTCTGGGCTCTCAGAGTGAGCTGGGATCCCAAACCCCCCTGCCCTGGGCTGAGCCCYAGCCCCATGCTTCTTGCTATGGGATTTCCTCATAGAATCACAGAATGGTTCTGCCTCCAGTTCTGGGGTCCTCAGCACAAGATCTTGAGCTACTGGAGAGATCCAGAGGAGGCCACGGAGCTGCTCCAGGGCTGGAGCCCTCTGCTCTGGAGCCAGGCTGGCAGAGCTGGGGGTGCTCACCTGGAGAGGAGAAGCTCCAGGGAGAGCTCAGAGCCCCTGCCAGGGCCTGAAGGGGCTCCAGGAGAGCTGGAGAGGGACTGGGGACAAGGGATGGAGGGACAGGACCCAGGGAATGGCTCCCACTGCCAGAGGGCAGGGATGGATGGGATATTGGGAATTAGGAATTGTTCCCTGGCAGGGTGGGCAGGCCCTGGCACAGGGTGCCCAGAGCAGCTGTGGCTGCCCCTGGATCCCTGGCAGTGCCCAAGGCCAGGCTGGACAGGGCTGGGAGCAGCCTGGGACAGTGGGAGGTGTCCCTGCCATGGCWGGGGTGGAATAAATTGKTCCTTAAGCTCCCTTCCAACCCAATCTAGTCTCTGATTCCATGATTCTCTGTAAAATTGCTGCTCCATATCCAATAAGGATTGGGCTGATTTAATGATAAAACCAAACTGGCTTCAAGGGAGGGAAGGAGAGKCTGAAACTCTCCTGAAGCACCAATCATCAGAAATACAGGGACTGCAGGGACAGGGGAAAGGACTTTCCATGCTGCTTTCTAGGAAAGCAAACTGGGAAGTTTGATTTTYCTTATTGGGAACCTGCTCTATTGGGAAGCTTCCTGGATGTTACGCAAGCAAACCCTCATGACAAAACTTTCCTTTTCCCACTGAGGTGTCCRTGAGGCTTCTCCAAGTGCTGCTGCAGCTGCACCAGGCAGGACAAGCACCTGAGAGTTTCTGAAGTGGCCAGATAATATTCCTGCCACCTGTAAAGCTCCCCAGTGCTGTGGAGGCAGCTCCAGGCTCGCCCAGGCAGTGTTCCTGTGCTGGCTGGAGCCTTTCTCCTCAGCTGCACCACTGCCAATGRCACAGGGCTGCTCATGTGCAGGCCAAGGGCTTTTTTCCCACATAGCTCATGGCCAAAAATTTGATGAATCAGGGTTTGGGGTGATTTATCTCTATTTCAGTCTCTCCTAACTGTGTTTTCTATTTCTAGCACCCAGTGTCATTCAGGAAAATCTTGTAGGTGTCCAAAGACACCATGACTCACACTCTGGCTCTCCCAGCCCTCATGAGCAGCTTTCACTCCGACTYTGGGATCCTGGCTTGCAGCAAGTGGCTCTCTAGGGCCAGGCCCAYGACTGGGGAGAAGGAAAATGCTTGGTTTCCTATGAGTCAGCCCAAGCACTGTGGTTTGTGTTGTCATCATTAACACATCTCTGCAGCTGGAGTTATTTTAATAAACTTGGTGATGATAATGCTTTTAATAATGGTTTTAAGTGTTAATTCCCATCCTCCAGGGAGTCTATTTCTTTGATTTGTCAAGGTTGAGTGAAATCCAGACCCTTGGAAGCCAATGATCTCTTTTGAGGAGCACCCAGTGTTTCACCTCACTTGTTTCACCTCACACTCRTTCTTCCCCTTCCTCCTCCTCCTGCTGCTGGAGCTGTGCTAAGCTCTCAGTTTGCTGCCCTGCAGAGGTCTGGCAGCACAGAGCATCCAGCAGGGACWGGGAGAGGAGGATTGGGAGTGCAGGCAGGGCCACCCCAGCCTGCAGCACCTGGAAATGAAACAGGGATTGGACCCCAAAAACAACCCCAGGGCTGCAGGTGACCTTCAGTGGCAGCTCCTTGTGCTTTCCTTCACTGGAGCTGCACAAGAGGTGTGAGAGCCAAAATGAGGGATGCAGGACTCCAGGCAGCTCTTCAAAATGCAGTTTATTGTATCCAAAATGCAGTTTATTGTATACAAAATGCAGTTTATTGTATACAAAATGCAGTTTATTGTATCCAAAATGCAGTTTATTCCATCCAAGAGGTTACAGCAGTCCAGGGTCATGGGTGACAGAGCTGTGCCCACAGCTGTCAGCTCCAGCTGCAGGCAGGCCTGGAGACCCTTTGGTTTTGGTTACAATGCATTATAGACTTTTCTTTGCTGAGCATCTTCATACAGCAGAACCAATCTATACCTTAACTTTTATCTATAGCCTATCATAACTACTGTAATTACCATATTCATGTTACTGTTCTCCAATCACTAAAAGTCAGTACATTACAGTTGAAGCTAGAAGTTGTTTTTCAGTTTTCTTGCAGTGGAAAATTCTGAGACCTTTTTTCTACTTGCAACTTTGCTGCTTTGTTTGCCTGTGCTGTCTTTCTGCTTGGTAAAAACATCTTCTTTCTTGGGGTGGGTTTATCCTTTACTTTAAGCCATAAAAACCCCTTCTAACTAGCACACCCTTTGCCTCCTTGGTTATCCAGTGACACTGGCTCAGCAATTCTTTTCTTCTCTATCAAAACTTGCTTCCATCTCTATTCCTTCTTCAGATTCTACATTTAAAAATCTTTCTGCCAAGCACACATATCTGTGAGACTTTCTTGTCAAACTTTCATCCTTCCCAACACAGAGGTGTCCTCCTGAGTGTGGAAGCACAGCCAGGGGGGTGACCYTGTGAGTGCAAGCTCCACTCTCCCAAGGGCTGTGCCCACTTGGAGGCTCAGGAGGATGAAATTGCTCAGCAGGATCCAACACCACCTGCACAGCACAGCAGAGCTCAGGGCCAGGCTGTTCAGCCAGAGGGGGGAATTTTATTTGAGATCCAGCTGATCTCAGTGTCAAACACCCCAAAGTCAGCAGCAGCAGGACACAGRCTCTGCCCAGGGTCACTCAGGGTGACACRGGGGACAAGGGACACCAGCAAGGCCTTGGCACTTCTCTGGCAGCCACATGCTGATTTTGGGTGGCCATCACAGCATCCCCTCGTCACAACACAGTGCCCATGGGGTCACCTGGTGGCAGTGGGAGGGGKGGAGAAGGTCCCCATGGGGATGGGGACACTGCTGTGGTACCCATGGTGCTGCTGAGGAGGATGGTGAGAGGGGAATGTTCTGGTTCAAGGACTTGTAAGAAAGTAGGACACCTTAATAGACTTCTCAAGGAGTTTTGGGGAGGATTTGACTTTGAACTTCCTTTTTAAAAATAAGAAATGGCCTACATAGGACTGAGTTTAAAATTATGCAAGTATCCCCCGGTAATGTATAGAGCAGCAGGAAACCCCAGAATAGCACCAGAGAGGGATTTGTGCCCTCAGCTGAGACCATCTGCAGAGGAGAAACTGAGCTCCTTTGGAAAATCCATGTTGGATCACTGGGAAAGGAGACATTTGCTGTCCTGTCAAGSACTCTGGGCTGACTCTGCTGAGAAAGTCGTGGGTGTGCTCGAGTTGAATCCTGCAGGGCAGGTCCTTGGCCACCTGAGGCACAGCTGAGGTTCAGAAGGAGAATGGAGGAACTGGCCACAGCAGGAGAGAGGAGAGAGCCCACCCAGAGCCTCTGGATGTGCAGGGCCAGGAGCTGCCCCCAGGAAAAGTGCCTTAGAAGAGGATCCCTGCCCTGGAGGGCATTCCTGCCCTGGGGGAACATCCCAACATCCCTGTCCTGGGGAACATCCCTGCCCTGGGGAACATCCCAACATCCCTGCCCTGGAGGGCATTCCTGCCCTGGGGGAACATCCCAACATCCCTGTCCTGGGGAACATCCCTGCCCTGGGGGAACATCCCTGCCCTGGGGAATATCCCTGCCCTGGGGGAACATCCCTGCCCTGGGGAATATCCCTGTCCTGGAGATCATCCCTGCCCTGGGGAATATCCCTGTCCTGGAGATCATCCCTGTCCTGCGGAATATCCCTGCCTTGGGGAACATCCCTGTCCTTGGGAACATCCCTGTCCTTGGGAACATCCCAACATCCCTGTCCTGGAGATCATCCCTGCTCTGGGGGAACATCCCAACATCCCTGCCCTGGGGAACATCCCTGTCCTGGGGGAACATCCCTGCCCTTGGGAACATCCCTGCCCTGGAGATCATCCCTGCCCTGGGGAACATCCCTGCCTTGGGGAACATCCCAACATCCCTGCCCTGGGGAACATCCCTGCCCTGTCCGAGCTCCATCCCTGAGCCATGAGTGTGTCCCATGCCCAGCATGGAGGCAGTGGGGCAGAAATTGCTGGGGCTGGGTTCTCTGGCCTCCTTCCTGTCCCTTTTTCCTGCCCTGGGAGGGGACAGTCCCTCCCTGGCCAGCCCAGGCACTGCCTGCAAGCTTCTCTCTGCCCTGTGAGCACATGGCTGGGCAGGAGCTGCTCCTGGGGCTGTTCCCACATGTCCCAGAGCTGTGTGGGAGACACTAAAGCACACAGGTGACACAGGGGCTGTGAGATAAAGGACATCCCTCATTTGGGAGGTTTAGGAAAGAAACAAAGCACTCTCAGGGCCACTTGCTCTACCTCAGAACAAATCTGGGTTCATTTACCTCATGGCCCTTGGGGACAGAGCTTGGCTCTCCTTGGGCTGGTGCCTTTTAGGAAGGTGAATCTTGCAGAGCCCACCCAGAGCTGTGGTTGCTGAACATTGACCAGGACTTTGGGGCTGTCCAAGCCAGTGGGCAGCCAAAGGGTGCTGAAAAAATTCCAGTGCCCAGTGCTTCACCAGAAGTCAAAATGTTCTACCCACTGTGTTTGTTATTGCCATTATTTTTGTCCCTGTATATAAAAAGTGGTTTGTGTTTGTCTGGTAGGAATTATCAGTGCTGGATTTGTCTCAAGGACTCCCCAGCCTTGCAGTGCCTCCCTCCCTCTSATGCTTTAAATCATGAACCCCAGCACAGTGCCCTGGTTTGGGAAAGGCCCTGGAGCCTGGTGACAAGGACAGGACTGGGCACCATCCTTGTGGATCCATGGATTTTGGCAATATTCCATTCAGGCTGGCACAACTYCACCTCGAGCTGGACAGGCCCCAGGTCCCTTCCAGGGGGCTGAACATGAGGCTGAATAAAGACAAACAGGCTTGAAAAGTGAGGGAGGACTTTTCACTCCCTGCTTCTTCCCAGTGGAGGGAAAGGATGAAGGGAAAGCCAAAGGAGGAGCATGAGCATCTCCACAGACAAACCCATGGAATTTCAGCCTCTGCTTTGGGCTCAGTCTGGCCTAAGCCCAGTTCTGGGTGGTGCTGGGGGGGTTCAGGGCAGAGCTGGGGGGTCTGTGCTGGGCACTGGGCAGCATCCCCAGGGTGGGGGCAAAGCTTTGCCAGGGACAGCTGCCCACACAAGCCTGGTTTGGTGTTTGGGGTATCCTAAAGGAGATCCTGGGGGCTGTGCTGGATCCTCCAGCCCTGCAGATGCTGCAGGTTCCCTGGAGCACCACCAACTGCAGCTGAGTGCCCCAGTTCAGTGCCCTGTAACACCAGTTCAGAACCAGCAGCCACCAGCTGGGCTCTGCAGAGACCCTTGGCTGGCTGCTGCCAGACCCTGCTCAGGCCACCCCTCAGGGAGAGGCTGAAATCCTGAAAYCCTGAAMTCCTGAAAYCCTGAAMYSCTGAAMYCCTGAAAYCCTGAAMYSCTGAAATCCTGAAMYCCTRAAAYCCTGAAATCCTGAACTCCTGAAMYCCTGAACTCCTRAAAYCCTGAAMTCCTGAAACCCTGAACTCCTGAAATCCTGAACTGCTGAAAACCTGAACTCCTGAGCTCCTGGCTCCACTGAAAGCCACAGCACCATTCCCATTCCTTTTTCATGGGACACCCCCAGCTCATGAGTGCTGCTCCCAGTGCTTGGCTCCAGCTCCCCACAGGCCCTGAACTGCCCCAGAAGCTTCCCCAGGGCAGCTCTGCTCCCTGCACAGGCTCCAGGGCCCCTTTCCCAGCTGGGAGACTGGGGAACGTCCAAAGGTGTTGCAGTCCTGACTGTTCCACATCCACCTGGCAGATCCCTGAGGGCCAGCAGAGACCAACCCCAAAACCTCCCTCCCTCCCACTGCAGGGAGCAAAGCAGAGGTGCATTTTTCACCTGGCTGCTGCATTTGTGCTGCTCTCAGGTTGGAGAGGATCCCCCTCAGGGATGGGCCAAGACCTGTCTCTTATACACATCTAGATGTGTATAAGAGACAGGGGTGCATTTTTCACCTGGCTGCTGCATTTGTGCTGCTCTCAGGTTGGAGAGGATCCCCCTCAGGGATGGGCCAAGACTGACCTGGTTGCATAAAATCCTCTCCTGCCTTGTGCCTCTTACAGAATCCACCTGGAAAAATAATCCTGGAGGCTGTGCTGACAAATGAGGARCTCTGCTCCTTCCCTTTCCAGGGGTGTGCTTTGGAAACCAAACACAGAGAGAGCCCCTCAGGGTGGCCAAAGCAAACAGCTCCACTCAGAATACAGAAATAAWTATATAAAGCAGGCTATGGACAAATCAGCAAGGAGCATTTCTAAACACAAACCTGCCATGGGGCCAGACCTTTCCAGTGTGCAGAGCCAGCAAGGGGCTCTTTGGGTGCTGTCACTTTGTTGCTGCTGCCAGGCTGATTTACAGCAGCTCTTTGTGCAGTGTGGCCCCTGCTCAGGGCCTGTGTGGGGTTGAATCCAGTGGGAAGCAAGGCATGGTCAGGATCCTTCTTCCACTAGATGCAAACCCAGCAGAGGAAATCAGAACCCTCCTCTTAGGGGAACAAAAATAATAATTCTAATACAAGAAACATTTAAATCAACCCAGCAGAGGAAATCTCAACACTACTCYTAGGGAAAAGGAAAAAAAAWTAATTATAATATAAGAAATGTGTAAAATCTTCATCCTGGTATGATTTCTTTGATTTGAACAGCTGCTGATGGAGACTTTTTGAGGCCACGGGGAGGAGCAGCCACTGTCTGCAAAACAGATCAGGAGCAAGGCTACCTTCTGTCTCTCTGATTAGGAGCAGGGGGTATTTTGGGAACACTCAGCCAGGAAAGGCAGGAAGGGAGGAGCCAGGATGGAAACACGGGGCTGACACGGTGGAGTGGAGCCCCTGTGCCCCAAATCCCKCAGCAGGAGCCAGCCCAGGGMGCCCAGCTGTGGCCAGGCCAGGGGRGCTGTGGGTCAGGATGGGCCATGGGTGGGCACTGAGCCCCAAGCCCTGGGAACAGCCTGGGGTGACCTTCCCGAGGGGAACAGGGGATTTAGGGAGCAAACAGGCCTGGAACCTCCAGAGCAGCTTCTCCACATTTCTGGGAGCACCTCCCAGGCTGCTCCCAGCCCCATCCAGGCTGCCCKTGGACACTGCAGGGATCCAGGGGCAGCCACAGCTGCTCTGGGCCTGCCCACCTCCCAGGGAAGATTTTCTTCCTCACAGCCAATCCAAGCCTGCTGCCTGTCGGTGTAAGGCCATTCCCCTTGTGTTGGGAAGGATGAAAGTTTGACAAGAAWGTCTCACAGATATGTGTGCTTRGCAGAAAAATTAAATGCAGAGTCTGAAGAAGGAATAGAGATGGGAGCAAGTTTTGATATAGAAGAAAAGAATTGCTGAGCCAGTCTCACTGGATAACCAAGGAGGCAAAGGGTGTGCTAGTTAGAAGGGGTTTTCATGGCTTAGAGCAAAGGATAAACCCACCCCAAACAAGAAGATGTTTTTCCCAAGCAGAAAGATAGCACAGGCAAACAAGGCAGCAAAGTTGCAAGTAAAAAAAAGGTCTCAGAATTTTCCACTGCAAGAAAACTGAAAAACAACTTCTAGCTTAAACTGTAATGTACTTTTAGTGATTGGAGAACAGTAACATGAATATGGTAATTACAGTAGTTATGATAGGCTAGAGATAAAAGTTAAGGTATAGATTGGTTCTGCTGTATGAAGATGCTCAGCAAATAAAAGTATAGAATGCATTGTAACCAAAACCAAAGGGTCTCCAGGCCTGCCTGCAGCTGGAGCTGAAGCTGTAGGCACAGCTCTGTCACCCACGAGCCTGGACTGCTGGAACCTCTTGGATGGAATAAACTGCATTTTGTATACAATAAACTGCATTTTGGATACAATAAACTGCATTTTGGATACAATAAACTGCATTTTGGAGAGCACCTGGAGTCCCAAAGCTCTCATTTTGGCTCTTACACCCTTGTCCTCTCATTCCAGGCCCTTGTCAATAATTTCTCTCCATCTTTGTACCAGGTTCCCTTCAGGTACTGGAAGGCCACMATGAGGTCACCCCACAGCTTCTCTTCTCCAGGCTGAAAAAGCCAAATTCTSTCAGCCTTCCCTCCCAGCAGAGCTGCTCCATCCCCCTGCTGATCTTGGTGCCTCCTCTGATCTTGCTCCCACAGCTCCCTGCTGTGCTGTGCTGGGCCCCAGGGCTGGGGGCAGCTCTGCAGGTGGGRTCTCACCTGAGCCTCACCAGCTGCCCCTGAGTGTGACCGTGGTCACTGGGGTTTTCAGGTGAGGTGAGAGACGAGAATGTTGACTCCRTGTTCAGAAGGCTTGATTTATTATTTTATGATACATATCTATTTCATTATAACTATACTAAAAAGAAAAAGAAGGAAAGGTTTCCAGAAGCTAAGCTAAGAATAGCAAGGAAAGAATGATAACAAAGGAGCTGGCTCCAACAGAGAGCGAGAGCCAGCTCTGCTGTGACTGGTCTCTGAACCAAAACATCCACACCAGACCAATCACAGATCCACCTGTTGCATTCCACAGCAGCAGACAATCACTGTTTACATCTTGTTGCTGAAACCTCTCAGCTTCAGCAGGAAAATCCCAAGAAAGGATTTTTCATAAAAGAAATGTCTGCGACACCTGAGGAACAAAAACCTCTCAGGACAAGGCAGAGGTCGTGCTCAGCCTGCCAGGAGGAGCTCAGCTGCCACAGTCTCACTGAGTTATCTCTCAGAAGAGCTGCTTCTTTCACAGCTGCTCAAAACAACAGGCATGTGCTGAGAGGCTCCCTGGAGACAGGGGGACAGAAACTCTCAGAATGGCTTTTTTACCCAGAAAAACTGTTTTTTTCATTCTGACATTACCTAGAAAAGGGCCTGGTTTTAAAACCAATCACCCCCAAACTGAAAATGTTTTAATTTGAAAAGAGGATCACGTCAAGAGCAAAGCCTGTCAGAGCTCAGGCAGGAGATGGATGGTCCCCCTCATCTCACTGTCCTCTCCAGGCTCTGAGCCAGGGGACAGCCCAAGGGCAGCAAATCAAAATTCAGTTTCTGAATCAAAATTTAGAGAGTTTGGCATTAAAAAAAAAAAATTCTAAATGTTTCTTGTACTGAGTCAAACCTCAGGGAAGTGGAAACACCAGCAGATGCACTTGGGCTACTCAGGGCCCCAACAGAGATTAATGAATCACAGAATTATAGAAAGGTTTGGTTGGAAGGGACATTAAKTATCCAGTGCCACCCTCTGTGATGTGCAGGGACACCTCCCACTGTCCCAGGTGCTCCCAGCCCTGTCCAGCCTGGCCTTGGGCACTGCCAGGGATCCAGGGGCAGCCCCAGCTGCTCTGGGCACCCTGTGCCAGGGCCTGCCCACCCTCCCAGGGAACAATTCCCAATTCCCAATATCCCATCCAKSCCTGCCCTCTGGCAGTGGGAGCCATTCCCTGTGTCCTGTCCCTCCATCCCTTGTCCCCAGTCCCTCTCCAGCTCTCCTGGAGCCCCTTCAGGCCCTGGCAGGGGCTCTGAGCTCTCCCTGGAGCTTCTCCTCTTCAGGTGAGCACCCCCAGCTCTCCCAGCCTGGCTCCAGAGCAGAGGAATTTCTCTGGGCTCCAGGACACCCCAAATCTGAGCAGAACCTGAAGCTGTCCCAGCCCTGACCCAGACCCTGCTCCAGCAGGGGTAAGCAGCCCCTGGGGCAGGGCAGGACCAAAGCTGCACTGAGCACTCCCCATGGCCAAGGAGAATCTTGTATTTATGTCATCATTTGGCCTGTGACTGGCTCCAGGAGCAATTTTCAGTTCACAAATGAGGGTGTTGGAAGTGCAGCTGCCTTTTCCACAGCCATGGATACAGGACTGAGCACAGACAGTGGTAACACTCCAAAGGCTGAGCAGGATGAGCAAAGGAAATGCCTCAAATGCTCAGKGTGCACTGTCAAGTGTAAAAGTGGAACATAAAGCCACTTCTAGTGCAATTTTTAGGGGGAAAAAAAGTTCTCCAAACTTCCTTTTGTTGCTAAGAAATAGCAAAACATGAGGATAAGCAAAGGAGCACTGCAGAAGGCACAGATGTGCAGCACAGTTCATCATCCATGGACACACTCTAAATACAGCTAAATACAGTTGTTTTCCATGTCTAAAAATGATCCTTTTGTGGGAAAAAAGCTCCATGTATCACCAATAATGTATTAACTACTCTTTGAAGAAAATAATGGAAGATTTGGCTAAAGTATTCRTACTTATATTTGTGGTTTCTAAAATCTGAAACCATGAGGATTTCAAAGCTTTTCATGTGGCTCATTACAGCTTAGCTAAGAGGGAAATAATCTATTGTCGAGTTATTTTCAAGGAAGAAGCAGCAGTRAGAAGAGTTGAAAATGTGAGAAGTGCTTCCACCATATGGTTTGAATTCTGATGATGATTCATCACTTGCCACTAAAATTTTAATTTTCAAAGTCAGAATTTAAAGGGAGGGAAAGGCTGAATATTTACTCCCTAGTTCTCAACCCACATGTGTTAAACAGCAAAGTATGGTGTAAATGCATTGTGTTGAGGACAGAAGTTTATGAATTCCTTCCCCTAGCAAAGGGCTGAAGAATTGTAGAGGATTTGGGATCTTTTTCCTATTAAATACAAAGAAATGTTGAGGCAGCCCATCATAAATGGCCCTCTCTTCCTGAGAGTTATCCCAGGGAAYTCAGCAGGAATAGCCCAGCTGAAGTTTTTATATTCTTTAATCCAATACAGATGGCAAGAGGGRTGGAAAGTGCTTGGTATGCAAGTGCTGAAGGCCTTCAGTGTTCATTTTAAAACACATAAGAATACTTTAAAAATGAGCCTGCATTAATCTTTGCATGCCAAAATGTATAACRTGCATCCACTGAAGTGTAAATTACAGCCAAATTCCTTGGCCATAAACACCAAAATTCTGTGAAAGGAAAACCCCAACAGTGCAGAGCAGAATCAGCAGGAAAGGGTTTTGTTTGCCTGGGTTTGTTGTCTTGCAGACACCTGACTTCACAGGGATCTCAGCACGTGACACTCACTTAACCTGAATCAATCATTTTCTCTGAAATCCATGCTGACTTCTCATCACAAACATCAGAGGAGGGGGAATTTCTAGAGCAGGCTGGTTGTGTATCAGACTGAGCATGCACAGGTTTTAGGGGGGTGAGTTATGGAAGGCTCTGATTCTGAAGCAGTGAATCCCAGGATCCCCCTGGATCTCCTGCAGCTGTCARGGATGTGTCCATGTGTGCCAGGTGGAAGAAGATCTGGACAGGCTGCAACCTCCTGATAAACCCTGATTCTGCCAAAGAACAAGTCTCAAATTGACACCATTTATCCACAGAGAGTGTTTTATGGCTTGATAAAAATATAAAAAATACAAGAGGGATGGAAGATGGAAGCCTCATTGTCATCCTGCCATGAACTTTTTAAATGAGGCATCAGAGATTGCTCCCCCAGAGGGTGCTGGCACTGCCCAGGCTCCCCAGGCAATGGGCACGGCCCCGAGGCTGCCAGAGCTCCAGGAGCCTTTGGCCAGCGCTGCCAGGGATGCCCAGGGTGGGGTTGTGGGGGGGCTGGGCAGGGACAGGGGCTGCCCTGGGGGATCCTGTGGGTCCCTCCAGCTCAGGATATCCACGATTCCATTATGGGATGAGGGCTCTTAAGGTGCCCAGAGAACCCTGGATGATTGTGGCAGTGGCCATAATGCCAAAGACAACACAAGCTCTCCATGCCAGTCCTGGATATAGAACACACACTTTGACTTTATGACAGCTTGGAATGATGTCATGTCCCAAATGGAAACTGGTTCCAGTGAAGGAGTTTGGCTGTTCCCCAAATTCTGGAGCAAGAGAGCCCAGCAGCAAGCCCAGTGGGGTGAGGGGGACCTCAGAGCCCTGTCCTTGGCTGGAGCAGCTGCCACCACCACAGACAGCCAGGGGACATTGGCTCCCCTGCAGAAAATTAACCTGGTTTTGAGAAACTGCTGCACCCCGCTCCCACTGGCACCAAGTCATCCCCTCTGTGCTCCTGGGGTCACAGCTCTGGCAGTGCCCATGGCACCTGGGACACCGAGCCCGGTCTCAGCTGCCACCTGAGCTCTGTGGGGCCTGTGAGATCCCCGCATGGGACATCACAGGGGTGTCCCCATTGCCTGGCCCTGGTGTCCCCATTGCCTGGCCCTGGTGTCCCCCAATGCTTGCCCCTGGTGTCCCCATTTCCTGCCCCTGGTGTCCCCCATTTCCTGGCCCTGGTGTCCCCTATTGCCTGGCTCTGGTGTCCCCCATTTCCTGGCCCTGGTGTCCCCATTGCCTGGCCCTGGTGTCCCCATTTCCTGGCCCTGGTGTCCCCCAATGCTTGCCCCTGGTGTCCCCATTTCCTGCCTCTGGTGTCCCCCAATGCTTGCCCCTAGTGTCCCCATTTCCTGCCTCTGGTGTCCCCCATTTCCTGCCCCTGGTGTCCCCCATTTCCTGCCTCTGGTGTCCCCCATTGCCTGGCTCTGGTGTCCCTTATTGCCTGGCTCTTGCTGCAGGGCTGACTGGCACAAACCAGCCCCAAACCCTGCTGGAGAGCACCGTGAGGGGCTCTTTCCTCCTCTTTCCTCCTCTTTCCTCCTCTCTCCTCCTCTCTCCTCGGTAATTCAATCCCAGCCCGGGCTGGCAGCCAGGCGGCTCCAGGACCGAGACAGGCTCCTCTCGGTTATTAACGAGTTTCTTGATCCCAAAGAGCCCTTCCCAAGGAAAAACCCTTCCCTCCGTGGGCTAGTATGGGGCAAACAGATTGGGGCTGCATTTCTGCTTTGGCTTTGGTGCCTGGGCTGCCTGGCCTTGTGCCAGAGGGCAGCAGCTGGGCCCAAGCTCACCCTCAGGATGTGCAGCTCCAGCCCCTCTCCTGCCTGCCTTTGGGGAGGGGGGATCAAGGGCCACCTAAATAAAGYAAATGTTAGTGGGTAAAAATGGCTTAAATGGGTTATTTTTTGATATTTTGCTCTGCTTTCTGTTGTGGTGGTGTTTTGTGGATTTTCTTTCAGTGGACAAAGCGAGGCTGCAGCAGATGCTGTGTGCTCAGACCTCACCTTGACAGAGCTGCGGAACAGAAATAACTTCAGTGACTTAGAGGGAGGGGGTGTGGAATCAGTAAAAACCACAGGGAAATAAGCTTTGTTTTAATCATTTGCCCAAATTCTTGTAAGTTAAGGAGATCCCAGGTACCCTGTACTCAGAGAAATGTTCCTGCTGCTGTCCATGACATCAGTCCCTGGGCTTTGGCTGTCTGGGATCTGTGCTGTGCCTCCAGCAGATGTAACCTTTGTACAAGGGTGATGTTTGGTGGTTGTATTCTCCAGCTATTTCTGGAAGTGAATGCAATAATCTTCCACGGATATGACTGTCTCCAGCATAAACAAATCCAGGCCAGCTTTGCACCATAGTTCTACTGTCTGGAAATATCATCATGGAGGATGTTTACTTGATTCTTTCCAATTTTTTTTTTCATTCTTTGCTTTGTTTGCAGTCAAACTCAATTTTTTTAGATATATACACTTTTCCCAACCCAAATGACTTCCCCCTTTCATTTCAGCAGCTCTTGCTCCAGAATTTGGGGAACAGCCAAACTCCTTCACTGGAACCAGTTTCCATGTGGGACGTGACATTATTCCAAGCTGTCATGAAGTCAAAGTGTGTGTTCCATATACAGGACCAGCATGGAGAGCTTGTGTTGTCTTTGGCATTATGGCCACTGCCACAATCATCCATGTCCATCCTCCCCTGGAAACACAGGACATCAGACTCGGGAGTCTGGGTCACCTCTCACTGCTTAGGTGACATTTGTCCTCCAYGGGGGACAGTTGGACTCAATGGGCTGAATTTCATTGTCCTGGCAGCCTCCCAGTGCTGACGTGGGAGTGACAAGGAGCTGTCTTTGGACAGCTCTGATGCCCTTGAGGACACGAGACAGACCCATGGGGACATCCCCAYCTGACCATCAGCCTCCTTGGAAAGCAGTGGGCAGCAAACCAGCACTGTGCTGGGAACTCAAGGTCTGAGATGAACTAGAAGTGATTGCAGRAGAAATCTGCCCTCAGCCAGAGGCACTGGGTGGGAGAATCCCCTCTGTGATGATGAGTGTGATGCTCCTGAAACCCCCAAATGCTCRCAGCTCCAAAGAGCTCCTGCTCCAGGACTGGATGGTGCTGCATCTCCTGAGTCCGGGCTGGGGAAGAGCATTTATTATCACAGGAAAAGAGGAGTGTATTTTTGAGATGGACTGATTTATYCCTGCCTGGATGGGACCTGTGGAGGTGTGTGAGACACTGAACTCCCTTCCCAGCCACACTGCCTGGGGCAGCCTGGGGAACCAGCACGGCTGCTGCTCTGTGCTGARCCATCTCAGGGAGCAGCTCCTTGCAGGGCCCATGGGCAGCTGGGCACCACATCCAGGCTGTGCCCCACCCTTCTGTCCCTCTGCCACCTGTAGCTTCCCACTGAGAAGTTGTTGGGATGAAATCTTCCTGGCAAGATTGGTTCAGATAAACACAGCTGGAAGCAGCTCCGGGGGAGGTGAATCACACCCAGCCCTGGACTCCATCAAGACAAGATGAAACAGCCTCAAGTTGCTCCAGGGTAGGTTTMGTTTGGATATTAGGGAAAAATTCCCAGTGGAAAGGGTGGTAGGGAATTGGAACTGCTCAGGGCAGCAATGGGGCCACCATCCTTGGAGGGATGTAAAAGATGTGTAAATGTGGCACTTGGGGACATGGTTAGTGGSGGCCTTGGCAGTGCACTCCAGGGGGAATGGCTGGACTCATGATTTTAGAGGCCTTTTCCAAACTTAATTCCATGATTCTAAGAGTATCATCAGCCCCCTTGCTTAGCACTCCTGGCTCTGGAACAACCCCCTGCGCTTCAGAATCCCCTGGAAATCAGAGCTGAGGCCCACCATTTAGCCACAGAAATGTTCTTTCCACCACCCCTCTCCCCCTAAAGTGCAACCAAGTGTCCTACAAACCTCTGTGTTTGCTCGGAGCTGCTGCCACTGAGGAACAACCCTGCAGGGAAGGAGGAGCAGAAACAGGACCAGGTTAATTTGGAGTGTGCCCTCCCAGCCCGSCGTCAGCGGATATGGGTATTTCTGTGCTGCTTCCTCAGAGATATTTTTAGCCACTCAAGYGACTTGTGGCAATTCCCCGAGGCCAGAGTGATTCACAGGGTTTGGAGACTGCGCTGGATCGCTCCTCGGGAAGGGAGCGTCATCCCACTGAAATCAGGCGCTTCAAAGGCATAGGGACTTTGAAAAATGGAGCAGGATCTCCAGAATGAGGTTTTTGGCTCTGGCTAAACTGGAGCTGTGGAATTTTCAGATTATTATATCATGGGGGGGAGGGATCTTTTTGTTCTGGTGCTGGTGAAAGGCAGTGATTAATCTCACAGGCTGGGGGCAGGCAATGTGCAGAGCAAGATTGAGCTGTGGAAATTCCCTCTTCCCTCAGTCCTCAGCAGCTTTTAACCCTGCCCTGGGCACCATCTCRCATTTTTATCTTGCCTTCCTCCCCTGCAGCCTCTTCTCCATCAGTGCACATCAGCTCTCCTCCTCCAGACCCCCAGCCCATTATCTTTGATGTGTTGGACTTCCAGAGACTTTTTTAAGCTCTAGCACTTTTTTAACTTCTTCTTGTAGTCAAGAGGACTTTGGTGGGATTTGTGAAGTTCAGCAGCCCAAGGGCAGAGGAGAACAGGACATTTTTCCTGATCCTCCTCATCTGGCTGCCCCTTCCCACAGACACTCCTTAGATCATGTCCAAGAACTGCTTCTCTCTCTAGACTGACAAAAGCAGAGGAAGGAACCTCCCATCAATCCATTAAGAGATTGAGATGAGATGAGATGAGATGAGATGAGATGAGATGAGATGAGATGAGATGAGATGAGATGAGATATGAGATGAGATGAGACAAGGTTAATTCAGGAGAAAGTTTATTTCTCTACTCTTTGTCTCCCCTTTACTTAGGAATGGGGCACACCTTTCCGAAAGCGAGTTGAATGTGGGTTCAGAAGAATGTTTTGATGTATTTCTGCTACAAGGACGAAAGGAGAGAAGGTTTCCTGCCCAGCTTGGTGGGTTGGCAGTAGCTGTCCAGCCTGTCCAGCAGMTCCTTTCCAGAGAGCATCCTCTGGACAGCAGAGAATGGGAATGATCAGGGAGGGCAAGAGCAGCATAAGCAGTGACCAGAGCACCTCCCTCCATCCCCAGTCCCACAGAGCAGAGTCAGGAGTGCTGCTGCCAACARCTGTGAGAGCCCCATGGGAGAGGCAGGAATCAGGGTCCTCTTGGCAGGAAGAACCAAAAAATATGGAAAAGATCTGGAGGCAGAGAGGGCAGGGGAAGGCAGGCCTTGGTCAGAGCTGTCTGGAAGGCATGAGGCTCTGAAAGCTGTGTCTTTGGGCTGCTCATGAGGGCTGAGGCAGCAGCCAGACTTCCAGGCTCACTCCTCAATTTCCCCGGTCATGTGGGATCTGCTGGGCTCCAGACATCCCTCAGCAGCAGTGTTTTGTGGGCAGATAATGCCTGGCTGCTCTTGTAAGAGATGGTTGCTGTCCTGACTGCAGGGCAGTTCTTGATCCCTCCTGAGGTATTTTTGCCATGGACAGGAGCCAGTGGGATCATGTGCTGGGGATTCAGCTCCAGCTCCTGCCGTCACAGGCCCAGGCACAGCACACAGGCTSCAGGAGTTATTTACAGCAAGCCAGCCAAGCCCTCTGGCACAGCAGCTGCTGGCTGCCAATACCAAAGGCCAGTGCTGAGGCCAGGATCKTCCTCCCCATGACCAGCACTGCTACAAAAGCAGCTTCTTCAAGCCCTGTCTTGCCTGGGACTCRGCCTTCACCCGCCCTTGCASAGCAGAGAAGAGGCAGTGACYACACWTGCTTSGKCTGCTCCATGGTGAACTCAGAATCTCAGAATATCCTGAGCTGGAGGGACCCACAGGGTCCCCCAGCGCCTGTCTCTTATACACATCTAGATGTGTATAAGAGACAGACCCCACCCTGGGCATCCCTGGCAGCGCTGGCCAAAGGCTCCTGGAGCTCTGGCAGCCTCGGGGCCGTGCCCATTGCCTGGGGAGCCTGGGCAGTGCCAGCACCCTCTGGGGGAAGAACCTTGCCCTGAGCTCAGCCTGAGCTGCCCTGGCCCAGCCCCAGCCGTGCCCTGGCTCCTGTCCCTGTCCCAGAGCAGAGATGGGAGCTGCCCCTCGGGAGGAGCTGCAGCCCCGGGGAGCTCTGCCCTCACTCTGCTCCAGCTGAACAACCCCAGAGCCCTCAGCTGCTCCTCATGGGCCCCTCCAGACCCTTCCCCATCCCTGTGTCCCTCCTTTCTCATATTGTAGTGCCCAAAACTGCCCCAGCAGTGGAGGTGAGGCTGCCCCAGCCCAGAGCAGAGCTGGACAATCCCTCCCTGGCCTGGCCAGCAATGCTGGGCCTGATGCCTCCAGGACAGGGATGTCCCTCCCAGCCCAGGGCACTGCTGGCTCATGTCCAACTGGCCATCAACCAGGACCTSCAGGTCCCTTCCCACAGCTCTGCTCTCCAGGCTCTCATTCCCCCTGTGCCCACCCCATGTCCCTGGAAGCAGCAATGCTCCTTCTCCAGGCCACCCTGCTCAGCTGCCACATCCTGGCCCCAAAGTGGTGGGATGGTGCTGMAAGCATGGGGAGGTGGTCCTGGGCTGCCAGAAGAAAAGGCTGCTTCCACATAGGAATAAAAACCAACCYCTCCTGCAATGATGGTACTTGGCAGGCCTGACAAGAGCTTCACRGCAAAGGTTGTTCCTCCACAGGCCACAGCCTCATGGAAAAACTTCATTTTTCAGTTGTACCCTGGCAAAGCAAGGGCAATGACAGGTGACACAGCCTTGGTGACACCTGGGGCCATCTCAGCCCTGCAGAGGGGGTTTGGGGTGTGCAGCCAAGTGTTGGAGATGCACAAAGTGCTTCAAGGGCAGCRAAACCAGCCCTGGTCTGCCCACCTGCTCTGCAGGACCAGAGATGAACCAACCCCTCCTGAGCCTCTCCCAGGGCTTGGGTGGAGCCACAATGTGAGAGAGGGAGTGTGTGGGAAAGTGGATTTCAGGATAAAACCTCACCACGGGGCAGCCAAGTTGTTCTGGGAGAAAGTTTCCTGTCAGAGAGTGTGGTCACACTGGAACCAAAACTTTTYTTAARAGCAGGCCAAAACTGAATAACTGATTGCTAATTTCTCCTTTGTGGCAGAGCAGCTTCATTTTGAGCTTATGGGCTGTGCATYTCAGTGCTTTAAATGAATGGTTGGATCATGACAATAGTGTCCTAACTCCACAGGAGTACAGCAAATTAAATGTGATGCTCTGGGTGGAGGTTAAATAGACTTAGGATTGCATTAWTGTTTATGTTTGGATGTTAACAGAACGAAATAACCTGGTGTTACTGAGTGCAAATCTGTTATCATCTGTCCTGGGGTCAATACCAACATTTGGGGTTTTCCTTCAGAGTTAGAATTTCAGTGAAAGGAATAGAATAGAATAGAATAGAATAGAATAGAATAGAATAGAATAGAATAGAATAGAATAGAATAGAATAGAATAGAATAGAATAGAATAGCAATTAAATATAAAATAGAATAGAACCTACAGGGATCATCTGCCTGAGCAGGACGGACCCAGATTTCAAGCCTGTTGTTAAGGGCATTGTCCAGATGTTTCTTGAGCATTGTCAGACCTGAGGCATCAAGCACCTCTCTGGGGACCTGTTCCAGTGTTTGATCACCTTCTSACCAAAGAAATGTTCTCTTATATCAAGTCTGAAGCTCCTTGGTGCAGCTTCTCTCCACTCTAGACAAAACCAGTTCTGGGCCAGTCACCAGGGAAGGAATCAGCCAGAAGTGCCCATGTCTGTGGAAAATCACAGTCAGGGGCTGTGTGTCAGGCAAATCATAGAATCACAGAGCAGTGGAATGGTTTGGGCTGGAAGRGACCYTAAAGCCCCTCCAGTTCTACMCCTGCCATGGGCAGGGACACCTCCCACTGTCCCAGGCTGCTCCAAGCCCTGTCCAACCTGGCCTTGTTCATATTGRCAATGATTTAAAGTTGAGGAAACACAGAGTACTGTTGTTGAAATACATAAACATTTAGATTCTGTGCATCAACCCAACCATGGAATTACATTTACTCATTTTCAAAAGAGAGAGAGAAGATTCCCACTTCAAAAGCAGTAACAAGTCAGAGCCCTGGTAGGATATTGACTGTGGATCACTCGTTAGCACCATAAAAAGCTGTGTAATTAGACAAAAATTACAAGTAGTTTCACTGAGAGGGATGGAATACTTACTTACATCAAGAGGAAATTATTTCATGATTCCTCTTCTAGATGTTTCCCATATTTTATGGCATTATGGCTTTCATGTTTGTTTAATTGGTAGAGCAGCAGGAAATGAAAGGAGATGTACAAAACGTGGTTTTGCTGTGTATTAAAAGTTGCATTCCTGGAAACTCAGCTCAGAACATTGTCCAGAGACAATGGGGACTGGGAAAACCTGGATCCAAAGTACCCTGGCAGGGAAGGAGGGTTTCTGTCCTCTGGAGGCAGGCTGGGAGAGCTGGGGGTGCTCACCTGGAGAAGAGAAGCTCCAGGGAGAGCTCAGAGCCCCTGGCAGGGCCTGAAGGGGCTCCAGGAGAGCTGGAGAGGGACTGGGGACAAGGGATGGAGGGACAGGACACAGGGAATGGCTCCCACTGCCAGAGGGCAGGGCTGGATGGGATACTGGGAATTGGGAATTGTTCCCTGTGAGGGTGGGCAGGCCCTGGAATGGATTTCCAAGAGCAGCTGGGGCTGCCTGACCCCTGGAAGTGTCCCAGGCCAGGTTGGACAGGGCTGGGAGCAGCCTGGGACAGTGGAAGCTGTCCCTGTCCATGGCAGGGGTGGAACTGGATGGGCTTTGAGGTCCTTTCCAACACAAGTCTGGGATTCTGTTCTGTGATTCCATTCTCTGGCAGCCCAAACTCCTGGGGCTGCAGCACAAGCTGACAAARCAGCTGACAAAAGGAAGGGACATCCCTGAGCTCTGCCAGGTGCTCTGTGGGAAGAGGCACATGGGTTTCATCCTCAGAACCTTTCCCAAAGCTCTGGCCCAGCACAGGGACCCAGTGAAARCCCTTCCTCTGAGCTCAGCCCTGGCTCTGCTCCCCTGCTGCAGCAAGGCTGGGGTGCTTTTATCTTTATGCTTTTCTAATTGTGGCTTATTGCCTCCAGAAACCCCAGGAAATAAAGGGCTGTTTGTCATCACAACACCCACAGTTGGTGCCTTATGATACCCAACATTCACACCCTTTCCTGGGGATTACAGTGCTGATGTTTTATGGGGKAATCCTTGGCATTCATGGATTTACTGCACCAGAGTGAGGACAGGCCAGTGCATGGCACTCACAGCTGGATCTCTGAGCACAGTGGGGTTATTTGGCTTGTGACAGCACAGAAAAACCTGTCCTCACACCTCTRGATCCATTAAGAAAAAATCAGTTGACAGAAGTGTATCACTGCTGGAATTGTCTCCTTGCTCCCAAAATAGAAATGAAAAATACCAAAAGCATTRGAAAGTTTGCATTTTCTCTTTCCCTGTGTGTTGGATTCTATTTCTCTAAAATATCTAATCTTTTTTACAAAACCCTCCTTTAAAACAAATTTCTAGTTCAATTTCTCTCTGAACAATATTCTATAATATATCTAAGTCCTATTCTATAATATTTCTAAATCAACATTTTTATCTTAAAATGTATATACAAATACACACTATATAAACCTTTTATCAAGTTTTTTAAATTTTCCACAAATTCATTTCCCCCACTTGTGCTCATGCTGGAGTGGCACCAAAYGTTTATAGCCAGGATCCCAGCCAGGCCCTGGCACCCCTGCAGGGCTCTGTCCCATGCTGGGCAGCAGGGCTGTGGGGACCTGCCTGGGGCTTTGTCACACCCCCCTGGCTGCTGCTGCTCCCACCCAGCACGGTGGCCACAATGCCAGGACATCCCCAGGCTCCCAGGGCTGGGAAGGTCCCTGCTCATCCCCATGCCTGCATTGGCTCAGCTGGAAGTGGTGACAGGGGTGACACACCTGRGTGTGACATACCAGGGGCACTGCCCCTCCCACCCACACTCTCTGTGCCCCCAGCCCCAGASCCACCCCTGGCTCAGCTCTGCCTCWGTTTCCCCACAGCTGCCAGACCTCCAGCTCCTCTAGAGAGTGCTGGGCTTTGTTCCTGTTCATTCCTGCACCCCTGGGCAGCCCCTGGAGCTGTTCCTGGTGCCAGGCAGGGTCAGCAAAGCAACAATTCTGTGTCCTGCAGGGATGCACCCACCGGCTCACACCTGAGCTAAAATTCTTCCAGAAGGCTTCCACACAGGGAATCCAAGCTCCTGAGAGAGACCAGAGCTCCCTGGGCCTGGCTGCAGCTCAGCTGCTGCTCCAGGGGCTGTCCCAGCCCAGCTCTGGGCTCCCAGCTGGGCACAGCTCTGCCTCCCTGTCCACAGCAGGCAGCCAGGGCCTGCCAGGGCTGCAGGAGAGCCCAGTCCCTGACTGTGGGGATGGCTGTGCCCAGAGGGATGCAGTGACTCACAGTCTGGCAGCCAGCTGGGAAGTTCCCATGAACATAAGCCAGGCTGATGGTGCAAGCAAATATCTATTCCCAAGAGTCAAACACATTCACAAGTGCTATAAAGAGACAGAAACAAAAGCAAACCAGACCTGGGCCTGCCAAGATGAGCCAAAAGCTTCTCTCATTCTCCTCTATCCCCTGGCCACGGGTCCTGGGCAGGCTCTCTGCTCTCAAGCTCACAGCCACAGGGTAGGACCTGGGGTGAGGTCACCTTGGATATCTCCCCTTCTTAGAGATGGGTCTGAAGGAAGAGCCAGRAACATTTACCCGTTCTCCAAGGGATACCACACTTCTGGATTAATTAGAGGTGTTCCTAGCCCTGTTCCCTATCCCCACACACCTGGCTGTGGACTCCATTACTGAACAGACACACTGGAGATGTCCCTCTCCTCCTGAGTCACCACATTCCTGCTGCTCCACCACAGACACTTCCCCACCTCCCATAGAACCCCCTTAGCTCGGCAGCCACGCTCAGTGAGCTCTGCAAGGCTGACCAGCTGGCTCCTAGAGTGCAGTGACAGCCACCACCCTCCCTGGGACACTGTGGGCAGAGCCTCTGGCCCTGGCAGAGCTGCAGTGGCATGGCTGGTGTGCCCCAGCACTGCCCACCCATCACTGGGGGCTGTGCAGCTGCCAGGGACAGCCTCGTCCCCAGCCATGCCCAGGGGACACTTTACCCCTCTGGGWGCCTGTGGGGCCAGGAGTGCAGTGTGAGAGGCTCCAAGCTCCTTCCCAGCCCAGAGGAGAAGGAGCTTGGACAACACCAYCCAACACCATCCCCTCTGTGTGAACTCCTCAGGCTGTGCCTGTGCTGAGTGAAAAATTTCCCCTCCTTTGTTGTTAAGTTTTTTTTCCCAGTTATTCCCTTTCTCTCCTGTGTGAACCAGAGGGACCAGGCAAGGYTGGTGTACTGACCCACCTGGATTAGAACCTCTCCAGCTTTCCCTGTGTCAAACCACAGCCTCTTTACCTGGAGAACACCTGGAGCAGCAGCCTGGGGTGGGAGCCAGGTGCTTGGCCATGGCTTCCATTGGTGTTGCAGACACATCAGGGCAGCTGAAGCAGCCAGGACCCATCTCAGAGCTCCTGCAGACCTGGCCAGAAGGATAAAGCTGGGTAGGACCATGCAGGGGGCCAATGTTTCTGTGCCTGAGCCCTGTGCTAAGGCCCAGCACTGGGGCCACCAGCCCRGGCCACTGGAAATGCTCAGGCCTGGAAGCTGCAGGAGGGGAAGCTGATGGGTTCTTTGGATCCCAGACAAGATCCTGTCAGGTCTGGGTGTTCCCTGGCACATGGGGAGCGATGCCCAAGCTCTCAGCCCTCCCTGCAGGATGTTTGGTGTCCATGTCATCCCCCCAGCCAGTGCAGAGCATTTTCCTGTCTGCAGAGGTGGCCTTGTGCCAGGCTCTCCCTGGAAGGATTTGTTACTCTGCTCCCCCAAGGACTCAGCAGTGGTAATTTTCCTATCCTGCTCCTATTTCCCACCTGGTATTTGGCATTTCTCTGCACAGCTTCCTCCTCAGCTGGGGATGAAGGTCAGCCAASACAGCAGGAGCTGAGAGAGACGGAACAGAAACATCTCAGGGTGAGACAGTCTGGCACAAGGGCACGTCCAGCACMCACATCCCGGCTGAAGGCAGCACAGGAAATGCTCATGGTCCTTGTCCTCGGGGCTGTGGGTCACCCTACAGCAGCCAGGAGGGGGCTCTGGGCAGGATGACACCAGGACTGCCACAGGAACCTCCAGGCAAGGGCTCAGAGAGCCAAAATCCGAGCTGCAGAGAGGGACAGATCCGGCTCTCCCCACTTCCACACAGCCCCCTGGCATGCTCTGGATGGGACACTGGAGCCAGGACTGGGGGAAAAAGGGCCCTGGAGCAGCACTGGAGCACCTGAGTCCCCACCCCAGCTCTCTGATGGGATCCAGCTCCTCTTCCAGGGCTGAGTGGCCACAGGGGCTGAGGTCTCATCCCTTGGGCTCAGCCCTCTCACTCCTCCAGCCATTTTCCTGACAGTCATTGTCCCTTTGGGAGGAAAACAAGAACTTCACCTCCCTCTGGAGCCAGCCTGGCAGCTCTGGTCCAGCAGGGTCATTCCTGTGGTTGCACTGGAGGGTGGGTTTGGGTTGGGCTGGAGGCAGAGCAGCAGCGTGGTGCTGCTGGGACCTGCAGATCCAGCACAGCCCAGGGACAGCAGCTCTTTGTCTGCCCCATCAAAGGATGATCCCCATCTGAGGATGCTTGTGGGGCATCACTTGATTGGGAATCACATCCCCAGAGCCCCAGCCAGGCTCGTCTGCCTCAGCCCTCCCCACCTCCTCAGAGCYCTGACCACATCTGAGGCTCCCAGAAGAGCTCAGCACTGAGCAGATGCCAGCAGATAACAAGTCAGGCCCTGCCTGAAGCCCTGGTGCTCTGTCCTGTTCCTCCAGCCCAGCTTTCCCTGGAGTTTTCACACAGACATTGTGTAGAAGAACTGTCACTGACCCAAACAGCTCCTGGCAGGGCAGCTGTACCAGCACATGGAAAATGCCTGGGGAAGTTGGATGGCACCAATGGGGACTGTCCTGAGGGCTGGCCTTGAGTCTCACCAGTGAGTCTGGGGTCTGCCTGTKCCTCCAGGTGGATGCYAAGCCCRTGTYAAATCAKACARCTTGACCATGATCMTCTGCAGCCCAAAAAACCACATTTTTGGCATGTAAMTAAATGAAAAACCTGATTTTATCATCCTGTCTGGCTGCCTTGCTTGTTCCAAGGTGCATTCTTTCCCAGGAAACACCCAGGAAGGCAGCCCTGGCCACCAGCACAGAGCTGAGGAGGAGGCTGGGTGCTGCAGAAAGTGCTCAGTGCTGCAGACATTTGAGCATCCCTCCAACTGCAGCAATCAGCTGTCAGAGCAACCAAAAGGAGCTGGAAAGCTCCTGTAGCAGGGTAAATTGAGCTGTTATCACACAGTTAAGGATTGATGAGAAGACTTTGGGTTGCACTTTAACAGCCCCTTTCATCTGCCCAGCTCAGAACACTTGAAAATGTTTATAAATAAGCCCATGTCTCTCTAGGGGAGACTTTATTCCCCTTTTAACGCGTGCCAAGTGCRCGGGGAAGAGCTGAGCAACTCAGCAGAGATCTGAGCTTGATGCTGGGAGCAGAGACCCCTCTCCTAGGGCAAAGAGCCAAATCCTCACAACATCTTGATGGCAGACCCAGGGCTGACAAAAAGGACATCTCCAGAGGACTCTAACAAGGCCCCAGAACTGGTGTTCCTCACCACTAAACCCTTTTATCAGATGTCTTCATCTTGTGTTGCTGCCTGAGCCGTTCCCAGTGAGCAAACCTCCCTTGTGAGGCCCAGGGAAGGAACCCACAGCTCTCCCAAAATCTCCAGATAACCCAGGCAAGCCAGCACAGACACTGAGATGATACCTGCCCTGAGCACAGCTGCTCTCTCATTTCCCAAAACCCAGCCTGCTTCCAGAGAAGTGTCCCAAAATCCTCTTCAGCTGTCCCAGTGCTYAGGACACTGCTGATGGCACCAAGCTGGGGCTTTGATCCCTRCAGGGGCCATTTGCTCAAGAGTTGGACCTGATGATCCTTGGGGGTCCCTCCCAGCTCAGGGTAAGGAAGTGTGGGAGCAGAGCAGCCACAGTGGGAGCAGTGGGACAGGAGGGACAGTGGGACAGGAGGGACAGTGGGACAGATGGGACAGTGGGGCAGGAGGGACAGTGGGACAGGAGGGGCAGTGGGGCAGATGGACAGTGGGGCAGGAGGGACAGTGGGACAGGAGGGACAGTGGGACAAATGGGACAGTGGGGCTGGAGGGACAGTGGAGCAGGAGAGGGCAGTGGGACAGGAGGGACAGTGGGACAGGAGGGGCAGTGGGGCTGGAGGGACAGTGGTACAGGAGGGACAGTGAGGTAGGAGGTTCCAGCCTCCATCAGCCCTTCCCCAGCCACTGTCCCTGTGCCACCCACAGCAGCCACCCAGCCTCCTCTGGCTCCTCTTCCTGCAGATCCCAAACCTCCCCAAATCCCATCTGGGCCCAAACCCCCCCAAATCCATTCTGGCCTAAACCCCCACAAATCCATCTGGGCCAAACCCCCAAAATCCCATTCTGGGCCAAACCTCCCCAGATCCCATCTGGCCCAAACCCCCCAAATCCCATCTGGGCCACCCCCCAAAATCCATCTGGGCCCAAAACCCCCCAAATGCCCATCTGGGCCAAACCCCCCAAATCCCATCTGGGCCCAAACCCCCCCAAATCCCATCTGGGCCCAAACCCCCCCAAATCTCCATCTGGGCCCAAACCCCCACAGATCCCATCTGGGCCCAAACCCCCCAAGATCCCATCTGGGCCAAACCCCCCAAAATCCCATCTGGGCCCAAACCCCCCCACAGATCCCATCTGGGCCCAAACCCCCCCAAATCCATCTGGTTCCAAAACCTCCCCAGATCCCATCTGGGCCAAACCTCCCCAGATCCCATCTGGGCACATCCCCAAACCCTCAGTGACAAATCCCTTGGGCTGGGTGGGCTCCCACCCCCAGGCTCCGTCCTCTCCCAGCTGCCTGGGAGGCTGCAGCAGCGGAAGGAGCAGACCCAGGGACACAGAGGAAGCTCAGCCTCCTGTCCCTGGAGCCTTTCCTGCCCTTCCCAGAACAGCCCCGTTGTTGTGCAGCCCCTTGTCCGCCCCAGCCCGGCCCTCACTGACTCCTCTGCTGCAGCCTCRGCAGTGCGGGGGATCAATGGGGCCATTGTTCCCCCGAGCCCTCCATGAAGGGGATTTTGTTTATTAAAAAGTCATGCTGCTGGTGAGGAGCTCCTCGGAGCCAAAAATAACTGAGGCCGCCATTGTTTGCTCGCTGCTCCCTTATCGGCTCCGGAGGAGCGGCGGGCACAGCCACAGCCCAGGCAGATGCAGCTCCTGCTAAAAATACCCTGGAGTGAGGGGCAGGAGACTCCAGCCAGGCTGCCAGGGCAGGAGCAGAGCCCTCAGACACACAGGGCCACCGAGAGGGCCCCAGATGTTTGCTGAGTGTGCCAGGATGGGCTGGGATGCTGTTATAGATACAAAACATTGGCTTTTGGCAAATATTTAAATAGATTTTATATGTGTGATGTTAAAGTAACTAAATCTCACTTCCTTGTCAACCCAGGACACTTTGTTATAAAGATACCGTTTTTATTTCTGTTGTTAATTAAGCTTAGACATAGTAGTGAAATAGCTATACTTATATTAAAATGCTTACTTAGATGGGATAACATCCAATGAACATATGAAGAAGACACCTACTACAGATATGCCAACAATCAGCACTCAYTGTCTGAAGAAAATATAAACCAAAGCCCAAACTAGAAGTAATAAAAAAAAAGAACCAAAACCATAGCCAGGAAACACATGTACTCTAAAAAAGCAGACCCAAAGAAGAACCATGTAAAATAGTTCCTGGAATTTGTAAACTAGWTTATAGATATATATAAAAGTCTATAAATATGCAAAGGGCTGATGTAATTTAAAAAAATTAAAGAGAATCCCCGAAAATGCCATATATAATAACCTTTGTTCTATGGTCCTTGTCTCCTATTGTCCTTTATTAAACTTTTTACATTTTCACTAGTGTTTTTCAGAATGGGTGGCCATCCCTCGGCTCTGGGGGGTGCACAGCACAGCTCAGCCCCCCTGAGGTGCTCYCTGGAGATTTCCTTTGGGAGAACTGCCGAGGGAAGGGAGCAGAGGGCAGAAATCCAGCRGCAGGGAGCCTCCAGAGGGGCTGGGGTCAGCACAGGGTGTCCCCTGAGCCCAGCATKTCCTGCTCTCTGCTCTCAGGGATACTCTGGGCTCCCTGCAGATGACAGCACAGCCCAAGGGGTCTGAGCCCCACGGCTGGGACACCCAGCCAAGCMGGCTGCCCCCACCACGGGTCTGCTTGGCTCTCCCAGAGCCCTCAGCAGAAATGTTTGTGTCTTCCAACCAGCCCAGAGGCTCTTCCTGCTGCTGGGATGGAGGGTGGGCATTGGAGRACACACACACAGAGCCTTCCTTGTGCCACCTCTTCCACCCACCCAGCCCAGGGAATCTGTTTGCTTCCCAGAGAGTCTCTTGGCATGAGGTCCAGCWTTTCCTGACCACCAGCCCAACCCCACCCCCAGCCCTCAGCCCTGCTGGCACCAGTGGTGGGAGCTGTGTGCCAGCCCTGCTGCACAGCCCTGCTCCATCCTGGCAGCAGGAGCCAGGTGAGCAGCAGATCCAAGCAGGTCCCAGAGGTGCCCTTCACCCCCTGTCCAAGCCCAGGGAGATCCTACAAACACTGCACACAGCAGGGGCCTCCCATCAACTGCCTGTGAACCACCTCCCCATGTTCCCAGCTGTTCCCTGACATTATTTAGCTGATTTWATTTAAGACCAAAAGCCTCTGGCCTGCTCTGAGCCCTGGAGGGCAGAGCTTGCCCAGGACATGGTGCTGGTGATGCTCTGCCCMRGTGCACTCCCCAGGAGGGCAAGACATGAACCCTTCAGAGCAATCTGGGCAAAWAGAGTGATCCYKCCACCTTCCCAGGCTYCTGTGGGCYACTCTGGCAGGGAAAGTGTCCTTTCCTCATGGGAGCAGCACATCAGAGCCAGCCTGGCCCCTGTGGCCCTCCCTGACTCCAGACACAGCTCCATGCTCCTGCTCCCTCCCAGCCGGGCTTTTACTGCAGGAGCACCTCAAGGCTTGGGGTGGGAGAACCTTCCCTGAAACACCCAGCAGCTTTGGAAACTCTCRCTGCTGCTTTTCCAAGAGCCTGATTTTGCCTTTCTGGCTCAAACACACCACTCATTTTTCTGCAGCAATGAAGATAAACGTCAATAAATCTTCTGCAGTCGTTCCACGGGGCCAGGAGTGATCTCAGCCCTGAGGCATTTCAGTGTCCTGCAGTTCCACCCGAGCCCCRTCCAGCAAACTCACCCTGCTCCAGAGCCTCAAGCACACAAGTACCTCCTTCAAGGAGGTGCCCAGTCCCTGTGAAGTCAATGACACCTCTGTGCTCCAGGGTTTGCCTGGAGCAGCTCCCACACAAGCAGCCTGTGTGAGCAGAGAGCCCTGGCAGTGCCAAAGCCCCTTGCAGTGCTGCTCCTGGGCTCCCAGGTGTTCTGCTGCCTCTGCTCCTCACAGCTGCCCCCAGCCAGCCCCAGCAGGGTGACCCCAGGCTTGGCAGCCTCTGGGGGCTCTTTGTTCACAAGGGGCACATCTGTTCTCCTTTGTGCCCCTTGAACAAGGCCTTGGGAAGTGGAGTGACCCCCTGTCCTCATCTGCATGAATTCCCAGCAAATTGCCACTCCTCTGGAAATGCAAAGTCCTTATCCAGCTGCATGGGCAGCTGGGACTGGGGGGATCCTGCACTGGGCAGGGTGCARCAGGCCCAGCTGGTGGACACTTCTCAGCCAGTTGTGAGAGACAACTGCTCACTTCAAAAATTTAAAGAGGTTTATTAAACCTTAACCATAATAAAGGACTAGACAAGGAAAAAGCTGCAGCACTGGGAACTGCCCTCGTKCACACCACATGGCCAGTTCCTCTTCAAGATGGATGCTCAGTCTTTTATACCCCTGGGGTTGCATCAGCCAGCCCTGGCCCCTCCCAAGGTCTGTCAGTCTGCTCTTTGCCATTTATCAGTGCAAACTGTTTTGTAACTGGATTGGAGCTCAGGTGTTGCCATGCTGCACCCCCTGAGCACCCCCAAGCTTTTCCATTGCCACCTGCCCCATGCAAGGGACACCTGTGCAGCTCCTTTGGACCTGTCCTGGACAGCCCAGGCTGTGTGATGGCAACAATGCAGGGGGGAAAGGGAACTGTGGGGAGAACAGAGGACATCTAAACTACAATAACATAACTTTACATCACTCAAGTTTTTCTTAATGTTCACACAACAGTTATCTTTTAATTGTGAGAGCCAATCTTGTAGGAGCGTCAGGGGTAGGACGGTGGGGATGGACAGAGACCAGAGATCTCTGCAGCCAGGTCAGGAACTTGGGGTTTATTGCAAAGGGCCTGGGTGCAGGGCCCTGCTGGGAGCTGCCAGTCACAGCTCAGAGCAGGCCTGAGAGAAGAGAGGGGGAGAGAGGATGAGAGGGTGAGAGATGATGAGAGGGGTAGAGAGGATGAGAGGGTAAGAGAGTAAAAGCATAAGAGGGTAAAAGGGGTAAGAGAGCAAAGTTCCCATTAAAATACCATAAATCTTCTTCTGTGTTGAATATTCTGATTCTCACTAACCAATCCAGTACAAGATACAAATCCTATAGCATTTACATACAGCCTATAAGAATCATTACATTACCACACTGTGTTACATTTCAAACCCTAAAAACTCCTCTTTTGCCCCCTTCTGCCAAGCTGGCAGGGTCTGCTCTGACCCTTGGGCCTGTCTGCAAGCAGAGGGTGTTGTTCCATCAAAAGGGGATCACCTTCAGCTGGCCACACCATTGTTTTCCAGTTGTTCAGTAACTGAGGGATCTCAAAACTTGCTTTCATTTCAATCTTGCTTATAATTTCCATATTCTCAAAATCTTTTGCCAGACAATCATATTTATAAGGCTTTCCTGTTTCATCTTCCCCAACACAATCTATAACACAGTGGCATTTTTCCAGCACCTTTCAGTGGTACCACAGCCCCGTGGGCAATGCAGGGCCCTGGTGCATCCTGCTGCCTTCTGGCTTCTCCCTTCTGTTCCTCACAGACCCCAGCCCTGGCAGCTCTGCCCTCAGCCCACCAGTGCCCAGCCATGGGGTCACTGCCCTGCCCAGCAGGAGCTGTCAGCTCCATGGCAGCTGCTGGAGAGGGCAGGGAGGGCTCAGCTCCAGAGCTCAGCTGGGGCAGGCAGGGCACCCTGAGGGTGCTGCTGTGGGGACAAGGAATTGAGTCCTGGACTGAGCCAGCACCCGTGGGGCTGGAGCTGGGAATGGAGTTATGGACCTGCAGCACCTGCTGGGGAACCAGGAGCTCCCCATTCCTCCCCTGCTCAGGAGAGCAGGATTGTTCCCTCCTGGGCATGCAAAGATTGGATTTGGCCACAAAATCCAGTGGGGAGAAGGTGTTATGGTGCAGTCCCCAGGCTCCCAACCAGCCCAAAGGCAGCAAGTGCTGCTCTACTACAGACACAGGGTGGGTGACCCCAACCCCTGGAGCAGAACCCCCTTCCCCTTGCAGAAGGACAATGTRAATGTTTCATTCTGCAGTTTTACACTTTGAATTCCCTTCCTTCCCTCTGCTTTTCCTGGACCTGCCTCGTGCCTGAACTGCCATGAGCTGCAGGGTCTGCAGTGCCACAGCCTTGCTTCCCTAATTTCCCACCCTAATTTCAGTCTGCTCAGCATTACTGGGGGGTGGCCCTGGCTGAACAACTTGACCTTGCAGCGTACCCATGAAAACAAACTGTTTCCAACCACCCTGGGAAGRCTGTTATCAGAAAATGAGCTTAGAAATTCCTCAGCACCCAGAGTTGGTGCCAGGTCATGGCTCTTATCTTCTGCAGTTGCTGCAGTAAAGGGAACATCCAGTGTGTTCGAGGGACACACAGAATTAATTGTCCTGGAGCTGGGATGGAGCCCAAAGAAATTGAGGGTAATTTTTTTTTTCCATCCTCTGAGTTTGTGATGTTCCAAATGTCTCATTGTTCCTTTGCAGTTGTTCTGCTCCAGCTCAAATGCAGGKTCACAACAAACACAAGCAGCTCTTTGAAATACAATTATTAAAAATTTGCACCTTGGGAAGGAAGGTGAAGGAAATCTGAGGGATCCTCCTCTGGAAGTGACTGTGAACAACACTCCTGAATGTGTCCATTCCTCCCCAGGACCCCCAGAAAATCTATTTGATAGAATCCCAGATCCCAGACTGGTTTGGGGTGGGAGGGACCTTAAAGCTCATCCCATCCACCCTGGGACACCTCCCACTGTCCCAGGCTGCTCCCAGCCCTGTCCAGCCTGGCCTTGGGCACTGCCAGGGATCCAGGGGCAGCCACAGCTGCTCTGGGCACCCTGTGCCAGGGCCTGCCCACCTCACAGGGAACAATTCCTAATTTCCATATCCCATCCAGCCCTGCCCTCTGGCAGTGGGAGCCATTCCCTGTGCCTGTCCCTCCATCCCTTGTCCCCAGTCCTCTCCAGCTCTCCTGGAGCCCCTTCAGGCCCTGGCAGGGCTCTGAGCTCTCCTGGAGCTTCTCCTTCCAGGTAGCACCCCCAGCTCTCCAGCCTGGCTCCAGAGCAGAGGCTCCAGCCCTGGAGCATCTCAGGTGTCTCCTCTGGATCTCTCAGCAGCTCCAGGTCCTGCTGCTCTTTGGGTCCCCAGAACTGGAGGCAGCTCTGCAGGTGGGGTCTCACCTGAGGGGAGCAAGGGACACCCTCTCCCCCCTCACAGCAATCCCATTTCCAGTCCAGGGCACACTGACATGGCCAAAGACCAGTTTGCCACCAAAATGTTGCATTTCCAATTGGTCACCTTACCCCAGGGGACCAACCTGGCCAAGCTCYATTTCCCTGGAGCAATCCCAGTGAGGGGGGCAGGGCAGGCAGGATGGATCCCTCCTGCTCCTGCCCACAGGGAGAGCCAGCCCAGGGCAATGCCATGGGGCACAGGGGTCCCTGTCCCTCCCTGGGSCACCACGGGGGCACAGCCAGCCCTGCCTGCTGCAGGAGCAGGGCCAGCCCCATCCCACAGCCCCAGCAGCTGGGGACAAGTGCTCTCCATCCCTCCTGTGCTGCTGGGGCTGTTCCTGCCCTGCAGACCCAGGCCAGCCTGCATTTGCTCCCTGCATCTCACAAAGGCATTTGCTGCTTGCAAAGGCCCTTGGAAAACTGCTGGCAGTCAGGCAACCACAGGGAATTTTCCCACAAGGTCCCAGCCACAAAGACACCCAAACTCCAGGGCTATTTCCAGCCCTCTCTCCTGCCTGAGCTGGGTGAGCATCACAGRATGCTGGGGAGCTTTGTCCTGGCCTCTGGCCTGAGCCTGACTGAGCCTGGCTGCAGAGCTGGAGGTTATTCCTTTTGGAAAGTGCTGCAGAGGGAGCTTCAAGACCCCAAAAGATTGCAAAGGAAACCCAAGAGCCTGGTGAGGGTCAYTGAGTGGACAGCAGGTCCTTTATGTTCTGGCACAGGCAGTGTCTCAACTGGGCCACACAGAATCCCAGAACTGTTTGGGTTGGAAAATCCTTCCCAGCCACGGAGTCCCAGCTGTGCCCAACCCTCACCCTGTCCCCAGCCCAGGGCACTGAGTGCCACCTCCAGCCCTTCCTTGGACCCCTCCAGGGATGGGCACTCCAGACCGCCCTGGGCAGCCCCTGCCAAGGCCTGAGCCCCCTTTCCATGGGGAAATTCCTGCTGTGCCCACCCTGAGCTGCCCTGGCCCAGCCTGAGCCGTTCCCTCTCCTCCTGTCCCTGTTCCCTGGAGCACAGCCCGACCCCCTGGCTGTGCCCTCCTGGCAGGAGCTGTGCAGAGCCACAAGGGCCCCTGAGCCTCCTTTGCTCCAGGCTGAGCCCCTTTCCCATGGGATTTACCCTCTACACCCTTCAGACCATGTGGCCAACCCTGTCCCACTCCCCCACCTGTACCTGGGCTGGTTACACTGAGTTCAGCCTTTTGCTGTAAATTCCCTTTCCAGAGCCTGCTCCAATCCTTGGGGCAGACAGGGAATCACATCCAAGGGCCAGTTGTTGGCTCCCCACCAGCTCCCACCCCCTGAAGGGTCCCAGCAGAGCAGAGCCCCCCTGGCAGGCCCCGAGCCCACAGGTACAGACTGGAAACAGCTGCTGGACAGATGTGCTGCAAACAGGCAAAGGCTCTCAGCCTGCCAGGGTTGCTCTGGTAACACCCAAACACAAACCTCACCTCCAAAGGCTTCCAGCCTTGCCAGCAGCACAATAGGAGACAACAAAGTGATGAAATCTCCACCCTGCAGAAACCCCCTGGAAGCACCAGCCTGGCTCGGATTCGCAGGGAAAAGATGCCAAGAAACTGAGCAGGGACCAGCAGTGGGAACAGCCCTGGGACAAATCCATGGAGTGCAGCAGAGGCAGGAGGGAGGACAGGGGCAGCAGCATCCCAGCAGCAAGAGGAAGGTGGAGGAGAGAGCAGAGGGGCAGTGGCAGGAGCAGGTGGTGACCAGAGGTGGGCTCTGCTCCCACGGGGGGCACTGGCTTGAGTGGGCATTGCTCTGGAGCTGCAGAGCCTCCAGCCCTGCCACGTCCTGCTGCAGTCCCAGGGAATGCTGTCTGGAGGGACCTCTGGGATCACCCCAGAGCAGCTGCATTCCCAGACCCATCCCATCAGTGCAGTCCAACACGAGAGATCTCCTGCAGCCCCAGTGCTGCCTCCTGCCCCASCAGGGCTCCCAGGGCTGTCACCCCTGCTTGGAGTGGCCCCTTCCAGCAGCTCCTCCCGGAGCACAGGGCCATGGAGGGGACACAGGGGACATCCCCTGGCATGAGCTGGGCCAGCACACTGCACAACCCCTCCCATGGAGCTGCCCACAGGGCCTGGAAGTCCTTGGGGCAGGGACCAGAATTCTCTCACCCCTGCTCCAGCCACAGGGCTGCCTCGGTGGTTTCAGCTGACCAAGCCCCAGCCCCTTTTCTCCCAACTCCTCCATCAGTCCAGGGCCTGCTCTGCCAAACCCCACCACGTGCCCTGGCACCAGAACCCTTCAGGTTCAGGATGGGCCCCCCAGGGCACTCTGTCCTGTGTCCTTCCCTGCAGGTCCAGAAGCTGGAATCACACACAGCACTGGCCTTGGCCTCAGCCCTGCACTCCCTCTCTGCCAGGCACCTCCCCAGTTTACAGCCCATTGTTTTAAGGAGAACCAGCCCCCAGTCCATGCTCTCCATTCAAGAGTGGTCAGGAGCTGGCCTTGGGCTCACTGGGAGCTGCCAGTGCCCCCCTGCAGCCCCACCATGCTGCTCTGGCCATGGCTGGCTGAGCACCTGCAGGGCAAGGGACACTCGTGTGCCCTGTGCCAGCCCTGCCCACGTGGCACAGCCAGGGCACTGGAGCTGAATCACCCCGTGACCCTTGTGTGAGAAACGACTGCTCACTTCTAAAATGTCAAAGGTTTATTAAACCTTAACAAAAAAAAAAAAAAATACAACAAAAGGACTGAATAAGGAAGAATTGCAGCGCTGGGAGCCCCTGTGACTACCAGCCACGTGCTCCTCTACAAGATGGATGCTCTGCCTTTTWTACCCTTAGCCCCTCCCAAGGTTTTGCCAGTCAACTCTGTCAGATTAAGCCCTTTTSTGACCCAGAGATGGGGAAACTGAGAGGCCTTTTAAAAACTTTTATTCCATTTTCAGTCTCATGTGAAGGGTGAGACAATACAGATGTTATAATTCACACCATYACTATCAGAAATTAACTATTTCCTAATTACAATACTCTATAAGCGTTTCTTTGCCTATCAGCTTTTTGCCACACCAATGCTGTAAATGCCTGAAAGCCAAYCATCTAAAATTACCCCTCATGGGTCCCACTACAATGCATCTTTCATAGTTCTATTTCTCCAAAGTATCCAGTCTTATTTACAAGGCCATCCTTTGAAACTTGTTTCTAGTTCCATTTCTCTCTCAACAGCGTCTGTCCTATTCCACAGCATTTTGTACAAATCCATTTCCCACAAACTCCTTCTCTGCCATCCCTTGGTGGAGATTCCCTTCCCACATCCTGGTTGGAGGTCAGGTGTTGTTCTGCCACCCCTCCTGGTAACAAACCAGCCCTCTCTGAAYGCCCTGACTGCTGAGGCTGTTACAAGGGGAAAGAAAAAGGACTTTGGGGGACATATCACAGTAACATCCACACAATATCTGTCTCTTCATGGTGAGAGGCAGCTATTTTATTACTCACCTGTGCCCCCTGTGACTCATCCCCAGCAGGGCCTGGCCAGGCTGGCACTCCCAGCCCTGGCTGATAACAGCTCCAKCTCCYTCTGACCTGGCTGTTCCAGCTTTGSAGGAGCTCTCTGCAGGGCTGGCTATCAGGGACAGGAGGGGTTGTGACRAGGCCAGGGGACAGGAAGGGCTGTGATGCTCAGAGTGGAGTCACCTCCATGGTGTCCTCATCATCACCTGGGGTCAGAGCAAAGGCACTCCCCAGCCCAGCCCTTCACCCTCCACCTGCTGCCCCATCCCTGCTCTTTCCAGGGCCAGGCACAGCCCATGGTGCTGCCCCATGGAGCACAAAGATCTCGGGCTGCAGAAATGGAGTGTGCACAGCAGAGGATGGGGAAAGCAGGGAAGGCAGGAGGGAACAACGGGGTGAAACCGCAGCACCATCRCCCTGGGGATGATGTCCACAGGGTGACATCGCATCTCCAGCTCCCAGCCCTGCTCACAGAAGCCAGCTCTGGTTCCAAAAGGCCCAGCAGAGCTCAGTCCTTCCACAGGAAACCAGCACTGAAGCCCTGAGGCCCCAGTCCAGGGCATCCTCGCCAGGGAGCTGGGCAGAGGTTGGGCCTGACCCTGCTTTTCCAGGGCATTTCTGTAGTTTGTGGGAAAAGGAGCCTCTGTGAGCCCTGTAAACACACCTGTGCCTGTGGGAGAGCAGCCACCCCTGAGGAGAGCCCCCAGGCTTCCAGGCCCCTCTGAGGGGAGGCAGCAGGAGGCCAGGAAAACATTTGTGTACAGGAATTTTAAAAACACCAAACAATTTGAGGGATTTCATCCAGAGGAACGAGTGCTGTGACTGTTCCTTTTGCTGACCTGGAACATGCAGATCTTCAGCACTCCCAAGTCCAAAAGAATTCMTCTGGGAATCACTGGCTGGAGCAAGGATGGATGTGCTGGGATGGAGCCCAGAACACCCCAAACCCTGCTCTGGCCACGAGGGGGGCACTGCCAACCCCATGGGCAAAGGGTTAAACCCTGCAGGGACCCACCAACAAACCAGAGCTGCCAACCTCGTGCTGCCCTTGATTTGTGCCAGCCTTGGAAGAGCCACCTCTGGGGGCTGCTGCTCACAGCCCTGGCATTGGAACACCCAGGAGCTGCCACAGCAAAGGTTTGTCACCAGCAGAGAGCGTGGGGCACGCCAGGAGCTCAGGAGGGTGAGGCAGCCACRGGAGATTCTCCCAGGGCTTTATTTCCATTGACAGCTGCAGTTATTTTGGGAGCTTGGCACAATGGAGAGTGCAGGGGCCAGCTGGATCTAGGAAAAAAGGAGATGTGTTTTTCTTTAAGAAAAATACAACATTGCAGCTTGATTGGAAAAAGACCAGGTTTTGTTTTTCTGGTTGTTATTTTTTTCCTTAGTTGGCGTTCSTCTGACTCTCTGCAGCATTTTAAGGTTTTTCCAGAGAATGAGGAGCAGCCCCAGCCCTGCCAGGAGCAGTTACTGAGCCACCAGGGCTAAAAGTGGCAAAAGCACTGAAGGTTTCCAGAAGCCACAGCTGGAAATAACCGAGCACAGCGCCACAGGAGAGCACAGGGCAGCCAGTGGGGCTCCACACAACCCTGCTCCAGCCCAGGGGCTTTCCATGCCTGGCTCCTCATCTTGGAGGAGTTTGGCATTTCCTGGTGACTCTGCAGCCATGGAAAAGTGGGGAGCAGGAGCAGGATGGGCTCAGAACAGAGCAAACTGGGGGTGCTCAGCAGCAGAGACTTTGAGTTTGTGGTGCCTGGGGGAAGTACTGGGGGAGGAATCATGGAATCCCAGAGTGGTTTGGGTTGGAAGAGTCCATTCCATGGCAGGGACACCTCCCACTGTCCCAGGCTGCTCCCAGCCCCTCCAGCCTGGCCTTGGGCACTGCCAGGGATCCAGGGGCAGCCACAGCTGCTCTGGGCACCCTGTGCCTCCCCACCTCCCAGGGAACAATTCCTTCCAATATCCTAAACCTGCTCTTCCAGTTTGGAGCCATTCCCCTTGTCCTGTCACTCCGTGGGGAGCAGGACCCAGGTGTTTGTTGTYCCTCCTGAGTCCCACCTGAGCCTGGCCGTGATGCTCTGAGGACAGAGCCTGTGGCAGTGGCCCAGCAGTGTCCCCAGCCAGCCCAGCTGTGTCCCCCAGAGACAAAGCCCCACTGGGAGGGCTCTGCAGCACTGCCAGGGTGAGAATTCCCCCACCTCTCACAGGAAGACCTGGATTCACCAGCTCTTCCATCCCAGGTGGCAGGAGCAGAGCTCAGGAGGGGTGGGCAGGGCCAGTGAGGYGTGCTGGGCAGGGTGGGGAGGCCCAGGGGGAGGAAGAGGAGCAGAAAAGCCATGGGACCCCTCTGCTGGGTCCCACTGCTCCTGCAGCATCCCTGCCAGTGGGACACTGGAGCGAGGTTTGGGTGGTGCCTCTCCCCACTGCCCAGGCTGAGCCCAGTTCCAGCTGAGCCCCATTTGAGCTGTGCCCAGCTTCAGCTAAACCCAACTTCAGCTAAACCCAACTTCAGCTAAACCCAACTTCAGCTGAGCCCAACTTCAGCTGAGCCCCATTTAAGCTGTGCCCAGCTTCAGCTAAACCCAACTTCAGCTGAGCCCCATTTGATCTGTGCCCAGCTTCAGCTGAGCCCACATGTGAGGGTGCCCATCCAAACCCCCTCAGCCAGAGAAACAGCAGAGAACAGAGAGGATGGAAGGCCAGGGAGKAGGACCCACATTCGATGGGTTTCCAAACCCCACCCAAGAATGGAGCACTGGGGAGACAGGACCCTCAGGGTTAAAAAACCAGCAGGATTCCCCAAGCCTGTCTTTATCCAGCAAGCAGGAGCTTCAGCCACCCTCAGAAACAGGGGAGATGAGCAGGACAAGAGGGTGGAACCAGAAAACCCAAGCACGAGTGGTCTTTAACACCAGAGCCTGGAAAACACCTCCAGTGTCTGAGCCTCCCCACAGGGCTCAGGCTGGCTGGGGGTGCCCCCCGACCCCACAAACCTGTGCAGCCACAAACACAAGCAGGAAATCCTCTTCCCACCTTCCTCAGGAGGCTTTGCCTCTCCAGGTCCAGGAGAAATCAAGCWTTGTCCTGGTCTGTGGGGACAAAGTGGCACATCAGGGGTCTCCTCTTCCTCCACAGGTGCAAGTCAGTAACCCCTGGTGGTGTCTGTGTCCCTGCAGCTCCCAGAGGTGTCCCTGCAGCTCCCAGGGGTGTCCCTGCAGCCCCCAGAAGTGTCCCTGCAGCTCCCAGAGGTGTCCCTGCAGCCCCCAGAAGTGTCCCTGCAGCCCCCAGAGGTGTCCCTGCAGCTCCCAGGGGTGTCCCTGCAGCTCCCAGAGGTGTCCCTGCAGCTCCCAGAGGTGTCCCTGCAGCTCCCAGAGGTGTCCCTGCAGGTCCCAGGGGTGTCCCTGCAGGTCCCAGAGGGCTCTGGCTGACACTCAGCTGGACCCCAGCGTGCTCTGGGTGATGGAAGGTGCCTGGATGAGGAGCCAGCGAGGGCTGACACATTTCCCAGCAAACTCCCATCCCTCTAAAACATCCCTGTGAGAGGGGGCAGTGCCCCTGCAGCCTTTTCAGACACCAGGATGGACCAGGAGGTCCAAGCTGAGACCCCTCTGGATCTTCAGTGGTGGCCCTGACGCTGCTCCCGAGGCTCCTCCCTGTGTGGAGAGCAGGGACAGGGGGAATTGTCCCTTGGGAGGCCACTCTGCCACCAGGCTTGGACTCCAGCAAATTCCCCACAGGGGCTGGGGGCTCCAAGGTGCCCAGAGTCCCCAGGCTGCCCTGAGGGAGGCAGAGCCCTGCCCTGTGTGCTGAGAGCAGCCAGGCTGGGGCTCAGCTGAGGGAGAGCAGGCAGAGCCGTGGGAGCTCCCCTGGCATCACCTCCCTGGCACTGGGCACAGCGTCACAGACATTTCTCYTGTGAAAATCTTTTCTTAGGAYTTWTCTTGCTGAAGCTGAGAAGTTTCAGCAACAAGATGTMAACAATGGTTATCTGCTGCYGTAGAATGCAACAAGTTTGTCTAGATTGGCTCATCTTAGATGTTTATAATTAATGKCCAATCAAGGGCTGAGCTATCTCRGACAGAGTCCGAGAGAGCTGCYTTTGYTATCTTTCTTTTTCATTCTATTCTTAGCTAGCTTCTGAGATGAAACCTTTCTTTCTATTTCTTTTTAGTATAGTTATMATGTAATATATATGTATTATAAAATAATAAATCAAACCTTCTAAACATAGAGTCAACGTTTTCATCTCTTCCCTCARTCAAGAACCCTGGTGACCACTGTCACAGGCACAGCAGAGCCCCCCTGCTCCCTGCCAGAGTCAATCCCTGGGCTGTGGCCATCATTATCATCTCATTAATGCCGTGCCAGGGCTTCAGGAACTGTGGTTTTATGGCTGGGCCATAAAAGCTGACACTATTTAAAATGTGATTTTCAGGGGCTCCCATCCTACTTCCTTCCTCATTGTTTATTTTAGGAAGGGAAAGATTGGCTGSATCAACTTATCAGACTTCCTACCTCTGGCAACACTTGTGCTCCCTGAAAGATCATCTAGTTAATTAACTGGATTGTTTGCATACAAATGACAAATTAAATAAAAAACGTGGGGCAATAGCTGCAGGAGCCATCCAGGATCCCCATCCACACCCCAGCCTGCACAGCTCTCACTGCTGCTCAGGCCTGGGGAGGCCAAAAAAGAGATTTTAGGCATGATCTGTAGAAAGCACAGCAAAGTGGAGATCAGAATCACCAGTCAGGGAGATGAGCTTTAGTGACAGGGGACAGGGCAGCTGGGCACAGCAGAGRTGTCACCCTGAGCTCCATGGGGCCATCCCACAGCCCAACCCAGGCCAAAATCTGCCTCTCAGCTCCCATCTTTTACCCACAGCCAGACAGATTGTGAGTGCTCAGAGGGCAAAGGGAGGGACTCTTCCCTCAGGTCCACCATTAACTCAAACTATGGAATTTAATTTTTCCCTTGTAGAAAAACACAGGACTCACCTTCACATGAGGCCTTTGGCCTCCTGCAGCTCTGTCCTGCATCCCTTGTGTGCTGGGGGACGTGGTCCATGKCCATGCAAAGCCCCTCAGAGTGCTGGGCTGCATCCCTGGGCTCTCTGTGCCTGCCCTGCCACAGGCCAGGAGTGTCCCCAGCACGTGGGGACAGCTGGCACTGGGGCAAGGCTGGACCCTGCCAGCAATGAGAGCCCTCCTTCCCTGGGGCTGTGTCCTGCTGTCCATGAGGGCACCTGTCCTGCTGTCCCCAGCTCTGTGAGCTGTCACACGCTGTGCTGCTGTCCCTTATTGTGTCACCTGCTGTCCCTTATTGTGTCACCTGCTGTCCCTTATTGTGTCACCTGGTGCTACCCTGGCAGCTTTGGCTCTGCTCCGAGCCTTTCCTGCTGTCCTTCCCAAAGCTGTGGATGCTGCTGCATCCCACCCCTCTCCTCCCTCCACCCCAGCAGCCTCTGCAGGATTCCCCCTGGTTTCCCCACACCCCTCCTGAGCTGGCTGCACAGCACAGGGCCCACAGKCACAGGGACACATCCCAAAGYCCCGTGCCAAGSCCAGCAGCTCCATCCCAGAGCRGAGCAGAGCTTGTTTGGCCCTGGGGATCAGCTTTCAGCACGTGAGCCCTTCTGCCCTGGGAGCTTTGTTTGGGGCTCTGTGACCCATCCCAGCTGTCCCCAGGCCCWGAGCAGGAGTTTCACCTGCTTGTCTTTGTCTAGAAAATCACGTCAGGGCCAGCAGGGCTGCTCCCCCGAGGAGATGACGCAGGGCCTGTGTGGAACTTTCCATGAGAAACACGTGTGGCCCCAAGTAATTGTCCCATTAGTTCAGGAAGGGACAAGAAATTACTTGCAAATGGCTCCTGTGCAAACACTCCAGACACAGCCCCCACCTGCTCCTGCTTGGCTCTTCTTCCTCTCCAGCTCTCCCTCTGCCCAGGGAGGGGGGCAGGGAAATGGGGGATCCCAGATTTCCCCAAGGTGGGAATCTCAAAGTCAGCTCCATCCCTGCCTGTGGGGGATGGAGGTGATTTTGGGATTCTCGCTTTGCACAAAGGGCTGGGGGTGCTGGCACCCTGAGGAGCAGGTGCCCCTTGTCCCCTCCCTGTGCCCCAGCCCTGCTCAGCCACAAATGAAAGCATTTTCCACCAGTTTGCTCCATCCTGCCCAGGCCTCGGGGCTGGCTGCACTCAGCATGATCTGCTTTCCTCCCCAGCTCCAGGGAATGTGTGAGCTGCATGGGCTGAGTAAAAATGACCTCATGCAGGGAAGAATCAGAAAATGAGCAATGAGAGGGCCACAACAATGCTTCCCCACTGAGCTGGAGGCACCCGGGGGACTCCAGCACCGCTGCATTTCCTGCCCTGGCCCCRGCCCAGCYGAGCTGGGTTTGTRTCCTGGACAGAAACCTCTGAGCCTGGTTTTATTTTTACCTCAAAAGCCTTTTACYTTCCCTGTGTTTTCTCCCTTGCATTGTTTGGGGGTGACATTGTTAATGCCACCTGCAGAGGTTGGTGGCACTGGTCTGCCAGCCCTATCCAGGGATGCTTTGGAAGAGCATCTGTGGCACCSTGGGCAGGACMWTGAGCTGAGCACCCCCTSCCCAGCCCAGCCCAGCCCCGGGGTCACCAGCAGGAAGGACAAACAGACTCTGCACCCTTATCACACCCAGAGGATGCCAAAGGCCCCAGACAAACCCAGAGCAAGGCTGACCTCCATCCCCACCCTGCAGACAGCTGGGTGCTCTGTGCTGGGGCTCCAGACAGCTCCTGGGCACCCCAGCACCCAAATTAGAGCTCAGGGTGCTCCTGATAAGCCTCAGGAGCCCTGAGCAGGGTGAAGGGGCTGTCACAGCAGCTCAGCTGTTTACTCCAGGCAGGGAATTCTTGTGTCAGTGGTTTCAGTATCAAACTGCTGAGCTGTGTTTAGTCTGTGGCTGGAAAGCAGCCTTGCTTCTATTCTGGGAACATYTGTCTAATCAGGGGTCCAAGGAATGATTTTGCTCAGTAGAAAGTTCTGTTTATTTGGATAKGTTTGTCCTCCAGGATGGGTGCAGTGGAAAAGCCCAGTAAAGGCTGAGCAGTGCTGGAGTGTCTTGGGGCACAGGACAGGMCTGAAAAAAAGGCAAAGTTCTGTTTCTGTAGAAATAAGAGAAAGGCTTTGTGCTCCTGGCTTCCAGCCGGCTCTGGGATGAGGCTCCTTGCAGCCCAAGTGCTGCAGGKGCTCACCTGGGATGACCACATTCCCTTCTCTCCCTCCTCCTTCCCTTCTCCCAATAAATCTTCATGCCAGAGGTGCTCAGCAGCTCGAGCTGCATTTGCAGCTGCCACATTCAGAGCTTCCTTTGCTTTTGTGACTCACAGGTGACCCCAGCACCCATCCCTGGCTGCCAGCCACGTCAGACAGCTGATGCAATRCAGACCTGAGGGACACCTGGAGGGTCAAGGCCATCACCTGGAACAGGTGGCACATTTTCCCACCTCTCCAAGTGCTTTTTGTTCATCCCAACCTCCTCATCCCTGAGGGTGTGAGGGAACCATCACGTTAAACCCAGGACCTTAGGACATTTTACCTTTTTCAGAAACGTCAGTTTTTGAAGCTTTCAGCTCTTTCTGGTGATAATTGCCATTTTCCCACATAAATCCCTTCCCTGGGAGCTTTGCCTTCAGCTGGGCGAGCTTTGTGCCATGGATGAACAAGGAGCACCTGGGTGGACTTTGCCCTGTTTGCACACAACAAACACGGCTGAGCTGCTGCTATTTGCAACTCAGCAACCACTAATTTTTAGCCCAGAGATAAATCCTCGTTATCTGCTSAGATAAGCTGCTCCCTGTTTTGGAAGGCACCAGTTTCCACACTGGGAAATTCCCTTTGGCTGCAGCACCAGTGATGTCCCCAGGCAGCTCTTCCCCACATCCCTGGTCCTCAGGATGAGCCCAGGACAGGCAGCAGCTCCTGCTGTCACCCTCCTTGGGTGGCTTCAGTGCAGGAAATGTCCCCTCTCCTTCCCCAGGGCCAAACCCRGCCAGGTGACCCCCCTGATCCCAGCATTGCTGCCATGGGAATGTCCCTCCAGCAGTGCCAGTTGGGTKGTGGCTCAAATTAGGAATTAGGAATACACCTAATTCCCATTCCCTTCACACAGGCTTGTGGCATTGGCATTGATGAGTCAGGAATTTCTTCTCTTGGCATAACTGGATTTTGTCCTGGATATCTGATCCTGTGCTACAGAAGAACACTTCTCCTCTTCTGTGCTGTAAGCTCAGTGTCCCTGTGAGAGCTCCCTGTGTCCCCTCAGGGCAGTGGGGCTGGATCTCCTTCCCAGCCAATTGTCCCAGAGCAAACCTGGGCTGGATCTCCTTCCCAGCCAATGTCCCAGAGCAAACCTGGGCTGGATCTCCTTCCCACCAATGTCCCAGAACAAACCTGGGCTGGATCTCCTTCCCAACCAATGTCCCAGAACAAACCTGGGCTGATCTCCTTCCCAACCAATGTCCCAGAACAAACCTGGCTGGATCTCCTTCCACCAATGTCCCCAGAAACCTGGGCTGGATCTCCTTCCCAGCCAATGTCCCCCAACAAACTTGGGCTGGATCTCCTTCCAACCAATGTCCAGCACAAACCTGGGCTGGATCTCCTTCCCAGCCAACATCTCCCAACAAAACCTGGGCTGGATCTCCTTCCCAGCCAATGTCCCAGAGCAAACCTGGGCTGGATCTCCTTCCCAGCCAATGTGCCCCAACAAACCTGGGCTGGATCTCCATCCCAACCAACATCTCCCAACAAACCTGGGCTGGATCTTCACCCCAGCCAATGTCCCCAGAACCTGGGCTGGATCTCCATCCCAACCAACATCCCCCAACAAACCTGGGCTGGATCTCCTTCCCAACCAACATCTCCCAACAAAACCTGGGCTGGATCTCCTTCCCAACCAATGTCCCCCAACAAACCCAGGCTGGATCTCCTTCCCAACCAATGTCCCCAACAACCCAGGCTGGATCTCCACCCCATCCAATGTCCCCAACAAACCCGGGCTGGGTCTCCATACCAACCAATGTCCCCAGCACAAACCCCCTCCACGGGCTCCCTTCCCTCAGCAGTTCCCATGCAGATGCTCCAAGCTGCTCACACYTTCTGCTCTGCAGCACAAAGTCTTGGAGAAGCTGTCACAGCCCCTCTCCCACAGCACAGAGAGGACAAAGCTGTGGCTTCAGTGTCACCACAGAGTCCAAGAGGAGACCTGAGTTCATGTTGAGACCTGTCCTGTGCAGGGGGCACTGGCCATCCCAGGAAAACAAGGGAAAAGCACGTGGCCCTTGCAGCTTTGCCCCAGCCTGTCCTTCCAGGGAATGGAGTGTCCCCAGGCACGTGGGGATGGCGTTTGCCAAGTGACTCAGGCCAGCCTGGAATCAGCAATAAATTCTCCTACAGCAATAACCCAGCTCCTGCCACTCACCCAGGGCTATTTCATCTTTCCAGGGAGTCAGCCCAGGTCCTCATTTCCCCACCCCCACGGGGCCTTTGTCCCCTGCAGGGATCAGAGCCAAACACCAGATTCCCACCCCACACATCCCATGGCAGCTCCAGCCCTCCCTGCCTCACTGGGCTGGGATAATTCCTGGAGGGAAGGCAGGTTTTAGGCTCAAAACCCAGCGTGGTTATGGGGTTGGGATGCTCCTGGGCATCAGCAGCACCACAGGATGCACCAGGGCTGCTGGGGCTGTGCTCAGGGCAGGGAGAAGGTGACAGCAGGGACTGAGCTGCCCAGTGCCCACAGAGCCCCCAGCCCAGACACTCTGGGGGTGTCCCAGTGAGCCTGGGGACATGGAAAAATGGACAGTGAAGGGACCCTGCTGTAAGTTTCCTAACACTGACAGTTTGGGATGGAGGGAGGAGCTCAGGGGAGTGCAGATGGAGAGAGGGGCAGGTGCAAGAAAATCTGTGTTGAGYCCAGACACAAAGGGAAACCCTCCCAGCTGGGAAGGAGAGGAGAGGAAAGCTCTGGGCAGTGCCAGAAGAAAGAGGAGGGGCTGGCCTGGAGGGGGCACTGGGAGGGTGCCCCCAGCCACCGGGTCCCAGCAGCTCCAGGGTCAGTGACTGGGTCACCACTGGGACACCATCATGGACCTTGACCCTGGGCTGCCAACAGCATCTCCAGGAGAGCCACCAGGAGAGCCASCAGGAGAGCCACCAGGAGAGCCACCTCACCAACCCTGCTGGCCCAGCCAAGCCCTGAGCAGAGCCCTCAGCCCTGCCTCACCTGGCATCACCTGCTGGTTGTTTGGAGACGGAAAACAGGCGGCTCCCCAGAGGTGGTACCCGCTCTGCTGGGGAGAGCTGTGCTCAGGTGGGGCAGCCACACAGCCCTGGGCATCACAGCAGCACTCTGGGCAGCCACACAGCCCTGGGCATCACAGCAGCACTCTGGGCAGCCACACCACAGCCCAGCACGGCCCTGTGACACCACAGTCACATCCCTGAGCCATCCAAGGCCCACCACAACCAGGTGGCACTTCAGGTACCACACACACCCTGAACAGCCTTTAMGAAATATTTGCATCCCACACCAGAGCACTGCCCTTGCTGGGGAGGAGCAGCCCTGTGCACAGGCCTGGAACAGCTTTTTGTTGCTGCTTTTGGTGTGTCCCCAGAGGGACCTGGAGCTGCAGGAGGTCACTCAGCACTGAGCACTGATGTGTTTGGGCATTTCCCTGCTCAGAGGTTCATGCCCTGCTGTGTTTAACAGCGACTGCTGGCCTTGGGAACAGTCTCACTTTGGGCAAAACTCCTGCTCCTACACCCAAACCTGGCCTCAGGAGCACCTGGCAGCTGCTCCATCATAAAAAACAGCTCAGAAATTCATGGAATCAGATTTTCCCTTCTTTAGGCACAYAGTAACAGGATTTTACACTCTTCAGAGAGGCAAGGGCTGCACGGCTCCCCCACTGCTGACAAACACGGCACGAACAAAAGGCAGCTACAAGAAATTATATTCTCCTTTTATTTACCTATGACCATGACAATGTAGGTTTGTTTCTAGCTGCAGAGATGCTTTGCACTGTAAACTGGGAGGCAGGCAGTGCACCCTGCCCTGCCAGGGCCAGCAGGAACCCCTGCTTCCCAACACAGCATTGTTATCCAGAGTCAGGAGAGCGGCTGCTGCTCAGAGTTGCTTTTCTGCTTTTCTCCACCACCAAACCCTCCGTCGTCAGGGCATCAGTAATTGATAYTTACACCAGGCTCCCCAGCGGCCCGCTGCCAGGGAATGGGTCTGGCACACAAAACCTGCTACCTTACAAAATCTACACACCTGCAAAAAGAAAAAGGCATCCACTCCGCCGGAGAACTCGGCCGCGACACACACAAATATTGCACTTGTAACTTGGGAACRGGGAGGACACGGGGCTTTCCTATCACACAGCAACGTGTCCAGCTACAGGAGGGCAATAAATAAACCAGGGGTGAGGGCAGGAGGGGGTGCTTTGCACCCTCCAGCRCAGGGCAAGGGCCCGGCTCTCGCTGCTCCGGGGGACCCAGCACGAGCCAAGGAAGCGCCGGGCTCCTGCCAGAGCTGCTCGGGGCAGCCGGGAGGCCCCAGGGCACAGGGAAGCACAGCAGCATCCCGGGGCTGCTCCAGTTCACAAGGCTTTAATCCAGGATCACATCTGCGTCGGTGCTGCTGTCCCCTCGCCAGAGCCCTGCACGAGATCCCCTCCTCCTCCTCCTCGCCGAGCTGGGCTCACTCTCCACCTTCCAGCAACGCTCCTGGCTGGGGCAGGTGCTTCACAGTATCTTGTGGGAGCTTCCCTCCAGGCTAAATCCACGCCGGGGCCACCCCGAAGGCGTCGTACCAGCGATGGTGGGGCTGCAGCAGTGCCAGCCTGCCCGGCCGTGGTGCCCTCGGCCCCGGCTCGCTGCCTTCAGCTGCCCCCTGTCCGTCCGGCCTGGGGCACGAGCAGCACAGCGAGCTCCCACCAGCTCCTGGGAAGGCCTCCACTGCCCAATTCCATGTAAACACACAGCTCCCAGCCTGCCCCAGACAGTCCTTGGGCCTACAGCGGGGAGCTGCCCTTCTTCTGGTTGATTATGTCCAAGTAGAGGTCGGAGCGGAGGAAGCGGGGGTACGAGTCCTTCTCCATGAGCCCGTAAATCCTCTTCTGTGCCAGGTCGAAGCAGCTGCGGGTGATGTTCTGCAGGTTCTCCTTGGTGTGCTCCCGTGTGTAGGAGTCCAGGTTGACCTGTGGGCAGAGGAACCAGGGCTGGTGAGCAGCTCCCCAGGCAGGCACCGCGCCGGGAGCCGCRCACCAGCGTGGGAGCCAGCCCTGCCCTCACCTCCTTGCAGGACTGGATGGCAATGTACTCAGCGAAGATCTTCTTGGCCTTGGACACCATCTTGGACTGGGATTTGATCTTCTTGAACTCCTCACAGGCCAGCCAGAACTCCAGGTTCTCCTCGCTGAACTCGGTGCGCAGGAAGGCCCTGAAGGCAGCGAGCCCGTCTGTGGGAGACAGGGACATGGTTCCACTGCTGCTCACAGACAGGGAACAGCCCCACAGGAGCCTCAGCCCCACAGGAGCCTCAGCCCCACAGGAGCCTCAGCTCTGGCACAGCTGCAGCCCAAAGCAACTCCCTGCACTGCCCAAAAAAGCCCCTTGTGCAAACAGGCAGCAATGGCACTGCCAGGGCAGCACAGCCTGTCCAGGAGCTGAATCCACATCCCAGCCTGCTGCAGCAGCCAGAGCCAGAAGGGAGGCTGGGCTGCAGTGGGGACAGGATCCCCACACCATCCCCTGGGCTGGGTGTAGGATGGGGTGCCTGAGAAGGGCTGTCCTCCCATCTTCAGGATGTTCTACAGCAGCTCTGGCTCCATGGTCCCTCTGCACAGCCCCAAACTGGGCACAGCCATGGATCACTGCCCCYTCCTCCCCAAGCTGGGGGCTGCAGCCCCAACCTGAAGCTCTCCCTGGCCCTGCCACCAAGATCCCCCCTGGGCCAGGCAGGAGCAGGAGGGGTGCAGACGAGGGAGAGGCTAATTTGGCTTTGTGCATCCCCAAACACAGGAAGGGATTAACAGAGGAAATCCCAGCTTTATCCAGGCACGTGTGTGGATATTCCCCTGGCAGCAAACACAAGGGGAAGGGATGGACACACACTCACATTTGTGCAGCAGCAGCTTCTCCAGGGAGTCCCCCCACTTGAGCGCTTCCTCGGGAGTGGGCCTGTGGAGAAAGGACGGACGTTGGCAAAGCTCAGCAGCAAAAGCTGCTTTTGCTGCCTGCTAAACATTTCCAGYGGATTAAAAGCCAGGCTGTGAGCCCAGCACAGCTGCTCCCAGCTCCCAGATCAGCTCCTGCTAAACGTTCCAGAGGATAAAGCCACGCTGTGTGCCCGAGGGGCTGGCCCTGGCTCCCGCCTTGGTACTGGGCTGGCAGAGCAGCTGGAGGCAGAGCCAGGCTCTGCACCAGGCAGCACCACAGCAGCTCTGCCGAAAGGAAACCGCTGCCTTCAGGCTGGCAGGAAGAAAATCCACCCCCAGGGGGTTTGTGCAGGCAGCTGTGGCACTTGGGGTGTCTGAGGAAGAACTGAAATAGCCCTGGGWGATGCGGAGCTGTGGAAAAGTGGGATTTCAGCTGCCCCATTCAAGCAGCCAGAGAAGCTGCCAGGAGCGAGAGCAGGGAGGGCTTGTCTCCAGCTGCTGGAGCATCTCCAGAGCAAAGTGGTTTTTCAAACCATCCTCTGGCCAGTTAAAGTTCCATAGGCAGGCACTGGGAGAACGCTGCTGTCAGGTAAATTTCCAGCCCAAGCTGCTGCGGTGCCACTGTGCACGCAGCACCTCTCGCCCTCCAGCAGGAGATTTTCAGCCAAAAAAAAAAAAATTTAAATGCTCCTCCAGACACAAAAACTTTGTCCACAGCTTCCCCAAAGGGGGTGAACACAGCTTCCCTGGAGGTGAGGAGCTCCAGACCACAGCTTGTCCGCAAGTCCCCACGGTCCCCAAACCCCCACGGTCCCCAAACCCCCACGGTCCCCATCTCCACGATCCCCAAGTCCCCACAGTCCCCATCCCCGCACCGCCCGCTCGCAGCACCTACTTGAGCGATTTGAGCACTTTGTCCAGCTTGCCGGAGGGGTTGGCTCCGGGGGACTCGTTCCGCCGCCGAAAAATCCCCAGGCGGTTCTTCATGTCCTTGGCTCTAGAGAGAGAGCGAGCGTGAGCGGGCGGGCGAGGGGACCCCCGGCCCCGCTGGGCCCCTCGCCCGCCAGCACCTACTCCTTCATGGTGTGCCGGCGCTGCAGGCTGCCCGTGTGCGGCCGCTGCACCGCCAGCAGCATCTCGGCGTGGAACTCCAGCGGCTGCGGCTTGGACAGGTCGCGGAAGAAGGGCATGGCAGCGGGGACAGCGGCGGGGACAGCGGCGGGGACAGCGCGGGGACAGCGGGGACGCTCTGCCGGCCCGAGCCGCGCTCCTGCCGCGCTCCAGCGCGAACGGGAAGTGGGAGGGCTCAGCACGGAGAGCTTTAAATGCGCCGTGGGGCGGCCCGGGAGTGCGAGCGGGTGAGTAAAGGCTGTGTCAGCCCCGCCGCTGGCTGGGACGGCTCTGCCGTTGCTGGGGAAACTTGAGGAAAGGTGGAAAAATCAGCGCCGAGGCGGATAGTGGGGCCTTTCAAGAGACGGCGGGGAAAAATAATGACGGCGAGGATTTACGAGGGTTATTTATAGAGCGCGGGGAAGGCAGCGGGGCCGGCGGCGGGGCGGAGCGGGCTGGGGAGCAGAGCGGGGACCGCGCTGCCCCCTGTCCCCCTGCGTGGGCACCCACACACGCACAGCCCACGGTGTTCACACCTCTGCGGTGCCAGCCCGTGCGGGACATGGCCTGGGGACATTTCCCTAAGGGGATGGCCGGTATTGGCAGCGCAGGGCACTGGGGCAAAGACACCCCACTGTGTCACCCGGGCACGGGTCCCCCCGCTCCAGCAYCCCTGGACAGACAGACTCAGGGACACACGGCCGTGGGGGTCGCGGCTGCCCCGGGGAGCTGCCAGTCACACAAAGCTGTGCGGATTTTTGGGAAGCGCCGTGGGAAAAGGAGCCCCCCACCACGGGCAGGGATGGGACGGGCGGTGCTGCCCCCGCGTGGCACCGCGCGGTCACTGCACCCGGACCCCCAAAAACCCCAAAAACCCCAAAAATGCAGCAATGACGAGCTCTAGCGCTTGGGCCTTGCTTCTCACTCCCTTTTCTGGCAGTCTTCTTCCAATGGCACTGATCTGGCACTCATTAAAAAGCAAGTATATTGCTATCTTAATTACATGTGGCTGGAAYGCTTATAACTGGAAAGAATTACAGCTTCCATCTGKGTTTTTAATTTCTTCCATTTAAAGTATCTCTCCTCTATCTCATCATAAAGTGCACATAGACAGTGTTTCACTGCCTGTGGATATAATGTATTTATCAAAACTYAAGAGCATCAGTCTTTTCTCAACACAYAYGGACTCTGCTCTCTAARTCTGAAGCTCCTTATCTGACAACATCTCATCAGGCAAGCGGCTTCAGTTTCCACTTCTTGCTCTTTCTGATTCTGCAAATTCAATGTTACAGGATCTGCCACGGGTCACACAGCAAGGATGCTCAGAGAAGCCACCTCTACCTGCCAAGCCATGCCCAGGGACACGAGGGGGACAGGAGGGGTTCAGGGCATGGATGGACCACCCCACCCCAGGTGATGTTCTCCAGACCCACAGCTCTCTCCAGTCCCAGGAGGGTAAAACACAGCAACCACTGGGAAAAATAAAAGGTGCAACARCCCCAGGGTTCAGTCCAATGAGCCACAGAATGATTGTAGAAGGCAATCTCTCTCAGTCCCTGGTGCCATCCATACCCTCAAGAACACATTTTCACTGCCTTCACACCCGCTGAGCTGTGATCCCAGCAGGAGCACGTCCCGCTGCTGCCAGGCACCCGCTAATGTGGGAAAAGCAGATCCAAACACGGAGCCTCACGCTCCAAACAGCATCTGCCTCCCATCGCTGCGCCGCCAGCGCCGCCGGCAGCCGGGAACCCGCCAGCGCACGGGACGAGCCATCCGCACAATCCCAGCAGCAATCCCAGCAGCGCTCCCAGTTTAGCGGGGCAGCAGTTCCCAGTTGTTCCCAGCAGTGCTCCCAGTTTAGCGGGGCAGCAGTTCCCAGTTGTTCCCACCAGTGCTCCCAGTTTAGCGGGGCAGCAGTTCCCAGTTGCTCCCAGCAGTGCTCCCAGTTTAGCGGGGCAGCAGTGGGCGCCCGGCGGGGCTGGCAGAGCTCTGAACACCCCCTGTGTGTACACACAGGGTCGCCCCACAGCACTAGCCCTCGCACCAGGCAGGTGATCCTGGCTCCTGGGTGGATTTTCCAGCTGGAACACACCAGGCAAACACCTCCTAAGGAAGCTCCCCAACTTCCACATACTGCTCMTCTTGCACACCCTTGYACAGAAGGAGTGGCACYGACCCAGGCTGTGACAGCCACGGGCAGCACAGCCCCCAGCTGCAGCCACACTGCACAATAAATGCCCCAGCAAAAATAATTCCGCAAAATAATTGCTGATTTCACTGCSGAGTTGCCTCTATAAATGGATCTGCCCCAGCACCCCAGCATGACCACGAGGCCCAGCACCATCACCCCGCACTGCTTCCTAACCATGCCCAGGGCAGCGCATCCCCCTTCCTCGCAGGACGCTGGCTGTCCTACCTTTCCAGGTATTTTTCCGAGAAGTCCACCATGGCGTGGTACATGGAGGCCGGCAGCGKGTGCCGGGAGAGGAGCGAGTGCGGCCCCGCGGCCCCCGCCCCATAAATAGYGCCGGGGCCGGCAGGGACGGCGCGGCGCAGCCAATGGCGCTGCCAAGGCTCCCCGGAGCATCCCCCGAGCATCCCCCGCCGCTCAAGGTGAGCGGAGCCCTCTCCTGACCCGGGSGGGCCCAGCCTCCCCCGCCAGCCCCGCTCCCCACGCGGCCGGGGGGACGTCCCTGCTCCAAGGGCTTCGCTTTCATTTCGAGCCCTGGGGGGGCAGAAATAATAAAAAGAGCTAAAAATAGGCGGCAGCGATGCGGCAGCGCGGGCCGACAGTGCCGCTCGCTGGCACAGCGGCGAGGCCGGGCACCCCGAGCCGCTCCAAGCACGTGTGGCYGCTCCGTTTGCCCGGCACAGGGCGCAGGGTGCTGTGAGCACGGAGCAGGGCAGCGGGCACACGTGGCGCAGGGCACGGGGCRCACGGCCCGGGGCACCCCCGGCACCGGCCGGAGCCGCGTTCAGAGGAGTTCGCTCCCGCACATCCTCACTCGCGCCTCTGCCCCCCTCAGCTGCAGCTGCGTTTGAGGACGGCAAAGGCCACGGCTGCCTTGTCCTTGCTCGCACCCGCTTTTTGGCACCCCAGAGCCTTACCGGGGGCAGCAGAGAGCTGCCGGTGTCCCTCGGGGRTCCCCGCGGTCCCCGCTCCCACCGCGCTGCCGGGATGTGCCGCGAGGGCTGAGCCTGACCCTCCCCATTCCACCTCCCCATTCCTCCTCCCGGCATGGGGCCAGCGGGAAGGAGGCCCCCAGCTCAGATTTCAGAGCTTCCATGTCCTCTCCCTGAACCCGGGCACGCTGTTTTTCCCCAGAGCCGGTGTCTTCACCCTGCCCGGGCCCGGTGGGAGGGGGCGCTCCCAGCTGGGCTGGGCAGTGCCCCCAGCACACCCCGCACCCTCCCTGGAAACAATTCCCTCTGAAGTGAGACCCCAGCTCACGGCTTTGCTGCTGGAAAAAAGTCAGGGGGAAGACAGGGATCCTGAGGGCTTCAGCAGGGCTAGGCCGAGGTGTSTGACCCCACAAACAGCCCTGGCACCCCCTGATGCCACCCCCAGTGTGACACTTACAGGCTCTTGCTGCGTTTCTTGCGGGAGGTCTCGTCCCCTTCGTCACAGCTGCACTCAGGCTCTGCTCCACTCAGCTGGGGGGACAGAAGAACAGTGTCTGTCATCACACCAGCACGTGCCCACGGTGTCAYTCTGTGTCACCAGCCAGCAGGGCCAGCACCCCCACAGCACACAGCCCAGACCCACAGGGCCCCTTCCTCAGGATGGCAGTGGCATGGGACAAGCTCCTGACACAGGAACCTCCCTGCCCTCTCTCATCCTCTGCCAATTCAGCCCATGGTGCTCCTGGAGCATCCAAGGAGACCCCAGGGCTGCTGGCCCAGGTACCCTCCAGGTTCAAGGTGCTGACAGTGGAACCTCCTACAGGGAGGACATTCACRTCCCCACTCCTGATGCTCCTGCTCCTGCTGCTGAGTGGGCACAGGGATCCTGCCACTGCCCACAGAGCCCCCCCAGAACCAGGCTGGGCACCCAAAATCAACCAGGAGCTCCCAGCAGTCCCCAGGCAGGAGAAATCAGAGCAGTTCACTTATAATTGAATCATATCATTGCAGTTTACAAGTCTCCTCTCTGACCACTGCTCCAGGCAGCCTGGACAAACCAAGGGGATCTGGGATGTGCTGTGAGCTCCAGGCAGCACCAGCACAGCCACAAAGCCTGCATCCAAGCAGGGAGCCCGGTGGGATCACCATGGCCCGGGGGCTTTAGCATTCCATCCATCCCTGCTCACTGCAGAGCTCACAGCCAGCCCCGCATCCCGCCCTGCATCCCGACCCCCGGCGGGAACCACGCTGGGGCAACTGGGGTGACTGGGAATGAGCATGCTGGGGCAACTGGGGTGACTGGGAATGAGTAAGGTCCTCCTGGGGGCAACTGTAACCATACTGGGGAAACTGGGAATGAGCATGCTGGGGGCAACTGGGATGTACTGGGAGTGTCTGTAACCATACTGGAGGGGACAATACTGGGAGCAGCTGGGACCACACTGGGGGCAACTTGGAGCAACTGGGAGTGACTGTGTCTATACTGGGGGCCACTGAGATCATACTGGYAGTGAGAGAGACTGTACTAGGGGTGACTGAGTGCAACTGGGATCATACTGGGTGGAACTGGGATGACACTGAGGGGGACTGGGATCATACAGGGAGTGACCAGGAGCATCCTGAGGGCAGTTTGCACCATGTTGGAGAAAACTGGGATATACTGGGAGCAACTGGAACTGCACTGATGKTGACTCTGAGTAGCTGTGGGCAACTGGAATCATGCTGGAAGCAACTGGGAGGAAGTGGGAGTGACTGGGAGCATGCTGGGGGGCAACTGGGATATACTGAGTGAGACTGAGGGTCACTGGGATCATACCAGTGGGGAGTGACTGGAACCAGGGCAATGGCTTGGGCTGGGTGATGTGGGGCCTCAGGGAGCGCAGGGAGCACTGTAGGGCCTGCTGCAGGGCCTGATGGAGCCAAGGGGACACGGTGACACTCGGGGCCTGCCCTGGCCRTGGGGTGTTTCAGGAGCCCYGGGGCTGCCGGGCGCTTTCCAGGATCATCCCCCGCGGCCGGGCCGTGGGAACCCAGCGCTCAGCCCCGCAGCCCCGGGCCCGGGGTTCCGGACATTTCCTTCCCTCCTGCGCCCGGCTTTCCGGAGTTTATCGGGCCCGAACAATGCGGCCCTCGCCGAGCGCCTTCCCCGGGCCGCTCCGGCCCCGGCAGACGGGCTGGCCGCGGCTTCCTGCCATTGTCCGCAGAGGCTCCGGGCTCGGGGACAAAAGGCAGCGGCAGAGCTCTCCCGAGGAGCCCCAGCGCTCCCCACCATGCCTGACAAAACATCCAGCTCCAAACCCCACGGCGGGAAGCGGGGACGGGGAGGCACACCGGGCACGATGGTGTTAAAAGGGGCTGTGGGATGAGCCCCTCTGGAACACTCCCAGATGGGAAAATAACCAAGGTTGATGGATGTGATGGCCCTGCAGCCGAGGCCGSCGGGTGCAGGTGTTGCCTGCACAGCTTGGTGGGGAATTCCCTGTGGGAATTGTGCATCAGCGTCCTGCTCCAAAAAGCTGGGAGGTTTCACTGAACTATTCAAGGGCACAGAGCAGTGAAAGCGCTCCCGAAGTGTAGGCAGGGGCTACAATCCCACAGTGGCTCAGCCCCGTGTCTGGCTTCCCTGACTGCTGCACTCCCTCCACAGGCAGCTGGAGAGGCAGGACAAGTGGTGACAGTGTGGAGCACAGCAGGAATGGGCAGTGGGGAGCAGAGGGCAGTGGGAATGGGAAAATGGGAATGGGCAGTGGGAATGGGGCAGTGGGAACAGGGCAGTGGGAATGGGCAGTGGGAACAGGGCAATGGAATGGGCAAGTGGGAATGGGGAATCGGAACATGGCAATGGGAATGGGGCAGTGGACTATGGGCAGTGGGGACAGGAGCATGGGAATGGGGCCAGTGGGAATGGGGCAGTGGAATGGGGCAGTGGGGAATGGGGCAGTGGGGACAGGGCAAATGGGAATGGGCAATAGATATGGGGCAGTGGGAATGGGGAATGGGAACAGGGCAGTGGGAATGGGGCAGTGGGAATGGGGAATGGGAATAGGGCAATGGAAATGGGGCAGTGGGACAGGGGAGTGGGAACAGGGCAATGGAATGGCAGTGGAACAGGGCAGTGGGAATGGGCAGTGGGAACGGGGCAATGGAAATGGGCAGTGGAACAGGAATGAGAACAGGGGAATGGGAAATGAGGGCAGTGGGAATGGGGTAGTGGAACAGGGCAAGGTGGGAATGGGACAGTGGTAATAGGGCGATGTGAGCAGGGAGCAGGGAGTAGGGCAGTAGGAAACAGGCAGGGGTGCCCCGAGAAGACACACATGGCAGGGATTTAGGCTTCAGGCAGCCAGAGCGCCAGAGCTGCTGCAGGCTTGGAATTGGGAGCTGCAGGAGGTGCAGCCACCACACTGCCCTCTCCACCGGCACAGGCTGCCATTCCCTGCCCCAAAAATCCCAGTCTAACGTGCACCTTCAGAACAGTTTAACGGGGGAGGAGCTCCGTTCACCTCTGTGGGAAAACATCCCCCAGGTGAGAGCAGGAAGCGCAGAGGGCGCTCCCCGGGGCAGGGGGAGCACGACCGGGGTGCCCGGCAGGGACACACAGCCCACCCGGCTCGGGCAGCGCTGCGGGGCTGCAGGGATGCAGAGCTGCAGGGTTTCAAGGCTGCAGGGCTGCAGGGTTTCAAGGCTGCAGGGATGCAGGGCTGCAGGGATGCAGGGATGCAGGGATGCAGGGATGCAGGGATGCAGGGCTGCAGGCTCGGGGCTGCACACACAGCGGCACTGTGAGCTCTCCTTCAGGGCACCGCTCACGGGACGCTCCCAGCCGGCGCTGTCGCTGTCACCGCCTCCCTCGCACGTGTGACAGGCAGCGATCGTGTCCCTGACACAAGGGTGGCTTTTCTTTATCGGGGATAGGGCGGGACTGAACTCTCCATCTCATCCCGCACACAACTGTTGGCCTCAGTCCCCAGGAGAGTTTGGGCTCCCCTGCAGACAGCAGCCCCATCCCAGCAGTCTGTAACCCTGGGAAGCGCTCTCACCAGCTGGTCAGGGACTCTGAGCCCAAAAATTCTTCCAGGAAACAGCATCAGGGTAGCTTTTGAAGCAGCATGGCAGGAAAAGGGTTAACCCCGCATGGGTTTAACCCCAGGGTCTGCAGCAGCCTCTCCTGCCAAGGAGCCACTGCTCTGGAGCAGAATGTGGCTCTGCAAGGTGCTCCCAAGCAGCAGGGCATGGTCCTGAGCTGTGGAACGAGGTCCTGAGCTGGGAGCACACCCTGAGCACTGAACTGCAGCCCTGTGCTGAGCACCAGAGCCCTGAGCAGCACCCAGAGCTGAGGAYGGGGCAGAGCAGGGGATGGGGCCAGGGGCCACTCTCAGCACCCTGCCAGTGCCACCTGGGCAGGATGGGAACAGCAGCACTCCCATAATGATCTCTGCACTGGCAGCTCATTCCTGCACCATGCAGCCAGGGCCAGCTCTGCTCTGGGGGCTCAGGAGCACCCCAGGCCCCCGGGTTGCACAGAGCAGTCCTGGGCAGAGCTGCCTCAGCACGGCCTCTGCTGCCCCTCCCGCAGCACAGGTGGGGCCACCCATCTCTGCGAGCACAGCTGCTCCAGGAGATGGACCCCACAGTGGTGAAAGCCCTGCAGAAGGCTGCTGGGGCAGAGTCACACTGCTCCTGCACCCCCTGCACACTGGGGACTGTCACCAGGGACTCTCCCCACTGCTGCTGGGAGCAGCCCTGTGCATTCCCAGATCCCCAGGGGCACCTCTGCCACCAGCAGTCCCAGCAGACAGCGCTGCCCAGGCCATGTGCCCTGCAGGGYGTGGGTGCAGTGGTGGCAGTGCCASCCACGGCCCCAGCACGCTGCTCTGGGTGCCATGCCCTGGGTGCTGGCACCTCYAGACTGGCTGCCAGGGGCAGGGACCCTCCTGAGCRCYCASAAGGGAGCTTTGCCATGCTCATGGAGACAGGGGCCACCCAGCAGGACGCCTCCAGCCCAGGAGCTGTCCCAGCACGCGTCCAGCCGAGGCTCTCGTACCTTCCTGTGGCCCGAGAAGAGCAGCGTCAGCTGGTGGATGGAGCCGCCGTTCTTGACCAGCTCCTTCTTGAGGGTCCTGGGGGAGGGCAGAGCCCAGCGTGCGGCGGTGCCCTGGCTGTCGGGGCAGTGCAGGGTGGTGTCGGAGGTGAAGCAGTGGCCCTTGCTCTCCTGCAGGAGGCTGCCCTCGCTGTGCGTGCGGCGCCGCAGCGAGCCCTGCACGCTCAGGGTGTAGCCGGGCTGCCCGCCCGTCTCGATCATGCTGCTGCGCTTCAGCTCGTTCCTCTCCAGGTACTGCTCGTCGCTGTCCTCCTCCTCCTCCTCGTCCTCCTCGTCCTCATCTTCCTCCTCATCATCCTCCTCCTCGTCCTCGCCGTCCGTGGCGCCGCCCGTGCCCGCGGCGCTCTGGCTGAAGGTGCTGTCCAGCCGCAGCTCGGGGATGACGAAGGCTGGCAGGGAGCTGGGCTGCTCCTCTCCCTTTGCCGTGGCCACCGGCTGCTTTTCCGCCGGGAGAGRAGCCTGGGTGGCCCCCAGAGCGTCCCAGGGCTCGGCCAGAGCCGCTGCCTTGGCAGCCAGAGGGGCATCACCCACTGCTGCCTTCCCATCCTCCGAGGGCATCTGCCCCGGCTTCTCGGCGTCCGTCTCCAGCATCTGCCAGAGGAGAAGATAGAGAAGGATGAAAGCAGAAGCACCCAAATCTCTCTGGCACCYTCCTGGGGAGCCTTTCACCTCCTCACACCCCACTCACAATGCTGGCACCGATTTGTACAATGCTAACAGTGCTCTGGTGGCGTGGGATGGCATCGTCCCCACGTCCCCAGGTGGTGCCAAGTCACCCATTGCTGTCCCAGCCCTGCTCCTGAGCCTTGGAACACCAGGTCCCCCAGCTGGCAGCAGCAGGATGGTGGCACTCAGCTCCCGGCAGCACCGGGGGTGCTGAGGAATGCCAGGGTGCCGGCCGGGCTCCAGGCACGGAGGCAGAGCCGTGGCAGCATCCTCCCCCCGATGGCTGCTGGAGCTGCTGCCCTGCAGGGATCCCCMGGGGCTGCAGAGAAACCCAGCAGCTCCTCGGCAGCTCTGGCCCCTCCTGCACCGCGTTAGCATCAAATGCCGAAGGGAAGGGCCGGGCTCTGCCCATCCCTGCATTGCCCCGGCTCAGCMCGAGGCTCTGGGCAAGCCCTACAGAACCACAGCCACTCCTGCCAGCCCCTGGCCGGGCTTTGTGCCTTTGGGGCTGGTTTTTCTAGATCTCTTTGCAGCTGGGGAAGGCCTGAGCAAGCTCTGTCCTTTCAAAGGGAAAAGTCCAAGGGAAAGAAGCTCCAAGGTTGTTTTTGTGAGCAGGGGGAGCCTCTGATGGGCCCTCCCTTGCCAGAGCAGGGTCCTGTGTCATTTTTGTGCCTAAGCCAAAGGGGCAAAACCAGCTCAGCAGGGAAAAAAGACCAAAGGAGAGAAAATCCTCACTTTAAGAAGCAATTTCCTCCTACACAGATCCTGGGGCAGGGGCTATTCCACAGGACCAACCCCAGCTAACAAGTCACCCAGAAAAGAAGTCACTGTATCCCCAGCTGAGATCCAAGCATTTCACAGACCCAGTGGCGCCAGCAAGCTGGAGTTAACAAAGACACCCCCGACTTCAGCTTCAAAGGGGGCAGCAGCCCCAGGAGTCAGCCCATCCAGCCTCACACCCCCTTGGGACAGGCACACACAGAGTGAACAGACGTTCCATCCCCATGGAGGTCCCAGCCTGTGACAGCCCCCCTGGGAGAGCCACCTGCAGGGGACACCCCTCATCCCCCAGAGCACAGAGGGGAGGGATAACCACCCCTGGACATCCCCAGGCAGCTGTGTGCAGATGTTGGGCTGCAGAAGCTCCTGTCACCTCCAGGAAACACCCAAGAGGTGTGAGCCCCCTGTGCACAGAGGGGACAGCACAGACACCACCCAGCCTGGGCTCAGGGGGCAAAGAGCTGGGCAGGTTTCCAGGAAGATGCTGRAGCTCAGTGCCACAGCCAGCTGGGCAGGARCCCACATGTGCCCAGCTGTGCCTGGTCCTGCTTTATCACACCCAAAGGGTCCCTGTGTCACCTGTAGCACAGAGAGCAGCAGCTCTGTCCCACCCAGCCTGGCTCACCCATCAGCRATTCAGCATCACCCGAAGTCCCCCARTGAGTCTGAACACAGAGACCACGTTGTGCTTGGTCCCTTCATGGCATGGCTCTGYCCATGAACAGCTGGATTTGGTGTCAGGCACAAAGCAAACACTCCCTCACCCCACCCTTGGGGTGAAATTACACATTAATTCCCTGTAAGAAGGGAATGTTCCCAGCCCTGCCAGGCTGCCCATTTGCACCAGCCTGAGCCTCAATGATGCTGCTGATGTTTTATTTGTCTTGCAATCACTGTCATCATTATCTCATGAAATAATTAGAGGAAAAACCCACACAGGCCTCGAGTCAGTCCCCACAAAGCCCTCCCCCAACACTGCCTATCTGCCCAGGCCTGCTCACAGTGCTGGGTGCCTGCATCTGATAAGGACCTACAAGGAAATGAACAGGCTCCTTTAAAATGAGAGACATTTAGGGATTAAATTAAATCCTTGCACTAATTCAATCAGAGCCTCTGCTGCTCTTYTCTGGCATGGAGGGGATGAGCAGCAGCCTCACCATGAGCCAGGGTCAGTTCCATCTCGGGCTGAGAGCATCACCAGGGCTGTGAAATGCTGTGTGCACAGGGCTGAGCTCTGCTCAGCATCACCTGGGCTGGGGAGAGGCAGCAATGCCATCACTGCCAGCCCACAGAGCTGCTCCTGCCTGGGACTTCAGCAGCACCAGGGACTGCATCAGCCAAGGCCACCTTGCTGCCCAAATCTGATTGGGACCTCAAGGCTGGGGATGTGACCAGGTTTCACAGGCTCACAGAATGGTTTGGGTTGGAAGGGACCTAAAGCCCATCTTATCCCACCCCCTTCCATGGGGTTCACTGTCCCAGGCTGCTCCCAGCCCTGTCCAACCCAGCCTTGGGCACTGCCAGGGATCCAGGGGCAGCCCCAGCTGCTCTGGGCACCCTGTGCCAGGGCCTGCCCACCCTCACAGGGAACAATTCCCAATTCCCAATATCCCATCCAGCCCTGCCCTCTGGCAGTGGGAGCCATTCCCTGTGTCCTGTCCCTGCATCCCTTGTCCCCAGTCCCTCTGCAGCTCTCCTGGAGCCCCTTCAGGCCCTGGCAGGGGCTCTGAGCTCTCCCTGGAGCCACTGAGCAGCTTCTCCAGTACCTGAGGGGGGCTGACACCTTCTCACCCCTTCATGTGGCCCAAGGGGCTGCTGGAGGAGGCAGCAGTGGAGGCAGTGCTGGTGCTGTCTGAGGCAGCTGCTGTCCTTCCACCTCACAGACTCTCCCCAAACATCCCCTGCTCTCACTGCAGCAGCAGCAGCAGCTCAGGAGCCAGCAGCCAACATCTGCATTTCTCCATTCCCAACGCCTTGGTCTCACTGCTCTCAGCATCTGGATTTCCCTCCACATGCATATTTCCCTTTTTTCACCACCTGCACCCAAYAAAGTGGTTTTGCCATTCCCAGCCTCTGGGTTTCCCTGTCTGCACCAGGGCAGGTCCAGGGGCTGAGGGGATTTACTCCATCCTCCCTGGAGGATCTCACACTTCACTCCTCCAGTTTCTGTCACTGGAGGCCAAGGCAGCATTTCCTGAGAAGGGGAAGAGAAAGCAGAAGCAAGAGCTGCCTCCAAAGCCCAGGATGGYTCTCTGGGGTCATTTTAGGGAAGGAGGATGATAGGTCTGAGAGCAGAGCAACAGCAAGAGAGTTCCTGAGAATGATCTCCTCATTGAGCAAATATCAACACACTCCAAAAAAAAAGCCAACACTGCCCTGCCTGCTCCAACATCCTCAAACCTTGCACCTGTTACCCACTCCCTGGGTTCTCTTTGACATCAAGGATCACTCACTATCTCAAAAATTAGGTTTTTYCAAGTTTTTTAAGTTTTATTGAAACCAAGACAGGGCAGAAGAACTGCAAACCCTCCTTGGTCTGTACCTCAAGCAGGTTTTTCTGAGCTGCTCACATCCAGGACAGTTCCAGCTCACCAGGAGAGAAAATTTCAATGAGCACCAACACAACCTTGACTTCTCCAGCATTTCTTTAAATAATGTGGCCTTGCTGCTGGCCCACAGCTGGGGCTTCCAGCTGGGAAAACCCCAGCCATGGAGACAGCACAGCTCAGAGCTGGAGCCTGCCCTGCCCTTGCCCTGGTGCTGCTGCCAGCTCTCCCACTGCCAGAAGTGCTGGCACAGGGGGCATCCCCTGGAATCCCCAGCAAGGGGAGGTCAGGGATTTTTGGGKTTTGAGGCTCTCAGCTTCTCATTTCAAAGCCTCTGCTCCTCTCAGTCATGGAGCCACTGTGGCTCAAGGAATGCCTGGTCACAGGGATATTTAATTGAGCCTTTCCTGGCTCCTGATGGAAACACTCAGGTTTTCTCTTTCTTTTGTGGTGATGCTGAGGAAGAGGAGGCAAAACACAGCTCAGAGAGCTGCCCTGCACCCAGGTACCTCCTCAGCCAAAACCAGGGAGTGGGAAAAGCAGGGAAATCCCTGCAGGCTGTTGGACATGGATGTGAGCAGGAGAGCAAGGGATGTGCTGCTCCAGCTGTGCTCTCACCAGGAGGGTGAATGAACCTGCTGGGACTCTGCAGGAGGAGCCAGTCTTATGGCAGCTCCATCCTCCCTGTGTCCCTCTCTGGCTCCTGCTGCTCTTCAAAGACCTTTGCTGTGAGATGCCTCACCTGTCCCCAAAAGCATTTAACTCCATGGGAATGAGACCAAGGTTATTTTGGGAGAGCTGCAGACAGCAGTRGGTTCCCTGTGCTGGAGGCAATATCCCACCCCAGATGGATTGCAGCTGRTGCAAAAAAGAGCACCCACATCATCCAGGAAAACCAATCTTTCCAAAGTAGATCTTTCCTAAAGCAGAAGGAAAATATTTTACAATTTGGGTTCTTAGCATGGGACAAACTGTGCCCGGATCCATCAAATAGGAAACTTCTGTGAAAGGCTGTTGAGCACCTCAGGATTTAAAARTGACTTCTAAGAACCAAGGAAGCTCACAGCTACAGGGAACAGCATCTAAAGCACAGCACGGGGCTGAGGGGAAGAAAGCAAAGCCAGAAATGCAAAGCAGAACTACCAAAACTTGAGAAAATCTTCGTGGGAGTCATTGTGAAAGTGCTCACAAGGAGCATTCCCCGAGCTCTGYTCCTCACCCAGCGAGCCCGGCCAGAGCCCAGGGCTCRCTGCTCAGCCGGGTTTTCTACCCTCTCCCTGCTTCATTACTGCACAATGAATAATTGATCCCGGGCAATTAGCGGAACAGCAAAAGTGGCGCGGGTGTCTGAGCCCGAGCAGCAGGGCTGGCAGTGCCTGGGGCAGGGAGGGTGGAGGCGCAGATGGGAGATGGGGGTGATGTTTGTACCGCCCCAAAAACCCGGCCGGGGCTGCCTCCGAGCCCTGGCAGGAGAAGCCTGGCAGGAGAAGCTCTCCTGGGGGGGGAAGCACGGGAGGATCCCTGCCTGTAGGAGCGTGGGGATGGACGGAGATGAGAGATCTCTGCAGCCAGGTCAGGAACTTGGGGTTTATTGCAAAGGACCTGGGTGCGGGGCCCTGCTGGGAGCTGCCAGCCACAGCTCAGAGCAGGGCCCAGAGAAGAGAGGGGGAGAGAGGATGAGAGGGTGAGAGAGTAAAAGGGTAAGAGAGTGAGGTTCCTGTTACAATACAATAAATCTTCTTCTGTGTTGAATATTCTGATTCTCACTAACCAATCTAGTACAAGATACAAATCCTATAGCATTTCCATACAGCCTATAAGAATCACTACATCACCATACTGTGTTACATTTTAAACCCTAAAAACTCCTCTTTGGGCCCCTTCTGCCAAGCTGGCAGGGTCTGCTCTGACCCTTGGGCCTGTCTGCAAGCAGAGGGTATTGTTCCATCAAAAGGGGATCACCTTCAGCTGGCCACACCATTGTTTTCCTGTTGTTCAGTAACTGGGGGATCTCAAAGCTTGCTTTCATTTCAATCTCACTTATAGTTTCTATATTCTCAAAATCTTTTGCCAGACAATCATATTTATAAGGCTTTCCTGTTTCATCTTCCCCAACACCTGCCCAAATCGCGATCCCCGTCTCTGCATTCCCGGGGGTCGCTGCGCACGGGGCTCTGCCCAGCCCCAGCCCTGCGGCCCCGGGGCTCAGCGGGAAGCGGAGCCCACCCGAGGGCAGCGGCCCCGTGCCCGGGGAGAGGAGCCCGGCTGCAGGCTCGGCTCGCACCCCGCATCTCGGTGTCAGCCCCAGCCCGGGACCAGCCCTCCCAACGCCGCCACCAGGGGCTCGACACCGCCCCGGGCTGCCAGCCCCGGCCCGCAGCTGCCCCCGCAGCCCCAGCTCCGCATCCCAGCCCATCCCTGCCCGGGGCCCTCCATCCCCAGCCAGACTCCGAGCATGCCACGGCTGCAATTCCAGCCTGAACCTGCTGGTTGGTCCCCAGTGCCAGTTCAGAGACGGTATCCAAAATGCTGCAAAAGTCCCGGAGCAGAAAATCCCCATTGTGGGCACATTGCAATGCTGATCCCACAGCAAGAGCCAGCTGGTGCCGACGGCACAGCCGTGCACAGCCCGGATTTGAGGGAGAACCTCAAAACATCCCCGCAGTACAAATGCCTGTTCGCTCTCCCTGGATGCCCCTTACCAACCCTCAAGCCCAGCCTGGTGGCAGATGAGCCGTGCAGTTTCCCAGGAGAGAGCAGGGCAGGGAGCGGAGCCTTGGATCCCCAAGGACATCAGCGCTCCTGGCGCCCCGTGCGGCTCCCTCAGCCTGAGCCCGATCCTGCCCAGCCCCGGCTCCGGCCCTCAGCTGCATCCTTCGCTTGTAGCACCTACCAACCGCGGCCCCTGAGCTGCATCCCCCGGGCCGGGCGAGCGGCTCCTCCGCCGGCAGCCCCGGCCATGTGCCCGCGGCGGCGCTCGGCTGCTGCTGGCTCCGGCTCTGCCCTGCTGTTATTAATGGCCGTGTCAAGCGGCGGATGAAACCGCCCTAGCCTCCCCCAGACGCGGCTCACTCGTGCCCCTCGTGCTATTTCTGGCTCTGCCGGCTGTCCCCGGAGGTGCTGTTACCTGCTGACAGSAGCGCACGGCCGCTGTGCCCTGAGGAAGGGCCATGCATCACCCTCTGCTTCTCCTGCCCTGTCCTGCCCCCGGCGACACCGAGCGCGGAGATCCCGGTGCTTCCTGCTYAAGGAAATTCTGCTGCAAGTTCGCTGGTCGTGGGTTTTTTTCCCCAGACTGTTTTCTGTGGCGAAGTGACAGCTCTGGAGTGGGGGATGCTCTGCAATGGGGAGCTCTGCCTTGGCATCCCAACCTCTGTGAGCAGCTCGATCCTAACAGGCAGGGACAGGGAGAATAAACAGGCAGGGTGGTGGATGGTGTCCATGCAGGATGGTGGATGGTGTCCATGCAGGGGACAGCCCACGGGTGAGCATCTGCCCCCCCTCTGCTCCTGCACGACCAGGGCCTCTCGTGGCACCCCCATGCACACAAGGCTGGGGACCCGACCCCAGGCTGGACATTCCACCTCACTGACAGAGACAGGCAAGTGTCCTGATGGTTCCAGAGAGAGAGCACAGTGTGTGCACAGCCACTCCCAGACACGTGCTGGTTTTATCTGCCCCACAGCCACCCTTCACTGCTGCAGTGACAGCCTGAGCTCAGCTCTGCTCCAGCACAGACCTTGGGCACACACACATCCCCTGCTCAGCCAGCTGCAGCCACCTGAATGCTCCTGGGATGGAGCAGGACTGTGCTGCCTCCTCTGCCTCACAGGTAGCCACAGCTTTGCAGTGGCACAGGAAATGTGGAAGCTCCCTGGTGTCACTGGACACAGAGCTGAGCTCAGCTACTCGTGGTCACCATGGACAGCAGTGACTTGGCACAGCCACCCCCACAGCTGTGCCCAGCTCCCATCCTGCCTGCACTGCTGAAGGCAGCTGGGCCTGGGGGGTTTGTGCCTCTTCCCTCTGAGGCCACCTGGCTGGCTGCAGGTCTGTGGGACACAGGATGTCACCACACTGGGGGTGCCTGGATGTCCCTGAGACTTTGAGCACCCCGGTCCCYGGGGCCTCTCAGTGAGGAATGACCCAGCCACCAGCCCAGCCTGCCCACACCCACTGCTCTGTGCCCACTGTGAGGGGGAAACAGCTCCAGAGCCAGGCTCCAGCTGCTGCCTGCAGTCTCATCACTGCAGGGCAGGTGCCGGGGGACCTGGAGCTGTGAGATGATGTCTGGGTCATAAATATCCCTGGCACTAAAAATCCAGAGTGGTGGGAAAGGGGGAGCAAGGAGCAGATCCTGTCACTGCCATTCAGCCCACAGAACCCTTTCCCTTTGGTGCTGCTCAGCAGGGGARYCTCTGCAGCTTTATGGGCAGGGCAGAGCTCTGTCCCCTGGSCATGAGGGGGGTGACAACCAGAGCCTGATGCATTCAGCCACTGCAGATCCACTGGGAAGGACTCATCCCARCACCACTCACACAGGACCACGAGGCTGGTGCTGGAAGCKGTTCCTGCTGCCAGCAGAGACCACTGGAAGGAAAYATCCACCAGGAGGAGAGGACCTGGCAGAGCAGCTCTGCTGTGACTGCCTCCAACAGGACCATGGCCAGAGCCACACACAGGAGGGAGGAATCCCAAAYGGCCCCAAACCCAACACTGGTGGCTCCAAAGGCACACACAGCCTTCCTGCAGTGGTGCTGGCAGGCCTTGCCCTGCTGCTGCATCAGGAAGGTGCTTGTTCAGGGCAGGACACCAAGCCTGGTGGAGGGCCAGGGTGCCACAGGGACAGGATGAAGCTGTGCCTACCAGTCCCACACCACTCTGGGGATCACTACCCAAAGAGATCCTTTAACTCTGCAGAGATGTCAGGGTTTGGGTAACTTTTGCACGGAGTTACTTGAMCTTGGCTTCAGAGGCTGCCCAGCCACACGTTCACAGTGCCCTGCCATGCCCGGGGGGAAGAGAAGGAGCAGCCACCCAAGGCAGGAGGTGTTTGGGCACAGGCAGGAGGTGTTTGGGCACAGGCAGGAGGTGTTTGGGCACAGAAGAACAGGGCTCCAGCCTGGCAGGCTGCAAGAAGCACTTGCAGCACCTTCATTAAATCACAGCAGTGCTGGCTCAGAGCACTCAGCTCTGCCCACCCTGTGCAGATGATCTCACCCTGCTCAGCCCCCCTCAGCTGCCGGCGCTGCTGCTGCCGGCGCTTTCCCCTTCCCAGCCCTTCTGGGGATGGCCAGGAACAGCCCTTCAGGGKTTAACACTGCCTCTGGCCATGATGGAAGCCTTGGCAGCTGCTCCTGCCCGGCTCCCCCCAGCCTTGCTGCTGCTGGGGGTGAGAGGGTGCAGGCCGGCTGGGAGAGATCTGCCCCAGGAACCGCCGGGAGGGGGGACAGCTCTGCTCTGCTCATGGCTCAGGAGCCCAGCCAAGCAAAGGAACGAACCCAGGGGAGCTGTGGCTCTGGGCCCATCTGCTCCACTCCTCCTGCCCCTGCCTCGGGCACTGGGGCCACTCAGTGCCACCAGGAACAGCACCAGGAGCCTCAGGGCTGGCAGTGAGGCCAGGGGAGCCAGGGTCAGTGACCCAGGGCTCAGGGGAGGTGATAAACAGATCAGCACCCAGCCCAGCATCCCATCCAGCCCACAGGCACAGCCCAGCCCAGCATCCCATCCAGCCCACAGACACAGCCCAGCTCCCTGGGGCCTTGGGACGTGTCCTTGCAATGGAGGCTGGAAGGCAACTGATGTGCAGCTGCTCAGCCTGGAGCAGAGAAGGTTCTGGGCAGAACTTAGAGCCCCTTCCAGTGTTTAAAGGGGCTCCAGGAGAGCTGGAGAGGGACTGGGGACAAGGGCCTGACGTGACAGGACACAGGGGAATGGCCTTAAGCTGAAGGAAGCAGGGTTGGGTCAGATATTAGGAAAAAATTCTTTACTGTGGAGGTGCTGAGGCCCTGGCACAGGGTGCCCAGAGCAGCTGTGGCTGCCCCTGGATCCCTGGCAGTGCCCAAGGCCAGGCTGGACAGGGCTGGACAGGGCTGGGAGCAGCCTGGGACAGTGGGAGGTGTCCCCGCCCATGGCAGATGATTTTAAAGATTCCTTCCAACCCAAACCAGTCTGTAGCTCCATGMCTCTGTTCAAGGAGGGACAGCTTCCTCCAGATTTTTAAGTGACAGAGCTGCACTGGACTCTGACTCAGAGAGGAAGATCATCTCTGGTCCCACAGATCCATGGAGCCTTTGGCTGTCCTCAGCAATGAGTTTCCCCAGTCCAGGGTGAGAGCTGGGCTGTGCTCCCTGGTGTGGAACATTGGAACAAGACTTTGTTTAGGGTTTGTGACCTGGCTGCACATCCTGCCAGCTGATTTTGTCCCTCATTGGGGCAGAATCACCCTCAAGGTTTCTCCCCTCTTTGACCTCCCTGACAGCCCAGTTAGGTGCTCGGAGGGTATGGCCAGGTTCAGGTTGGCCCTCCAGGTGCAGCTGTGCTGTGCTCAGCCTTGGCCAGCCTCTCGTGTTGGTATGTGCAGGAAAGGCTCTGGTGAAGCTGCAGGTTTCCTGCACCCTTGGMCCTGTCCTGCCCCACAGCAGCAGATGAGCAGAACCCCCTGGAGCAGATGGCACCCATGGGGCAGCAGGTTACCAGCCCAGCATGGGAAGACTTTGGCCAAAAACAAAATCAGAAGGTACAAAATCCTCCCCTCCTTCCCCATCAAAGAGCTGATCACACTCTGGCTAAACTGCTGTGAGTGAAGCACCTGCTCAGAGACACAGGGAGGAACGGGGCTGTCCACACTTGTCCCCAAGTGCTGTCACAGCCACCCCAGAGCCTGGTGCTGGACTGTGCAAGGAGGGCTGGGAGATGCCCCAGTGCAAGGAGAAGGGATTTGCTGGGGCAGGGGGTKCCAAGGAGCAGGGATTGTGGGGGGACAGCAGGGTGGGTGCCTGGGGKGCTCGGGATGAGGAGGAGGAGGCAGGGGGTGGGACAGGAGAGGGGTGACCCCCACCGAAGCCGCTGCAGGTGCCGGGCCCTCCCAGCCCTGGTTTCAATCAGCCCTCCATCACACACTGTTTGCTTTTGCCGACAGCTCATTTACTCGCACTTGTCAAGCACGTTGTAAATAAGTGAGAGAAACAGCCCTGCCCTTCCTGAGCAGAGGCACGGCCAGGAAGGGGCCGGTCCCCCCCGCCGCTCATTCCCAGCACCGGAGCCGGCGCTGCCGGGAGGGGCCGGGTCATCCACGCTGCTCCCAGCAGGGCTGGGAAAGCGCTGAGCATCCACCACCGCCCTCGGGAAACAAGGGGAGCACCCGTCCTGGACTCCCAAAGTCCACGCCACCGAGTGTCCGTAATTATTTAGCTTAAGGATAATCTGCATCTCTCAGATACAGCCAGCCATCATCTCCGAGGTAATCTCAGGTCACGGAGCCAGRAGGGAAGAGTAATCAGCCGTTCTGAGTGTGGAAGACACAAAGAAACAAGCAGTGAGAATCAGACGGTGGCAGCAGGTCCGTCACACACAGGGGTTTGCTCTGTGTGGAGCTTTTCCATCACACACAGGGGTTTGCTGTGTGTGGAGCTTTTCCATCACACACAGGGGTTTGCTGTGTGTGGAGCTTTTCCCTGGCGGCCAAAGCAGCTGGAGCAGCTCCAGCCCAGTGCCTGCCCTGCCCCTGCTCTGCATTTGCCCTCTCTTCCTCCAGCCAGGCTGAATTTGCCCAGCTGGTGCAGCAATGTGAGGAGAGCCCAGCACTGATGGTGAGCACCCAAGCCGGGGTTAACTCGGTTAAAGCACAAAGCTGCTCCTCTGTAATCACATTGCCGTGGCTGTGGTTCCTGGCAGCCCCAGCCAGCCYCCAGGCTCCTCACAGCCCCAGTGGGGAAGGTTTGCTCCAAACTGGGGATGTGTTTTACAGGGACTCGCTCAGCACAGTCACAGGGCAGGGGGCAGCATCCCAGAGCAGACCTGGGCACAAGGACTAGAGGGAGAAGGCTCTGCAGGTGGAGGAAATACCCCCAGGGCAATTCCTGGGAGCTGCTGCAGCTGCCTGGCTGGGTTTGCAGCTCAGGGGAGTTCAGCCAMGTCTTACAGTGGCAGCAGAACCCCATTTGCACCACATCTCCTGGACACTGGGGACAGGGAGCTGGACCACAACAACAGCCACGCTGTCCCCAGAGCTCCTCCTGCCCTGACTCTGGCAGGAAAAGCCCACTGGGAGCAGGGCTGGACTATCACAGCTGCATCCCTCATGGATGTCTCTTCCTCCATCTCCAGAAGCAGATGCTGCATTTGCTCAAGTCCCCCAGAAACCAACAGCKTTGCTCCAAAACCAGCTCTGAAAGCAGCAGTGCCAACACAGCCCCTGCAGGGCTCAGCCTCCTGGCCTGACACCATCCTCCCTGGGGACACTGCCAGGGGCACTGCCAGAGGCACTGACAGCTCTGCAGAGCCTGGCCCTGAGCCACAGGGACCCTCCTGCCCTCAGTGCTGCCCTGCCCAGGGGAGCTCAGGGGGGCCTTGAAAAACAGGAGGCAGCACCCCAAAGCCCCAGATCTGTCTGATCTCTGCACAGCTTGAAGGTTGCCACTGGTGGCAGCCATGGAGGCTCCTGAGGAGCTGCTCTGTGCTCGGACAGTGTCCCTTTTCCTGGCTCCAGCACACAGGTGGCACATGGCACAGCTCTGCTGGCACCAAGGCTGTGCTGGCCCTTCGTTCCCCCACACACAGCAAAGCCCACATCCCCTTGGCCAGACTGTGGCCACAGCAAAACGAGCTGCCTCTTGCTGAGCTGGAGCAGTTTTGAAGGCTTTGCAAATCAGACTCGTGGCCAGGCTGATATTTCCAGCTTAATTTGTCTGCTCACAGAGCACAGACACTGGGTTTTTTCCCTAAATAGCCCTAGTATCAAATGACTGGTAAGYCAAGCTAATGGATCAGTTCTCCCTTGCAAGAAGCAGCTGATTTTCCCAGCTCCTGYCTCCCACTGCTCTGGCATCCCCAGAGAGGTCTGTCATGACAAACCAGCCTGGACACAGCCCCAGCTGCAGCTCTCCCAGGTCAGGCTCCTGCCCAGCCCTGTGTGCCCACCCTGCCCCAAGCACCCTCCCCTGTCCCCTCAGGATCTCCTTCCCCACTGCTCCTTCTTGCATTTCACACCAGGTTTGCTTTAAAATTGCATCCTGGGCTCTTTACACCTTGCCGGGATGGCAGTGATGCTATAAACTCAATTTACAGTGCCTGGTAGTTGCTGTCACGCTCCTTTTCTCCTTCCTGGCCCCACACCTCATCAGTGGGATTTCCATCAGCTTTGGCAAGCCAAGATAAACCCCCTTTGTCACGACTTTGGAGGGCCCRTGATGGCTCTCCACAGCACCCTCTTGGCTACTGAGGCACAGAAAAGCTTTTGAAAGAGATGTGATGTGTTCTGGAGCACTTTTTCACCTGTCCAGTGGCCAGGCTCCTTCCACAGCTCAGCTAGCAGATGCTCCATGGCTTTGCTGTGAGCACAGCCCCACGCCCTGCCATGAACAGTCTGGGCAAACAGCACCATGTCCTGAAAGCCCCAGGAGCCCAGAGCTCCTGCCATGACGGAGCCCCACCAAGATGTCCCTTTGAGACGCTCAGATTGGAAATGTTCCTGCACAGCTCCACCCTGGATGATCCCAGCCCGTGGCAGGATCACAGCCAGCCCAGCACAGAGTCATGCCAAGGATCAGTGGGCTCCAGCAGGGCCCCGTGCCCGGGCAGCGCCAGCTGGGTGCCCCAGGGCCAGCAGGGGTGGTCGAGCTGTCACCTGTGTGCATCAGCGGCCCGGGGCCGCCCGCAGAGCGGGAGCTTGGGCTGGTAACGAGGTTCTCAGGCTTTGTGCGCTGCTGTTGCTATTTTAGTCYGCCTGAAACGTGCAGGAAAAGGAATCCGGAGGCTGTGTCTCCTGCGGAGCTGTTTGTGCTGACCCACTTTGGGAGCCTGCAGGGCCGCAGCTCCGGGGCCGGGGCCGGGCAGCGCCGGCCGGGCTGGGCCGCGGCTCCGGGAGGAGCCACCCGCCCCGGGCCTGCAGGGGACAGAGACCCACACGGGATCAGCCACCCACACGGGGACAGCCACCTGCCCCGGGCCTGCAGGGGACAGAGACCCACACAGGGACAGCCACCCACACGGGGACAGCCACCCGCCCCGGGCCTGCAGGGGACAGCCACCACACAGGGACAGCCACCCGCCCCGGGCCTGCAGGGGACACCACCCACACAGGGACAGCCACCCACACAGGGACAGCTGCCCGCCCTGGGCCTGCAGGGGACAGCCACCCACACGGGGACAGCCACCCGCCCCGGGCCTGCGGGGGACAGAGACCCACACGGGGACAGCCACCAACACGGGGACAGGGCCCACACGGGGACAGGCACCCACACGGGGACAGGAGCTGCTTCACCACCCTGCACCAGCCAAGGGAGGGATCCGAGCATTTTRCCCCCGAAATCCCCATCTGCAGCGCTTAAACTCCTCAAACACCCAGCACAGGGGTTTCTCCTCTCCCAGAGCAGTGCCACTCTMCAGGGGTTTCTCCTCTCCCAGAGCAGTGTCACCCTCTAGAGGTTTCTCCTCTCTCAGAACAGTGTCACTCTCCAGCAATCCAAACCCCGGGACACAACATGACCCAGCAGAGAGTGCCACAGTCCCACACAGCTCTGTGGGGCAGCCCCAGCCCCAGAGGAGGTGGGTGAGGGTGTTCACTGCACCCACAGAGGGCAGGCAGAGCCTCAGAGCCCTGCTGACACACATTTCTCTGCCAGAGCTGCTGAGACAGCGCTCCCGGGCCAGGCTGGAGCTCCTCAGAGTGGGAAAAGTGCTGGGGCTGCCTCACTGGGCATGAAAAACAGCACTGCCCAAACGAGCCCTCTGTGCTTTGAGGACATCTGTGGGGTCAGGWTCAAACACCTGAGCCCACCCAAGTGCACAGAAGGGGCAAATCTCTGCCCCACTACTCCCATCACCTCAGYCTTTTCATCAGCACCCAGAGACCCCAGCTTGAACCTCTCCCTCTGCTCTCCATCCTGCCCCAGAGGCTCTCAGAGCAGGCTGGCCACGGGGTTGTGGAGCCTCAGCTGCCCAAATACAGATGCTGGGAGGTGTCAGCCCAGCCTGCCTCAGCTCCAGCCAGCAGATGCAAATACAGCCACTGCTCCCCAGGCAGGGCAGGAAGCTGCAGACACAGCAGTGCCTGAACACAAACTCCCTGCTCACCTGGCAAACAAAGAGCCTCCTGCACACCCTCCCGGCAGGAGCATCCCTGAGCTAAGCTCCCCAGAGGCAGAGCCTGCCGTGCTCCAGGCAGGAATCCCCAGCTCCTGTGGCTCTCTTACCTTGCTCTCCGTAGGAGCYGCTGCCGGATGTTGCTGCTTGGTGATGTTCTCAGCCAGACACCAGCAGATCCTCTTCTTCTGCTCCTGGGAGTAAGCCTCCAAACTTAATAAGCACTCCGACTTCTGACGTAAAGGAAACACAGGCAGGGAGAAGGTCATTAGCTGTGTGTCACAGGCCCTGCAAACTCCTCTGTCCCCACACACCACAGCAGAGCAGGGGACAGCTCTCAGCCCTGTCCTGCACCCTGGGCACAGGAGAGGCAAAGAGACTGGAGATCAGCTCCCTCCAGGGACAGGGAGAGTGCTGCAGGGCTGCTTCCATGAGCAGGAGTGGAGCAGCACAGGCAGAGCACAGGCAGTCCTGCACCCTGTGCCACTGCAGGGGAAACCGAGGGTGGAAATTGCTCTTTGCCATATGCAAACATTAATGAGGCACCAGAGCATGAACTGGTGAGAACAAGAGCCTTTGGGCTGGGTGGGGCTGGGAGGAAGTGCTCAGGGAAGCTCCAGAGCAGCCTCCCCATCCTGTTCCTCATTTAACATCAGGATAAATTTAGGGATGAACTTCACAGCAGCCTCCCCATCCTGCTCCTCACTGAACACCAGGACCAGAATTTGGGGATAAACTCCAGAGCAGCCCCCCATCCTATTCCTTATTTAACATCAGGATGAATTTGGGGGTAAACTTCACAGCATCTTCCCCATCCTGCTCCTTACTGAACACCAGGATGAATTTGGGGATAAACTCCAGAGCAGCCCCCCATCCTGCTCTCACTTAACACCAGGATGAATCTGGGGATAAACTCCAGAGCAGCCCCCCATCCTGCTCCTCACTGAACACCAGGACCAGAATTTGTGGATGAAGCTCTAGAGCAGCCTCACTGTCCTGCTCCTCACTGAACACCAGGACCAGAATTTGGGTATAAACTCCAGAGCAGCCTCGCTGTCCTGCTCCTCACTGAACACCAGGATGAATTTGGGGATAAACTCCAGCCTCCCTGTGCTGTTCCTCACTGAACACCAGGATGAATGTGGGGATGAAGCTCCAGCTCTGGTCACACAGTCTCTGTTAGCAACATGCAGCAAGGAAGGAATTCAGAGAAATGATGAGAAGTCATTCCAGCTGAGCCCACATCCTCTTGTGTCCTTCCCTGCACAYACCTTCTGTTCCTCTTGGACAGGTTTTTTTTGGGCCAAATCTCACTCATTTAAGGAACTTTCTGACCAAGTCCCCTCAGCAGCTGTCTCCCAGCCCKTCAACTGCTTATCTCTCATGCTAAAAATTAAGCATTATAACATCTGCTGCCTGCTGGGATTTTGCACGTTTCACTTTATAAAGAAATGCCCAAGGTTGGATCATCTCCTTAAGTGGCCAGAGGGGAAGAGRAAAAAAAAATCAAAGCACAACTTTAGGACAGACTGCAAATAAAAGAAAAAGAGTCCTTCACTGAGGGCCATAAAAAAGACCTTTTCTTTCCCCCCAGAATTTCCTTCCAGGAGGGCAGGTCCCCAGTAGCTGGTTTTTCCCAGAAAGGTCAGAGAGAACCTGCAGCTTTGTGACTCCAGAGACATAACACAGCCAGAAGGGGAAATGCTCTTTAGTCACACCATTTAAATCAGTGTTTGCATTGGATGGGAATTCATTCATGTTCCATCCAAAATCCCCTGAAGTGGTAAATAAACCAAGCTCCCACATCACCTCCTGGGAAAGAGGGCTCTGGCTCAGTCCTTTGCCCCTGCAAGGACACTTCCATGAAGGAGAAAGTTTGAGCTTTCTTATGCCTGGACATCCCCACACTTATACCTACAGGTTTTAACACTGGAAATTCCTTCTCAGGCACAATCAGAATAAGCAGGGGTTTGGGATTCAGGGACAGGAAGTGGTGGGGCTCCCCCTTGCCCCCAAATCCTGGGTGGCAGTGATGCTCAGAGCATCCCTGGAGTGTCACAGTGAGTCTTTCCCATCCTGGGTGTCCCAGTCTCTCCCAGTCCCACACCAGCAGGTCACCAGGCTGCACCACTGTGACACCCACTCATCCCTAGGAAGTCATTCCCACTGTAGAGGGGAGGATGGGCACCCTTTGCTGGGATGGAACCCAGGCTGGCACTTCCCTGCCCCACACTTGTGCTCAGAAGAGAAGGAAGCAGGAGCTCAGCAGAGCCCCAAAGCCCTGGGCAGCTGTGAGGAGCCCACCCTGGTGCTGGAATTGCTGCACACTCCCAGCCCTGCCGAGCTCCTGGGGCTCCCCTGGAGYGAGGCTCACAGCAGTTCCAAGGACATCTCTGTCCCCTGGCTGTGACAGCCACAGAGCTCACCTAGCCCTGCCCTGAGCCCCTCCCTGATTCAATTACAGCCCATCTCTTTGATTGAATTTAGCACTCAGCCACGCTCAGCTCCTGCTGGCTGCTGAGAGCAAAGYGCCCCYTGCTCCCCCTGCTCCCCCTGAGCTGCTGCAGGCTCCCTGCCCTCGGCCACCCAGGAGTGGCACAGCCAGGAGAGCACATCTCCCTCTGCTCCAGGACTCAGGGAAAGGCAACCAGCCCAAAGTGTGTGCCAGGAACTGTGGGCAAGGCTGAGGGGGGACCTGARCAGCCAAAATTGCATTTATCCAACACGTACATTTCTTATTATCACCACAGTGACATTTAACTTCTCCAATGTACATTTCCCAAGGAAAGAGCTCTGGTTTTCCCTCTTGCATTAACCTGCCCTCCCAAAAGCTTTCACTGGACTGGGAAAAGCCCAACCTGCAGGGGCTGAGCACCCACGGCTGCCTCCAAACCCAGGCAAAGCCCTTTGGGATGCAGCCAGGTGAAGGGCTGGGTGTTWTTTGGGATAAAACTCGTGTCCCTGGAGCCTGGTCCATGCTGGGCACTGAGCTGCCCAGCCAGGGGAGGCTGGGGAGGGGTCAGGGAGCTGTGCCTGCACACGCTGCCCTGTGAGCTGGGAACAGCCTCCCCTGATTGTTTTCCTTCAGGGAGGCTGCTGCTGGCCTGCCAATATTTACAGAGAGAAAACAGGGTTTGATCTCCAGGGCTGGGAAAGGAGGATGCAGATGGTGTGAAGGGGGCCTTTGCCACCAGATAAAGGCAGTGACTGAAGTGGCTGCCAGTGGCTTTATGCCTGCCTTCCCACAGTGACAAACATGTTATTGCAGGTGCTGTGTGCTCAGGAGCCACTGCTGAGCCAGGGCAGTCCCAGCAGCCCACACAGCCCAAGGGAGGGCAGGAGAACACAGCAGGTATTGCAGAGGATGGCCCAAGCCAGCACCAGCCCCAGACAGGCCCTGCCACAGCCAGGGATGATCTGCAGGAAAAGTTCCTCCTGCTCCATGGGAACAGCTCCCCCAGGCTGGGACCCAACCCCACGGCAGCCAGAGACAGGTCTGGCCATGCAGGGCTCCTGCCTACCCCAGCAGACAGCACACAAGGAGGGGTTCTGACTCTGCAGCCCATAAATTATGAGAGGAGCCCCCAGAGAATGGCAACATCACAGGCTGTCTCTTATACACATCTAGATGTGTATAAGAGACAGGTTCTGCACTCTGCAGCCCATAAATTATGAGAGGAGCCCCCAGAGAATGGCAACATCACAGGAGGAGCCCCCAGACCCCGCACACCGAGCCCCTGCCTGCAGACACCCCTCTGTGCCGGGCCCCCTGGGGCTCTGTGTGACACTGCAAAGCTGACACACCACAGGAATGAGGAGCCAGACTCAGTCTGACACCTCTGGTGCCCTGAGCTCAGTGCCCAGCAGAGCCCAGGGCTGTTCTCTCASCACTGTCTGTCCTGGCTGTGTGAGGGACACATTCCCAGGCTGGGAGGGAGGGGTCATGTCACASAATCCCAGACTGGTTTGRGKTGSAAGGGACCYTAAAGCCCATCCAGTGCCACCCCTGCCATGGCAGGGACACCTCCCACTGTCCCAGGCTGCTCCCAGCCCTGTCCAGCCTGGCCTKGGRCACTGCCAGGGAYCCAGRGGCAGCCMCAGCTGCTCTGGGCATCTCCTCCCACAGATGCAGGGATGCACTGGTGCTCCTTCCCGGGGCTCTGTCCCCAGGGCTGGTGGCAGGGTGCTTTGGGGACAGGCTCCCAGCCCAGCCCTGGCAGCCCCTGSCCTCCAAGGCTCAGGGGCTGGGCCCTGGCCAAGGGCAGCAGAGATCCCAGAGGGGAAGTACCTCGGAAACTGCTCCAGACTACAATGGCTCCAATCACAGAGCAAACCTTCCCAGGGAGAAACAGCCAGCCCTGGGAATATCCTGTGCACAAAACAGGGCACTGCTGCCTGCTGACTTCATGCTCCACCAACCAAGGGCTGCTGAGAAAGTTCTGTTTGCTCCCTGCTGGGGGAGACCAGGGCTCTTCCTGTGGGTTTTGGACTGCTGGGCACACTGGTGATGCCCAAAAAACAAACCCTGGCACTAACAGCAGGGGCCCTGCTAGAGCTGGGATGCCCAAAAGGTGCCAGGGGTGCTGCAGGAGAGGATGTGCATGGAGATAACACTGGCAGGACACAGCAATCCCTGCATGGCTCTGCTCTGGGTCTTGTTTTTGGGAGCACTGATGATGGCASAGCCCAGGGGATGCCCAGAGGGTGTGGATGCCACATCCCTGGRAGTGTCCAAGGCCAGGCTGGACAGGACCCTGAACAACCTGAYCCAGGGAGAGGCATCCTGGCCATGGCAGGGCTGGAACAAGATGAGCTCYAAGGTCCARCCCAAACCATTCTGTTATTCTGGGGTTCTYTGTTAAACCTCCAGGAGGAAAATCAGCCTGAAGAACCTTTTCCGCCCCCTGTGGAGCAGCCAGTGAGGACACAGGGCTGTTTTCCAGCCCAGGCAGTTGTCTTTACATGGCTTGTTGGTGAGGATGGAACAGGGAAGCCCTATAAATATGATTGCCTGGCGAAAGATTTAGAGAATATAGAAAATATAGACGAGATTGAAATGAAGGCAACCTTTGAGATCTCCKAGTTACTGAACAACAGGAAAACAATGGTGTGGCCGAGCAGGTAATCCCCTCGTTGATGAAACAATGCCCTCTGCCTGCGGGCAAGCCCAAGGGTCAAAGCAGACCCTGTCTGCTCAGCAGGAGGGGTCTAAAGAGTAGTTTTTGGGGTTTAAAATGTAACACAGTATGGTAATGTAGTGATTCCTATAGGCTGTATGTAAATGCTACAGGATTTGTATACTGTATTAGATTGGTTACTGAGAATCAGAATATTCAACACAGAAGATTTAAAGTATTGTAACGGGAACTTCGCTCTTTTTCGCCTCTTTTCGCTCTCTCTCTCTCTTCTCTCGGCCCTGCTCTGAGCTGCGGCTGGCAGCTCCCAGCAGGGCCCTGCACCCACGCCCTCGCAATAAACTGCATGTCCACGATCTAGCCTCAGAGATCTCTCGTCTCCGTCCACCCCGACCGTGCAGGAGACCCTCAGCCGCTCCTACAATGGCTCATCAGGTAAAAGCCCTCCCAAAAATCCCTGAGAGGAGCCAGGCACGGAGCTCCCACTGCAAGCACTGCTCTGGCAAACAGAGAGCAGGGCCAGCACCTTCTTGCTCTGCAGACATCCTTTCCTCTCAGGGAAGAGGACAACAGCTCAAAGCTGAGTGGCCCCAGCAGCACCAAGCTCACCCACCCAGGGCCAGCACAGCCCCAGAGCTTTCCCAGAGCYTTCCATGCCTCTTCCCTGGCACAGCCCCATGGGCAGAGAGCTCCAGCCTGTGCAAACAGCCCCAGGGCCCTCTGAAATCCTCACCTGTGCTGCCTGGGCCTTTTTAAAATCTCTCTAGCACTGTAACTGCACCATATCAACTCTTCTTTTTGCCAACACCTGGGAAATGKGACCCTAAAATTAAAGCTGAGAGGAAAAAAACCTCACAATTTTGATTATCTCAACATTCAGGGTCAAGCTGAGCTGTGTAAAGATGCACAAAATCAGGAGAGCAGAGTGTCCCTGTTTATATGCTCCTCCAGCTGGGACAGGAGCACTCCCTGAGCTGGGAGCTGGCAGTGCCCAGGAGCTGCCCTGTGCCCAGCTCTGGGTCATGCCAGCCTGGGGCTTCTGCCATGGTGTCACCAACATCTGACCCAGGGAAAGCCCCCAGGCCAAGGAGGGGAAGCCCAGGGTCTGTCTGCACAGAGCTGCAGCCTGGCCACCAGCTCCAGAGCCACTGCCATGTTCCAGCTCCAGAGCCACTGCCATGTTCCAGCTCCAGAGCCACTGCCATGTTCCAGCTCCAGGGACATCCCAGGAGACAGCAGGGCCAGGGGGACATTGCCACTGGAACCTGGGGCTGCCATGGCCATGCTGGGTTGGGCAGAGTGGAACACCTCAGCATGTGGGGCAATCTGCACGTGGGCTCATGTCACAGCATCCTCCAGAGGGGCTTCTCCAAAGGCTGGAACTGCTCTAACCTTACCTCCCTGCAGCTGCAGCTGGGACTGCTCAGCACCACCAGAGAAATGCAGGGGCTGGGACCTGATGGCCTTTGGAGGGGGAAAATGGAAAGCTCAGTTCAGGAATGAGTTAAGCTGCTGCTGTGAGTGTGACATGGCAGAGGGACTCAGTGTCCAGCTCTCAGGGGTGACTCAAGGCTTGGGGAACCTCTCCAGCATCCCAGAAATGAGCCATGGAGGAAACAAAGGCAGTGCCAGAGAGCAGGAAAGGATTTTTCATTGGGTAACATCTCCTGGCCACCAGCAGCAGAATGGAGCAAAGGGAGCCCCCCTTCCCCTGAACAGRATGGGAACAGAGGTGCCCAGTTCTGTTCTCTCACAATATTCATGTCACAGAAGTGGTGAGAGCAAGGAGTCTCCAGGCTGCCTCTGCCCCAGGTCCTGGGACTGCAGTGCCTCCCCACAGCCCAGGGGATCCTCCCCCTGTGCAGGACAAGCCCATCAGACAAATTACAGCCACAAACCTGACAAGCACCTTCTCCTGTCCTCTTGTGAATGAGAGGAAACTGAGATACACTTCCAGCAGAGCACAGAGCCCATTTCCCACACAAAGGCTCATCTCCACTCCCTTCTCACTGAACAAATTCCYCTCAGCTGTTCACTTGGGCACGTAGCTTTGATGTCACCCCAGCCCTGCCCTTTTGCCCTCTCCCTATCACCAAACCATCTGCCCAAGTGCCCTCTAGGTCTGCCAAGACAGTGCCCAAAATGCTCCTTGCAAACTCTGCTGATGATGTATCCAGAACAGCCAGCTCCAAAATTACCCAGGTGTTTAAAATCTGCCAGAGTGTCCCTGAGACTCRTCCTCTGTGCCATCAGGAAATTGCTTTTCCCAGCATTCAGATTTGCTGTTTGGAGACAGAACCTGGRCTCTCCCTGGCTCCTCCCTTTGGGCCAATGCCACATCCTAAAGGGCACTCAGTGAGCAGAGAACACCTTGGGAAATGAACGCTGCTGTGGAATGAGCTGGACCATGGATGGGGAGAGGCACATTACCCAGGCTACAGCATTCTGTGATCCATTTGTCCAAAGCATCCCCCTGGGGGCAGCTGAGGGTGGGAACAGGAGCAGGAGCAGGGCCCTGGAGCAGGGATGTGCCCACACAGAGCCAGGCTGCCCAGAGCAGCTGTGGATCCCTGGATCCCTGGCAGTGTCCAAGCCCTGTCCAGTGAGTGCCATCCCTGGCCATGGCAGGGCTGGGACAAGATGATCTTTAAAGTCCCTCCCAAGCCAAACCAGTCTGGGATTCTCTGATGGCCAAGGTGGGGGACAGTGGCATTTCCCTGGCACTTCTCCAGAGGCTCTCCCATGCAGGATGGGCATGTCCAAGGCAAAGCCAGCTCAGGCACAGTCACAGCATCAATTTGCTCAGCTCTGGACAAGTGCTCCCCAGAGTAGCACAAGGAGCTGCTACTGGAAGGATTTTCTGTTTCCCAAGACAAACTCCTGTGTCTGCAGATGAAAACTTCTAGAGGAAAAAAAAAATCAAAATTGCCAGTGCTTTTCAAAGGAAAAACTTASTGAGCTGTTTGGTTTGAAGTCGATTTGGTCTGAATATGTTGGGCTGGAATCAAACACTTGTAACAATGCATTAAACCCCTGACCTGCAGTTTCCTCWCAGCAGGATATTTCCGGAGCAGGGAAGGGTGTGAATGCAGCCCTGGAGCACACTCACAGCTCCAYGCAGCTCCCTCTGAGGCTGCCCATTCCCAGCAGGCAGCAAACATTCCCTGCTGACAGCTTGTACACATCCCATGAGATGTGTGTGTCCTGCAGGGAATGGGGAATGGGGAAAATGCAGACAAATCCCCACACCCCAAATCCTGTGGGGTGCAGAAATGTGGGTCCACACTGAATCCTACACTGGTTTGGCTTGGAAGGGACCTTAAAGCTCATCCCATCCCACCCCTGCCATGGCAGGGACACCTCCCACTGTCCCAGGCTGCTCCCAGCCCTGTCCAACACTTGGGCACTGCCAGGGATCCAGGGGCAGCCACAGCTGCTCTGGGCAYCCTGTGCCAGCTCCACCCATTGCAGTGCTCAAATCAGCCAGAGGCTGTCACAGGCAGGGGCTGTTCAGCTTCAAACTGTGCTCTTTGGATTTGAAATCCTGCAAGGAAAGATGCCCAGGCCAGGTCTCAGTGCACAGGTCTCAGCTGGCAAATAGGAAAATTAGAGGAGCTGTAATGGCCATAAACTGAAACACAAAGAGTTGCACCCAACATGAGGAAGAACATTTCTCCATGAGGGTGGCAGAGCTCTGGAACAGGTGCCCAGGGAGGGTGAGGGGTGTSCCTCTCTGGACACATCCCAAACCCACCTGGACACCTTCCTGTGACACCTGCTCCAGGTGTCCCTGCCTTGGCTGTTCTGGGACTCTGTGATCCCAGCTACACACTCAGGCATTCCTGAGATCTAAAGGTACCACCTTCACCTCCAAAATCCTGGCTTGTGTCTGTGCTGGGGCTATCACAGCCACCAGAAGGAACAAACCCCCACAGGGGACAGCTCAGTGCAGAACYTCCCTCTGCTTTCACATCCTTTCCAACCCCATTCTACATTCAGCCTTTCCAGGATGGCACGTGCCCCTCCAGAACTGGGTCCATGCTCACTCAGGATCTCCAAACCCTGCAGTTCTCACCTTGCAGAGGCTGTAAAACAAACACCCTTCGTGCTGGAACCCACAGCAGGCTCTGCAGCTCCTGCTAGCTCTGCCTGCAAACAGCCAGACTCTGTGCAGTGATTTATTACACACAATTAGACAGGATGACCAGCAGGAGCTTTTTTTGTGACACTTCCTGAAGGCTGGAATTTTCTCTCCTGTTTATAATAAATTAAGGAACTCACAGGYATTAGAACATACTTTCATTTTGTAATGTGCCAGATCCAAATGCAAATTCGTGACCTTACGGGTCAGAACATTACTCAGAAACCCTCAAGATGAGCAACAGCAGGAGGCTGCAGCTCAAGGCTTCAGCAGAGAGCTCTTCCYGCAGCMAAGGCAGTGGCAGCCTGGCCCCGTGGGCTCCTCTCAGCTCTCAGCAGCACTAAACACATTAGTGCTCATTGCAGATGATTTGTGGGCAACAAACAGCAGCTCAAGAGCTTCCTCCGACCTCCCAGCCCATCACAGCAGCACAATGGATGTGTCTGCCCAGCCCAGGGCGACAGGAGCCCAGCTGAGAGTGGCCACAAACCCCCCTGAGCCACCAGCAGCAGGGACAGAGCCAGGAGAGGGCTCAGGGCACACACAGAGCCAGGGATGGAGCAGGTCCAGATGGGGAGAGACCCCTCAGGGTGACACAGGGCCAAAAAGCCATGAGAGCCCACACATCCTGCCCCTATCCATCCTCATCCCTTCCACCTGCCTCGGGCTGGGCAGCCAGGCAGTCCTGACCCCCCTCAGGAACCTGAACATGTCCCCAGGGCACAGCCAGCCCCTCTCAAAGGGAATCCCTGTCCCCAGGGCACAGCCAGCCCCTCTCCAAGGCAATCCCTGTCCCCAGGGCACAGCCAGCCCCTCTGCAGGGCAATCCCTGTCCCCAGGGCACAGCCAGCCCCTCTCAAAGGCAATCCCTGTCCCCAGGGCACAGCCAGCCCCTCTGCAGGGCAATCCCTGTCCCCAGAGCACAGCCAGCCCCTCTCCAGGGCAATCCCTGTCCCCAGGGCACAGCCAGCCCCTCTGCAGGAGAATCCCTGTCCCCAGGGCACAGCCAGCACCTCTCCAAGGGAATCCCTGTCCCCAGGGCACAGCCAGCCCCTCTCCAAAGGAATCCCTGTCCCCAGAGCACAGCCAGCCCCTCTCCAGGGCAATCCCTGTCCCCAGGGCACAGCCAGCCCCTCTGCAGGGCAATCCCTGTCCCCAGGGCACAGCCAGCCCCTCTGCAGGAGAATCCCTGTCCCCAGAGCACAGCCAGCCCCTCTCCAAAGGAATCCCTGTCCCCAGAGCACAGCCAGCCCCTGTCCAAGGGAATCCCTGTCCCCAGGGCACAGCCAGCCCCTCTGCAGGGCAATCCCTGTCCCCAGGGCACAGCCAGCCCCTCAGGGGAGCCCGTCTTTGCAGAGGGCTGTTCCCACAGCCAGGGAGGAGTCTGAGCTTTTCAGCAGGGCAAAAGAAGGTGCCACAAGCAGAGTGTGGCACACTGGACACCAGACCTGCCAGGTGATGGGGAGAGGTGCACTGGGATGGCCCAGGGACTGCTGCAAGTGCCACTTCCCAGTGCCCAGCCCCAGCYCTCATCTGAGAGCAGGCCCACTGCAAAAATCACCTTATCACACAAACCCAGCCTCCCACCAGGCCAGAGGGCACCCACAGCATCCCCACTGTCCCCCTGCAGTGTTTCTGTGAGAGCCAGCCTGCAGGGACACCTCTGAGGGGACTGTCCCCTCCCAGCYTCCTGGTGACACCCCCACAGGCCTGTAAGCAAAGATCTGCTCCCAAAATGTGAATGTAAAGAGGAAGAGACAACCTGAAGGAAATGCTCTTCTTGGCTTCCCTGCAGGAGTGAGATGCTGGAATGCTCCCAGGCTGGCTCCCAGAACATCCCATCCTTCCAGAAGAGCTCCTCTCTCCACCTGGGGCCAAGGGCACAACCCCTGTGCTGCACATCTGGGAGGTTCCTGCTCTCCTGCTCCATCCCCAGCCCCTGCAGCCCTGTCCCCCCTCCCTGTGGCTCCTGGGGAGGTGACCAGCAGGTCACAGGTCACTGTTTCCCAGAAGAGAGGTCTGAGAGAGGTCTGCTGGGAGAGCCCCATCCTGCCCTGGCTCACTGCTGACTCACAGACACATCCCCACCTTGTTCCCCTTTCAAACCCCAATTTCCCACTGCTGGAGAGCCCCAGGGCACCCACAGCTGGCAGGTTCCTGTCCCCTCCACCTTGGAGCCAGCTGCTCCCTCTGGCCAGGACAGAGCAGCAGCCATGTGGTGGGAAGGATGAAAGTTTGACAAGAAGCTCTCACAGATATGCTGTGCTTAGCAGAAAGATTTTTGAATGTCTCTATTCCTGAAGAAAGAATAGGGATGGAAGCAAGTTTTTGATCTAGAGAACAAAGAATTGCTGAAGCCAGTTCACTGGATAACCAAGGAGGCAAAGGCTGTTGTTAGTTAGAAGGGGTTTCTATGGCTTAAAGCAAAGGATAAACCCACCCCAAACACAGAAGAGCTTTTCCCAAGCAGAAAGAACGCACAGGCAAACAAGGCAGCAAAGTTGCAAGTAAAAAAAGTCTCTAGAATTTTCCACTGCAAGAAAACTGAAAAACAACTTCTAGCTTAAACTGTACATGTACTAACTTCTAGTGATGGAGAACAGTAAACATGAAATATGGGTAATTATAGTAGTTTTGATAGGCTAGAGATAAAAGGTTAAGGTATAGATTGGTTTCTGCTGTATTAAGATGCTCAAGCAAATAAAAAGTCTGGATGCATTGTATCCAAAACAAAGGGTCTCCAGGGCCTGCCTGCAGCTGGAGCTGCAGCTGTGGGCACAGCTCTGTCACCACGAGCCTGGACTGCTGTAAACTCTGATGGATAAACTGCATTTTGGATACAATAACTTGCATTTTTGGATACAATAAACTGCATTATGGAGAGCCCTGGAGTCCCACAGTCTCATTTAGCTCTTTACAGCCGTGGGGGGCTGGGAGGCGAAGGGTGGCAGCAGGGCTGTCCCTGCTTGCAAGGTGCTGTCCCTGAGCCAGGGCTGCCCCAGTGTCACCTCAGAGCCTGGGCTGGCAGTGCAGGGGGTGATCACCCACCCCTGGGGTCCAGCATGTGGCAGAGCTGGTCACCATGGGCTGGGAAGCTCCACTGCCCTTGTGAGTGCCCCAAAGCAGCCCAGGAGGAGCAGCCAGGGTTTGCAGAGTCCCGCAGCGTGGCCAGCCCAGAACTGCTCAAGTCTGTGGGGGAACAGGAGGTGGGAAAGCAAAAATCTCACATTTTCTATCCAAGTGCTCCACTGCAGCCACAGCAATGCCAGGGATCTCCATCACCAGAGCTCTCACAGACAATTAGGCCCCTCAGAAGAAAGCCCAGCCCTTCATTACAGCCTGACAAAGACACCTCTTCACATCTCAAGATCTCATGAAACACAGCCAGCTCTGTTTTGGTCACTTCTACTTAGGGGCACTAAGCTTCCAAACCAAATATCAGACTCTGACTGCATTTTTCCRAGTGCCTGAGAAAATGCTGGAGAGCCTCATGCAAGCACCCAGCACAGCCTGGCTGAGTCACAGCTCAGCTGTCACCAGCCCGGGTGACATTGCCTGGGACACACACTGAGCAAACCCAGGGGAGGCTCAGCTCCAGCCCAGCCACAAAGCACACAGGAGACCAGGAAGGAGCAGGAGGGAAGGAACAGGAACAGGAACAGGAGAGGAGTGCAGGATTCTGCAGTGAGTCGTGCCCTGGCCCAGCTCCAGCCTCTCAAGGTGAACAACTTCCACACTGAGCATTTGCACCCAGCCTTCACAATGGCTCATTATTGCACAGTGCTGCTGAGCAGTGTTTGCCTTTCTCCTCTGTGCCCTGGGGAGCTTTCCCAGACCCACCTTTCCACCTCAGAGACTACAAGGCCTTGAAAGCAGGAACACAGCAAAGTCACTGCARAAGCAAAAAAACCCCACGGCCTTCAATGGTTAGGGAGGTCCAGTGTGAACCAACTCTGCAGAGTCCTTGACTTGACAAAAGGGACTGTGCCAAAGCCTGGGTGACTGCAAATCTGCTTAGAGCACTCAGCTACATGTGGGTTTACAGCTATGATTCTGCTTTCACACTGGGCTTCCTTATTTTATTTGAGGGCTCCAAACCTGGATGTTTGRAGACAAGAAAAGCAAGGTGCCTAAAAATAATGACAGAACATTTGGCAAAGAAATCTGCCCCCAGGGGTAAGAATCCTAAGAGAAACAAAAGTGAGATGTCTCAAAGAAGATCCACAGGGAGAAGGGGGAAGAAAACCTGTCCTACTGCTGCCTAAGCTCCTTTTAACAGCTTCTTATTCACATATTCTACAGCCATTACATTTCTTTTCCAGGCTTCTGGCAAATTCATTTAAAGAGAAGTTAAAATCAATTTTTTCAGTGCTCCTTGCCCCAGAAAAAGGATCAGAGCTGTCAGTACCTGCCCAGCTCTCAGTGGAAGGTTAAAGTGGAAATCAGCACCACTCACCTCTGCCAGGTAMAGGATGCAGAACTTGCGATCTTCTGAACCTGCAGGGAAGAAAAAGCAGGATCAGAGCAAAGCTGCAGCTGCATTTCTGCAAGAGGAGCCACTGGCAGAGGCACTGGCTGAGAGACAGCACTGAATGAGTGCTTGTTGTTGTCCCCAGTGCCAGGCTGTGACCTGGGTGATGTATGTGGCATCTGCCAGGGCCGGGCACGGCGGGGCCCTGCAGGGACTCAGTGCCCTGGCAGGGATCCTCCCGGGGGTTCCTCCTTTGGAAAAGGTTTGCTGCATTCAGAGGCACTGCAGGCTCTGCTGCCCAGCCTGCCTTGGCACCTGCAGCCYGGGGGAGCATCCCAGGGGCTGCACAGGACCTGCAGCACCCACAGCCATCCTGGGAATCAGGGATGGGTCTCTCCATCCTATCCCTGGGGGCACTTCGCTCCCAGGAGAACTCACAGAGAAACTGCTGTTCCTGCTTCTCATTCCCAGCTTCTTGCCCCAAGTCCTGGTGGTCCTGCTGTCTGTCCCAGCCTCCCCCAGTGCCAGCAGCTGGGGCCCTGCCTCTGCACGGGGATGGAGCCAAATCCCAGAGCAATGGGAAGCAGCAGGATGGGGCAGGGGGAGGAGCTCATCCTGCTCCTTTGGGCTGAGGACAAACTGCCCAGCATGGGGACACCAGGGAGACCCAGCCAAGGAACTTCCACAGCTTTGTGAAAGGAGATGGTGCTGGGACAACACAATCACCCACTCTGCCATCCACCCCCTGCTAAATGATGGAGCAGCCCAGAGCAGCTCCTCAGCTTGCTGCCAGACATGCCAGGAGATGTGTCAGACTCCAGCTGCTGAGCCAGGCTGGTCCCYGCAGGTCCAGCCTTCCCTGCACCCAACCAAAAGGCCTTCCTGAGGATTTGCCCTGGCCCTGGTGTGCCCCCAGCCTCGAGGGAAGCCAGCTCCAGGCATACACCAGCCCCACAGGAGGACATGGGACTGCCCCAGGACAGGGTCACCTCAGCTCTGGAGCAGGACATCCCAGCTCTGGAGCAGGGCATCCCATCTCCAGAGCAGGACATCCCATCTCCAGAGCAGGACATCCCATCTGCAGAGCAGGACATCCCATCTCCAGAGCACGACATCCCTTCTCCAGAGCAGAACATCCCTTCTCCAGGGCAGGACATCCCATCTCCAGGAGCTGGCTGGCCCCTTCACAGCAGCCCTGCCCTTGGCAGCACCGTGGGGCTGCTGCTTCCCTGACCCTCCTAATGCCATTATCTGTGCCAGGAGCTCAGGGCTGCAGCCTGGGCATGGCTGCAGATCCCAYTGCAAGTGGTGTCAGCACAAGCTCTGCTTCATTTCAGCAGCCTGAGCTGCTGGATGGGAACAGGCTCTGCACAGGGCTGGAAACACCCTGTTCCCTGGAGGAAAACAATTCTCCTGCTGCAGGCAGCAGCCCAAATGTCCAGATAAGAGCTGTGACCCACCGAGGGACTCGGGTGCCTCTTGAGTCACTCCCTGGGCCACGTGAAACCCATGAAGAACTGGCCTGGAGCCCTTTGCTGGGTGTCTATTCCAGCTGTCCTTTGTGGGGTCACAGCTCTGCCTCCACTGCCAGCTTCACTTTTAATGCATTTTGCAGGATATGGGCTGGAAAATCCCTGCAGGGACACCAGGACACTGTGTGACAATGGCTGCTGGAGCCCAGCACCCATGGCAGTGCTGCTGTGGCCCTCCCAGGTGAGGAGCCCCTGTGTGTTCCCAAAACCYTCCCTGTGCTCCCCCAGGGCTGCCCCTCCACATCCTCATTCCCAGGAGGGGAGGGTGCTGGATCCTGGCAGCAGGAGCAGCTGGGCCTGGCTGGGAGCCCATCCCTCCCCTCTGCACACAGAAACACCCACTGCTCCCATGGCAGTGCCTGAGTGCTCCCAGCCCCTCTCCCATCCCTCCCAGCAGGACCATCAGGCAGCATTTTCCCTGTGGAGCCCATTGGAGCCCCTCACCCTGTGCTCTTCCCCTTGGGAAAGGCAGAGTTGGGAAGCAGGATCTGTGCCTGCTGCTGGCACACCAGGAGCCCACCACCCCCTCCTGAGCTGGGCCCTGCTCTTCCCTGCCCCAGGACCTCTCCAGGCTGACTGGCAGAGCAGGGCACAGAGGACCAGCAGCACATCCCAGCTGTGTTTCCTCAGGAGCTTTAACCAGGTTTTCTCTGATGATGTTGTTATAGATACATATTGTAATATTGGCTTTTCACAGATATTAAAATGGATTTTATATGAGTAGTGTTAAAGTAACTTTGTTATAAAGATATAGKTTTTATTTCTGTTATTAATTAAGCTTAGACACACTAGTGAAATAGCTATTCTTGTATTAAAATGCCTACTTAGATAACATCCAATGAACATATGGAGAAGACACCTACTATAGATGTGCCAACTATCAGCACTCACCATGGAGTGTCACAGTGGGGACCAAGGCCCTAAAACTAGAAGTAATAAAAATAGACTAAAACCACAACMAAAAAATGCACATACTCTAAAAAAACAGATCCAAGGAGCAGATATGCTGAACAATTCTTAGAACATGTAAACTAGTTTGGGGAAAAGTTTACTAGGCATAAGGGTCTATGAATATGCAAAGGGCTGATGAAATTAAAAGGTATTTAAGGGATATCCCTGAAGATAACACTTAGGTGCCAAGATGCACCCAGCCCTAATAACCTTTGCTCCATGSTCCTTGTCTCCTATTGTCCTTTATTAAACTTTTTACATTTTCACAGGAGAGTGAATGTGTTTTTCACAATGTGAGGATCCTCATAAAGAAAGGTCCTGTGGGAGTGTGASAGCCCAGGGAATGACCCTGCTCCCCTTGGGCCTCTGTGGATTCCTTCTGCAATAACAACTGATCCTGACAAGGTGCAAACCCACCAGAATTAAGTTCCCTTTCAAATTCCTCTCCCCTGAGCTGTGAATCCTGGCACCAGCAGCCTCCAGAGGCAGCAGCTGCTGTTCCTGTCCCTCCAGGACTCACTGCCACACATGGCCCAGCAGCTCAGTGCCTACAGGACATACAAAGCAGGGAGCCAGTCTGGGCTAAGGAATGGCTCAAATCCCATTTTATACCAGCCTTTAGGGAGAACTTCAGTAATGAACTGGCTGCCCATCCCAGCAGCTGGGCTGGAGGCAGGGCTGATCCCTGGCAAGGCACAGGGGGAGGCTGGAGGGYGATGGCAGAGCCAGGCAGGGCTGACCTGGGGGCAGAGTTTACCACAAACCAGGTYTGCCAGGATTCCTTCCATGTTTTCAAGTCTCTGGAGGGTCAGGGTGGAGCAGCAGAGCCTGATGTGCCCAGAGCCCAGAAATACACAGGAGAACCACAAGCTGGCACTGGAGAGGTGGCAGATACCTGGGATGGTCCCCAGCTCTGCTCCCCACAGCTCTCCTGACAACAGCACAGCACATTCCCTCAGCCAAAGTCAGGGAAAAGCTAAAATGAAATAAGCAGGAGGAATACTGACTTGGAGGTATTTCCTTCTCTTCCTGATGTGCTGAGCTGGGACTGGTTTGCCTTCCAGAGTGAGCTGAGCTGAGCCTGTGCCAGGCTGGGCACGAGGCTCAGTGGGAGCTCTGCAGGGACACGTCCCCTCTCCAGCTAAGCCCTGTCCTGCACACCCACACTGCCTGAGCCAGCACAGCAGCACCTCTCTGCCTCTGCCACTTCCCTGTGCAGCCCATGGAAAGCACCTGCTGCTCTCAGGATTTGGGGGTGCATGCCTGGTGTTGGGTCAGAAAGATGGGAAAAGAGGGAAGCTGCTCCTGCGGCTGTGGCAATGCCCTGGTGAGGGCAGGCRCCCTGAGCCCAAATCCTCACCTCTGCTCAGCAAGGCTGGGACTGCACCCAGCAGCCAGGACAAGGAAGGTGCTGCCAGGCCCTGGGTGTGTGGGARGGGAGGGAGCTGCTGGGCACATCCAAAGCCAGCTGCCAGGAGGGGACAACCTCGTCCCACTGGGGCAGTGTGGCAGGGTGCAAGCCCTGGGAGCTCCCCAGCATCCCAAGGAAGYACAGGAGGCCCATCAATCCCACTCTTGCCCCTTGAGCATCTTGGGGCTGCACAACACAGCAGGTTGGGATGTCAAGAAGCCCTTGTTTGCAGGATCCCAGCTGGGGATGGGCTCCCAGAGTATAAAGGGATAAAGGAAAGCTCCTCTCTGTCCCAAAGCTGAGCACACCCACTGGGGATGGAACCAGGATCCCGGTGTGTGGAAATTCCCACAGTGCCTGCTGAGGAAGCCAGCCCTGTGTCACTGGAGCCAGCTCATCAGCMTGTGCTGGGCTTGAGAAGCAGGAAGAGGGAGCATTGTGAGGCAGATCAGACTGATTTGCTTTCGCACAGAGCAGCGAGCGCAGGAACAGGAAACAGCACAATGGCCCTGAGCGCACCGGAGATGTCTCAATTGTTGGAGGCAGCCACACGCCTGTTCCTATTCATGGGCCTTTCAGTCATTCAGGAGAGCAGCAGCAAATCCCTGCCAGGAGGGACAGACAGCTCCGAGCTCTCTCCAGCCGCCTTTGAAGCAGCCCTGCCCCAAGCAGGAGGGTTTGAGCTGCCTGAACAGCAGCTGGGCTGGATTCCCAGTGCACAGGGGGGTGGCTCAGTGCTGCAGGGACCCCCATCCCCTTTGGAGAGCCTTGGGAAACTATTCCAGACATGATCCAGCCGAGTTATTATGGCAAAAAGGAAATAAGAGGCAGAAAACTGCTCACAAATCTACCGTGCCCSAGGTGAGGAGGCACAATCCTGTGCTGCTGCAAGCAGAGCTCAGTGTGCAGAGCCAGGAGCAGCACCAGGGAAGCTGATTTCTCCAAGCAGAGCTATTCCCCAGCCTTTGGGAGCAGCCAGGGGCAGCACACACACACACACACACACACACACACACACACAAACACACACACAGTCCAGGAGCTGACCAAAAGCACTTTAACAAGGAACAATTTCTTTTGTCCCTTTCTTAGAAATAAGCAGTGCTGAGAACACACTCGACAAAGCCCAGGGAGGCTTCAATGGCTTTTCTCAGTGGCTCGTGGCTGTGGTGCCCCATCTCCCTCCCCTGGGCTTCTGCTCCCACCAAATAGGTCAGGGAATTMATCTGGAAACAGAAACGTTGCTGGAAATGGGAAATAACAAGTGACAGGCAGCCTGTGGTGTCCAGCACTGAGCTCAGAACAACGTGATGCATGTGGAGAGACACAGTCCATCCACAGGGCTCGTGGCTCAGCTGGGAAAAGTCACGGGAAGCAGCAAAATTCACCCAGAAAAGAATCCCTTTGGAGAAGCAGCCCAGATCTGGATTCATTCCTTTTGGTCAGGGCCACAGGACTGCATAAAGACATTGGCTCATCATTTCCAGAGTAATTTGGGTTGGAAGRGGCCTCTACCGTGGGCTCTGGAGTCCAATCCCTGACCAAAGCACCCAGAMCAGGGCACTCAGGAGTCCTGAATGCCTCCAGGCATGGAGATCCCACAACCTGGGATCTCAAGTCACTCAACATCCTGCCAACCTCATGACAGGAAAGTTTCTCCTTCTACCTCATCCTGATTTCCCTGGGGGGTCCCAGGGCAGCTGCCTGGGCTGCAGGAGGAGCTGTGGCACAGTCAGGTAACTGTACATAGAACAAGCCCTTACCCAAAAGCAACCACACCACACAAGGAACAAGGTGAAACTGGGCCCAGGGCCAACAAGTGGCTCCACCATAGCAAATAGGATGTGGTAGAGCAATTCCCTTATTCCTCTTTAGACCACGAGGAGCTAAAGGGAGTCTTTTGTACAGCCTGAATTAACCCATTTCCAGTCACCCCTGCCCTAGAARCCCTCCCTGAGCTCTCAGCTGGACACCAAAGGTGTCAGCCAAGGTGCAGGGTGAGGGCAAGGTCCCCAGCCCTGCTCTGAGGGTTTGAGGGGTGAGCAGGGGGATGGATGTGAGCAACAGGGAAACCGTGGGCAGCTGAAGAGAGAAGTACCAAAGCAAAGCAGCAAAGTCAAGGTCATCAGAGCTTGGCCAGCCACGCTTGGAGCCAATCTCTGAGCTCCCTCGAGGCATCACAGGGGAAACCTCAAGGCTTCAGTTCCCTTTCCYAGCCTTGGCCAGTCCCTGCTGTGACAGTGTGACACCACTTGGGGAATGCCAGCCCAGGTCCTGAGCCATGCACCCAGAAAGGCTGGAAAGGGCCTGGGTGCTCCTGAGGTGTGCCAGGAGATGGAGCTCCCAGGTSAATGCAGGGACAGCAGGGGTGGTGCTGGCACCCCAGCAAGATGACATGGTTGGTGGCACTGGACAGCAGGGTRCTGCTGGCCAGAAACCTTTGCAGCCAGCAGCCAGAAAACCTCCAAAATGCCTCCAATTGCTGGTGCAGAGACTCACCCTCCTGGAGCTTGACACTGTGCAGGTACAGAGGGTTCCTCAGCACGTTGCAGCGCCCGGGCTCATCCTCCTTGGTGAAGAGCAGCAGGTCGGAGTAGACAAAGAGAGTCACCTGGAAGCACAGGAGCAGCACAGGGGAAGCTATAGGGAGCTCATCTCTTGGGACTGAGCATCCTGGAAAGATCCTCTGCCCTGGGGAGAGGCACCAGGGAGCACAGACAGCCCTTCCCAAGAGGCTGCTGTGGCTGCTGCACCCAGCRAGCTTCGGATGAGGCTCCCCTCACTTGGCAGCCGCTTCCTGAGGCTTGTGAGTCCTGTGACAGGAGGGATAAACCTGCCTGGCAGTGCCACAGCACACAAACACACCCTCTGCTCCCTCCTGTCACTTCCCACTTACACCAGTTACAAATCACAGCAGGAGGAGGGAAGAGGCTGCCGACTAATCCCAGCACTCTGCAGAAGTTGCAGCCTGAAAGCAAATCTGATCCCTCTGATCACCCTCACAGGGGAGCTCCTCGCTGCTCTCAGTGAGAAAGGAAAGTTTGGTTTTAACAAGAGCAGGACCACAGAGAGCAGCTGCAGGGGACAAACCCAACACCTCAAACCACGGTGGGGGTGGACAGGAAACACCACCCAAGTGTGTCCCAGAGCTGTGCTCCAGCAGAGCCTCAGGTGTCCCAGGGGCTGGGGGCTCCTCCAGGCCAGGGGGAAAAGCCTTGCCTGAGGTCCCCAGCCCAATCAGTTCAGATTAATGGGACCTTGAATGTAAGAATGGGTTTCTCCACTGCACTGGAGATCCTGGACCCAGAAGTCCCCCAGGGATGAGAAGCTTGGTGTGRGCCTGTCCTGGCCTCCAGGAGCTGGGGCACCCAGAGAGCCTCAARGATCACAAAATCATGGAATCWCAGRATRTCCTGAGCTGRRAGGGACCCACAGGATCCCCCAGCCCAGCCCCTGTCCCTGCCCAGCCCCCCCACAACCCCACCCTGGGCATCCCTGGCAGYGCTGGCCAAAGGCTCCTGGAGCTCTGGCAGCCTCGGGGCCGTGCCCATTSCCTGGGGAGCCTGGGCAGTGCCAGCACCCTCTGGGGGAAGAACCTTGCCCTGAGCTCCAGCCTGAGCTGCCCTGGCCCAGCCCCAGCCCTGCCCTGGCTGTCCCTGGTCACCAGAGATGSCAGGGAGCAGCTGCAAGGTGGCAATGGCACAGTGGCACAGTGGCACAGTGGGTGCCAGATCTGCTCAGAGTGAGGGCCTTGGGGTGCCCCCCAAAACCCCCCACAGCAAAGGGAAAGCTTTGCAACACTGAGCCACAGCTAGGAAGGGTTTGTGGTCTTTTAGCAAAAGGAGAGAACACCCAGAGTCCAGAGGGGTGGGAGGGAGCACAGAGAGGTGACTCTGCTCCCACAGGGACCAAGTCCCAGCTGGCAGCACAGTTTGTGTCTGTGGCTCATGGACACATCCTGAGGAGGACAAGCTGGGTAACATTGTCACATGCTGGGGAGTCTCACATCAGGGAAGAGCATCTGGCTCCAAATCCAAAACCAAGCCCTTGCCACAAGATTTCTCCTTGCAGTGCAAGTTCATTTTTGTGGGATTCTCAGTAAGTACAACGCTGCTGGTGGAGCTTTAATTGACAATGAAACCAGGGAGGGGATGTTCTTGTCTGTGTTATTTGGAAAATCCCTTCCTCTGCTCTCAACACTCTGCYGGCCTTGTGCCCACATCCACCCTCTTCATTCCTTCTGATCTTGTTGGTAACACAAGGAATAACCAGGCAGAAASTGCACTACAGCCCTCATCCCATGCCCACCTTGTGCCAAAGGTGGCCAAAGGTGTGCCATTTTCTGGGACATGTCTGCTGCCATCTCAGGCCCCTCAAGCCCAAAGAAGAGATGCTGAAGGGATTTTGGGAATAGCAACCCAAAGTGAAGGAGATAAAAGCATGATCAGCTAACAGTCACACAGAAAKGGAGGAAAGAAACTGAAAACGTACTAGCTGGGGAAGTTTAAAAGGTAGAAAAAAGAGTGGGAGCAGCAGGAAAATCACTTCAAAACCAAGCMAGTTTCAATAGGGAATCTTGGAAATGGAATTACATGGCTAAGAATTAACAGGCATTGAGCTTTTACAGGAAAATGGGATGGATTGTATTCAGGATGTAGAAGGTAAAAGCACAAGAGTGCAGGTTCTGTAGGAGCACCTCTGTCAGATGCTGCTTCCAGGAAGACAATTTATCTGAGAGCAGTTGATAGAGGTGCCTCTGCTCCTCCAGGCTGTTGGGAGGAACAATAAAAGTGCCCCCTGCACCTGCAGAGGCAGAGGCAGGGACAGGGGCAGGAGCAGGAGCAGGAGCAGGGACAGGGGCAGGAGCAGGGACAGGGACAGGGACAGGGACAGCCCAGCACTGTAGGGCCTGGGGCTCTGGCAGACCCAGAGGTTGGAGCTGCACACCTGAGAGCTGAGGAGGGGACTCAGGGATGACCCCAGGGCAGCAGGGGTAAGGGCAGACTGGAGGAGTAACGTGGAGCTCTGCCCTGGGCTGCCATCCCACACTCACAGGCTGTGACCTGTCTGTAACAGCCCTTGGCAAACARATCTACCCTGAAAAACCACAGGGCTCCTAAAAGTCAAGAGCAAACAAACAACAAACACAACGTCTGGGCTCACCCAGGCAAGTCACAGAATTCACCAGAGTTGCTCCCTGGAGGGTCAAARTAGCTTTGGGTATTTAGCAGAAGTAATTTCCTAGCCCACAGTCAGAAATCCAAGAGCTKCCAGGACAGAAGGACTCTCTGACGACAGGGATGGGCACCCTGGGTCATTGCTGCAGTGATTGAGGCCAATGGCCAYTGTCACATGGGCCTTTTAGGGGGTCTGAGCAGATTTTACAGCGGGAAAAGTTGTTAATAGAGGCTGACCCTGATGTCTCCACACTGCTCATCTGGGTGTGYTCTGCACCACAAACAGCAAAGCTTCTTCTGCTGAGGGACCTGAGCAGCTACAGGACATAACTGGCAAAGCACTGGCRCAGGAGACAGGGACACATTTAAACAGGGAAATCAGGAGAAACWGAAAGCCAAGAGGGAAGGCAGGAGCAGTGGGCCAGTGTGCTGCCCAAGGGGGATAACCCCAGGACTGCCACTGAGCCCTGCCCTGGGCAGGAGGGAGCCAATATCACACCTGGGGAAGAAAAATGTGGCAACAAAATCACAGTGAAAAGGTGCCCAGAAATGCAGCCTTGAAGAGAGAAAGAGGAGAAAGCCTCCTGCTCTACAGAGAGGAGCATAAACCCAGCCAAGCCCATCCATGAGGCTGCAGGACTGAGGAGGCCCATCCTGACCTGCAGACCCTGCCAGAGTGGCAGAAAGGAGGGATAAGGAGGGCAGGAGTGTGGCCCAGACTGAGCAGACACCTCAGGGCTTTGGGAGGCCTCCAGGTCCATTGGAGATGGAGGGACAAGGCCAGAAGCCACCTTGGACACCCCGTGGGCCATCGCCCGCTGGCTCCTGTGGCACTCCAYGGGCTGGAGGGATTTCAGGAGGCCATAAAATGAGAATTGCAGCAAAGTCTAGACAGGATGTGATTAAGGCCTGAATAAGGATTGCCCCAGAGGTAGGGTCAGGGAAAGGACAGACCCTGGCAAGCCTCCAGAGAGATAGGTTGACTCCTTCAGGAGATGGGAGAGAGTTTGCTCAGGGACAAGGATGCGGTGCCTGATGTGGAAACTGCCACAGGGAAAAGATTTGGGGGGTTTGGGAAAGAAAGAAAGGAGCAGGAGCTGCAGCTCCAGCCCCTGCACCCAGGCCCTCCTGTCTTGAGCCTCTCAGGCAAAGCAGATTAAAAACACACAGAGAACAGTCCTGCAAAGCACAGGAGCCCAGCTGGAGAGAGGCTGTGTGGGAAGAGCAGTGGGAAAACAGAAAACCTCATGGAGCAAGCAAGGAAGGACTGGTTGGACACAAGACAGCCTCTGCCCAGGCATCAGAGAAGGCAGAGAGGGAAAGAACTCAAGTCCAGYAAAGAGAGGAGTCAGAGCCCTCCTGCACCAGGGGAAGCTCTGTGGTGTGCAGGCTGTTTTAGGTGTTGCTGSCTGCAGAGGTTCAGGTTCTCTCCCCTCACAGCCCAGCAGGACCAAAGCAGAGCCTGGCACTCCAGAGACCTGCAGGAGCTCCTTGGAGCTCCACAGAGCCTTCCATGGCCGTGCCACACACTGAGACAGGAGAGAGCCCTTCCCAAGGGCCACAGGTGACATCCCAGCCTTGTTCTCTCCACTGTCCCTGCCAGCAGGGGCTCAGCACCACGGGCTGTTCCCTTCAGCACTTCTCATTTCTCACCCCACTGACTCAGCCCTGCTGCCCTGCCCCTGTGCCAGCTCACCCAGACAGCAGAGCCCCAGGGCAGCAGCATTCCCAAACACTGCCTCACACTCCTGGTCTGCATCCTGCCCTTGCCTGGCACCAGCTCCAGCTGGGAAATCCTCTCCTGTCGGAACTCAGTGCATCCCTCCGGGTGTCCAGAGCTGCCGAGGACCCTGCCAGGGGGCTCAGAGACCTTGGCATGCTGCCCAGAACACCTGGGGATTTGATTTTGACCCCTGGAGCAAGTTACCAGCTTTGTATGAGGACATGAAAGTCACACGGGTTTGAATAGTGTAATAACAAAATGACCACAAGATGAAAATGTAGATTTTAGGATTTTTGGTATGGGGGTTATGGGGACAAGATGGAGGAATCTGGGCATGTCTGGCCTTTCTTCTTCTTCTTCTTGTTCTCCATTTTCTGCAGTGATGTTGGCACTTTGGGATTGGTTTAGAGTAGAGGTGCACTGTCTAACACAGGTGATAGGTATTGGGAATTAAGTGTAAATATGTTCTATGTAGTTTGTAGTATAAAAGGACAACACCACCTTGGGGGCGGTCAGAGTGCCTGT
>NDFG01000017.1:510106-554461 GCA_002167245.1 Sporophila hypoxantha
GATGCCCAGCACCTTCCCAGGCAGAAATGAGCCAAAACACTCCTGACCATGGCCCAGGGCAGATAAGGTCTGGTCCAAAGCAAACACACAAAGCTGCCCAGCATTACATATTCCATTAAGCATTAGGAAATAGCACATTTACTCCCAGATAAAGGCAGCAGGGGCAGCCAGCCTGGGCTGGGAAGCCAGCTTGGCTGTTTACTGCTGGCTGGAGCAGCTGCCTCTGCTGGGGGCACCCTCATGACCTAAGAGCTTGTTTCCACCTCTAAGTGCATTAATCCTGACATCTTCCCATTTCCCTTTTTCCTGGTTGCTATGGCAGATAACATCAAAGCTCAAGAGACAGCTCAGCACAGGCCAGATAAGATCTGTCTGGGCTGTTCAGGATTTGCTTTTACTCTTATCCCTAAACCACCTCGTTCTATCAGAGGARATAATCACCTGCACAGGTCCTGGCACAGAAACACACCCAAATGTCAGCTCCTGCCACTGGGTGGGCAGCTGTGTGCTGCCACACTTCATCCCTGCTCAGGTTAACTGATACCTCCCTCCCCCTGAACTTAACATTAAATAATTAAAAAMAAATCCATCAAAATCCAAAATTTGCTACGGGAAGAAGCCCAAGCCTTTCAAATCCCACCCCACTGTAAGAACAAGTCCCCCTGGTCCAGCTCATCTTTTCACAGGATCCCCAAACAGCAGGAAAGAGCTGCARTTATCCACAGAACAAAACATCCCCTGCAGCTGAGAGTGGAAAATTCTCCTGGTGCAGAGCTCCAGGGCTGGGAGCTCCCAAGGCAGGGGGGCCTGGCCCCCACTGCTCCCTCCTGCTCCCCAGCACTCCCCCATGGCYCTGCCAGCCCCACTCTTGGCTTTCTCTGGACACAGCCCCGCCTCAGGGACAGCACCAAGTTTGCCAGCTGTGCCCTCAGCAGACAGGGAATGCTGAGGGGTTCACATCCTCCAGGAGCTCAGCTCATCCTGAGGGCATCCAGACAGGCCCAGGCAAGCAAAGCTCCCAAATCCATGTGCAGACAAGGGGGATTTCCACATGGACCTGGATTCCTGCATTGCCCAGCCCTGCTACCCACCTCAGCCCACTCTTCCCACAGGTCCAACCATGCCCAGGGAGCTCCAGGCATCCCACACACGYCTGTCATAGCTGTGGTTCATGTTATGAGCTTATGTTTCAAAGGTTTTTTTGAGGAGAGCTGGCCTAGAGACTTTGCAGCAGCCCAGGGCTTGAATAATCCACAAATCTGGCACAACTGATGTGAGGCACAGCCACCCTCACTCCTGGGGCACTGCAGGAGTCTAAGAGCAGGGAGCAGCTGTCCCAGCAAGGCCTCGTGGATGAGGAGAGCACGCCATGGATGGGCCCAGGGACAGTGGGAAGCAGGATGCTTAGAGCTCTCACCCTGCCCTGGAGGTCCCCACAGCAGAGCCCTCTGAGAGCTCCCCAGGCCCCTCATGTGAGGCTCACCCCGTGCCCAGCTCCCCTCTGCCTTTGGGTTCAATGATCCCAAAGCCCCTGGGCTGCTGCTCCTGCCCTCAAAGCTTAGCTCTGCAGGGCTGGCACAGGGGGCTGATGGTGCCAGGAGGCCCAGCCTGGAGCTGGGTGCTCTGAGCAGCTCCCCCAGGCCAGGCACACTCACCCACAACGGCGCTGTCCTCCTGGTACACRGGCCTCAGCAGCTGGGGACAGAGACAGGGACACGGTCACCGGCAGCAGGCCCCAGGGACAGTGACACAAACAGCTACAGAGGGCAACATGCCAAACCCAGCCAGCCAAAGCACTTCAGAGAGGGGARAAAACCCTTTTTGCAGCAGAAAAGGAGAGCARWGACCCACAGTGTGGTCTKGTGCAGTGGSAACAAGACAGTGGGCTGTGACTGTGACCCCCACGGGTAATGGGTGGAACGGGGGCTAAAGGCAGCGCCAGATGGAGCCAAGGCTCTCGGGAACAMTCCCCACATCCTCCCCACACCCCTGGGTGAGCCCTGACGGGAGGCAGCAGGGAAATGCTTTAGGAAACCAAGGAAAGGGGACGGAGGTGTGGCTTGTAAAACTGGCAAACATTCAGAGCTGATGCTGGCTAAGGCTGAAGCAGGCCCAGGAGGGGCTGCAGGCCCGGGCCACGCGCAGCCCCAGCCCTACCTGGCTGCCGGGGTTCAGCGGGGCCAGGATGATGTAGTTCTGGTCGGCAGCAGAGGGCACCCGGGACAGGGCGGGCAGGGTGTTCTGGCCCCGCTTGCCCAGCTCCGTGTACCTGTCCCAGGTGTGCAGCCCCAGCCCCTCGGTGCCATCGTAGAGGATGTGGCAGCTGCGGCGCTGCTCSGCCTGCGCGGGGCCGCTCTTCTCCCGCTTCTGCGGAGGGGACTGCAGGTCGTAGGCGGATTTGCAGGAGGACCTGCGGGGCATGGCCTCGTGGGCCGGCTTCACCTGCGGCACCAGCCTCCACACCAGCAGGATGATCTCCGTGGGACAGTTCCTGGCACAGATGGGTGGGGAAATCAGGGCTGGAGCCCCGTGTCCTGCACCCAGCCCTGCAGCCCTTCCTCCCTCCAAAGCCTCTGCCCCTCTCCCGTGCTCCCCAGCCCCTTCCATACCTCCTCCCTTCCCCTCCAGGGAATCCTTTCCTGCATCCTTCCTTCTCCAACGAATCCTTTTCCTGCATCCCTCTTCCTTGCTCCAGGCATATCCTTATCCTGCATCCTTCCTTCCCCCCAGGGGAGATCCTTTCCTGCATCCTTCCCCTCCAAGGAAATCCTTTGTTGAGAACATGAGATTCCGTTCCCCTTCAGGGAATCCTTTTCCTGCATCATGTCCCCTTCAAGGAATCCTTTCCTGTATCCTTCCTTCCCCTCCAGGGAATCCTGTCCCAGTGTCCTGCATCCCTCAGAGCTTTCCCCTTCCCACAGTCTCTCAGTGCTCTCCCTGCCCTGGGGTTTTTGGGGAGCACTCACCGGATTTCGTGGGCCAGCTCCACACATTTCCAGTGCTCCACAGGCTGCTCGTTCAGCTGCAGCACCGTGTCCAGCTGCTGCAGCCCTGCCTTCTCTGCTGGGCCACCTGAGGGGGACAAATTCATCACCTGCCAGGCAGGAGGCTGAGTGGGAGCAGGAGGAGAAGCCCTGGAGCTTGGAGACCCCCAGAGAGCCCCACAGCTTGCAGCCCTCACTCCCCCAAACCCCACCTGACACCCACACCTGAAAAAGAAGTGGGGTCAGCCAACCTGGAGCTTCACCTTGCAGCACACACACACACACACAGAGCACCAGGACAGAGCCATCAGTGCTCCCCCAGAGCTGCTGCATGAAATTCCCACGTTTCCTGGGGTGCAGTGGGGAGCAGCAGAGCACACTGGAGACACCAGTCCATCCCACAGGTCCACAGCAAGAGGTTCTACTCAGGRAGCTGAGGATTCCCACAGTCCTGATCCCCTCTGACCTGTTTTCCCCCCAAATGATTTCTGAAGGTCACCCAACCAGACAGACAGTTCTCAGGTTGGAGAGGGGAGGGAACAAAATCTCTCCAAATTACTGCAAAACATTGCCAAAATAGTGACAGTGCTAACCCAGGGGCCTCTGACCTCATTAGAGGCAACTGAGAATTCATCTAATGAAGTTTCTTGGAGGTACCCAGAGTCCTGCAAGGCGTGGGAGCTCCAGAATCACAACCAGCTCTGGGAAGCAAAAAAGGAGCAAGAATTCATTCAAATCAAGAGGGATGMAAAGGATCCAGTCTCTTACCAGAGTCCACAGCCTGGGAAGCAAAAAAAGGAGCAAGAATTGATTCAARTCAAGAGGGATGCAAAGGATGCAGTCTCTTACCAGAGTCCACAGCCTGCACACGGACTGGGGCGTCGCAGCAGATGGTGAAGCCAAAGCCGTCAGTGCCCCGAGGGATGGTGATCTGCAGGGAGACACCTGTCAGGTGGGAGAGCAGCCACGGGGTGTGATCCTCACTCCCACACTGCCCCACAGCCCCTGGCAAYGCTGGCACATGGCATTGGAGAGATGGGGAAGGGCTGTCACTGAGACCCCACGGGTGGAGAGGGGGCTGAAGGGCAGTGCCAGATGGAGCCAAGGCTCTCTGGAACCACAAAAGGAGTGTTTCTTTAGCACACACTCTGCTCCCAGCCCTTCCAAGTGTAAGGAAAGGTCTGAGAAGCCATTGGAAAGGAAAACCTGGCAGTCTGGCCCTGACACTGACTTCTCTAAGCAAATCACTTAAACATTTCATTTCCTGTTGGAGAATACAGAAATAGCAGCACTCCCCTGCTCCGGAGGGAGCTGCRAGCTCAGCATGCTCCTGTCCTCCAGACATCTGTGTGCATCACCCCCTTCCCTGGGCTGAGTGTGCTTTCCCTCACTGAGTTTGGAGAGGAKGGATGCTGGGTTGATTTAGGCTCATTTCTCCTCCTGATTCGAGGAGCATTGAGTTTATTAATAAAATTATACTTATTTTTTGATGTTGGCTTCCAGCAGCAGCTCAGCATGACAGATCCTGTAAATACCTGATTAGCCCCCAGACATTAGTCAAGATGCTTGTTTTACTGACAGAGAAAAGAAAATTACAAATCCTACATCTGACCTGTATTATTTGGAGACCAAACAGGCAGAAGGAAGATGAGGAATTCAGCAGAAGTTGCCAAGGAGGTGAYATGGTTCCTCACTCCTTTACCACAGGAGGGCAAAGCAGTGAGATTTCATTTCCCTGCACCTTGTCCCTGACTGATTGCTCAGCATAAAATCAGGCTTCAGAAGAGAAACTGCCTTGCCCTGGCAGGACCAAACACAGATCCAGTCCCATTGCACTATTTTTCTCTCTGGAGTTGCTGGTTCCTCAAAGAGGTGGCTCTGCACCTTTGAATGAACCAGGACTCCGTGGTCCCTGTGAGTCCCTTCCAGCCCAGGATATTCCAGATCCTACAATTTCATCTCCAACACCAAGCACTGGCACCAGGAGCCAGCCCAGCATCTCTCCCACCACGGAGACTCCACGGGCACTTCCCAGCCCAAGGTTTCCCTGGGTCAGGGCTCCCACTCCTTCTCCCTGAGCTGGCTGACCTTGCCCCCCCCTGCTCTGTGGTGCTGAAGAGCAGCTTCTCCCTGCTGATGCTCCTCAGCTCCCACCACCATGGCCATCTCAGACAGTCATTGACCCTTTTTTGCCCATTTTTTCCAATTTTTTGCCCATTTGTGCTGCCATGCACAGAGCTAAAGAACTATGAGCATCTGCCATGAGCTGGGAGGTGGGTGGGGAGGCTTGATGTACCCAAACTTTGCCAGAAAACACAGAGGAAATCTTTCAAATAAAGACTGGAGGAGCTCTAAGAGACAAAGCAGAGTCAGTTGTTATTCAGCCAAGGCAGAGCAGCACGAGATGGTCACCACAGCCCTGGCAAGGAGGGGGCAGTTGGGTTTGGAATTCTGCAGCTTTTGTAATTCCCAGTGTTTGCTGTCCCCCACAGCAGCTTKGGAATAACCTGCACCATGAGCTCAGGAGCACAGGGAGAAGCTGACCCTGAGCTGGGAGTCCCAATCCAAACCACACAGAGAATATTTCTTTGAAATGCAGGAGASTGGGACCTGCACATGGAAAAGCAGCAGCTGGCATTGTGCACTGGGAGAACTGGAACCAGCACAGCGAGCTACTCCCCAGGAAACAAGTGCTGTTGGCTCCCAAAARCAGTAAAATAATTTTAAAAGAGCTTCTGCTTCTTCTCTAATAAGGGGGAAATGAAGACAACAYCTTGCAGCTTAACACTGTTACCATCAGCATGCTACCTGCAAGTTGTACAGTAAATATATTTTAATATTTGCATATATGTCTGTATTTTAATAATTTATATATATTTTAAAAGCACCCCTCCCTGCCCATTTCTCCACTGCAGCAACAAGCAGAGATYAGCCACAGGCACACATGTGAAGGTGCTTTCCTTCTACCCTCRCTGTAATTTACCAATTGTAACAATATCAAGTCACTGCCTCTCAAGCAGCACCCACAGAGYCCATTTGTCAGGTTATGCCCTTTTCTGACCCAGAGGTGGGGTAACTGAGAGACATTTTATAAACTTTTATTCCATTTTCAGTCTCATGTGAAGGATGAGACAATACAGATGTTATAATTCACACCATCACAATCAGAAGCTAATTATTTTCTAATTACAATACTCTATAAGTGTTTCTTGGCCTATCAGCTTTTTGCCACACCATGCTGTAAATGCCTTAAAGTCAATTATCTAAAATTACCCCTCATGGGTCCCACTACAATGCATCTTTCATAGTTCTATTTCTCCAAAGTATCCAGTCTTATTTACAAGGCCATGCTTTGAAACTTATTTCTAGCTCCATTCCTCTCACAACAATATCTGTCCTATTCTATGACATTTCTAAGTCAGCATTTCTTATCTCAAAGTTTACATACTATGTGAGCTTTCTGTCAAACTTTAAGAATCCTCTACAAATTCACTCCCCACATCCAGCCCTACAATCTATTCCCACATCCAGCCCTACAAATCCATTCCCCACATCCAGCCCTACAAATCCATTGCCCATATCCAGCCATAGAAATCCATTCCCACATCCAGCCCTACAAATCCACTCCCAACATCCAGCCCGACAAATCCATTGCCCTATCCAGCCATAGAAATCCTTTTGTCACATCCAGCCCTACAAATCCATTCCACATCCAGCCCTACAAATCCATTGCCCATATCCAGCCATAGAAATCCATTCCCCACATCCAGCCCTACAAATCCACTCCCCACATCCAGCCCGACAAATCCATTGCCCATATCCAGCCATAGAAATCCTTTTGTCACATCCAGCCCTACAAATCCATTCCCCACATCCAGCCCTACAAATCCATTGCCCATATCCGCCATAAGAAATCCATTCCCACATCCAGCCCTACAAATCCATTCCCACATGCAGCCCTACAAATTCACTCCTCACATGCAGCCCTACAAATCCATTCCCACACATCCAGCCATGGCAAGAGAGCTGCCAGGCACCCAGGGATCTGCCAGGCTCTCAGGGATCTGCCAGGCTCTCAGGATCTGCCAGGCTCTCAGGGATCTGCCAGGTTGGTGCCAGGATATCAGACCTGCCGGTACCTCGGCTCCGAGCACACCTTGCAGAGTCCATGGAAGCGGTTCATGGCTGTGCCCCCGAGCCCATGAAAACCCCGTGGCTCCCGCGCAACTCCCGGACTGCTGGGCTGGAAGGAGCCCCAGTCACACTGGCATGACCGCCCATGGGAACCCGCTCCCGAGAAGAATGGCAGGAAGCCACCTTTCACCTCCCGGCCCCTGCGAGCGCTGTATGCCGCTCCACGATAAGCCAGAGGCTTCCTGAAAGCCCTCACTGACGAGGAAGGGAGAGAGTTTTATATTAAAATTCCTGTCAACTCTTTAGTATCTCCCAGTCCCAGCTCTGTTGATGTGGCTTTTGTTCCCGTGGCATTCTTGGGGCGCACGGAGCACTTTGTTATTGCGACGTTCTCACAAACACTTGGAGGATGTTTGAGCGGCGTTTCACAGGACTGGCTGTGAGAGCCTCGCTCCGTGAAGGACATGACTCCACACTCATAAAAAAATCAGAGGTTTGGGTTTGTAGAAGCAAAAAAAAAAAAAAAAAAAGAAAAAAGAAAAAGTTTGTTTTTGAAAGCACAGACCAGAGGATATGCACGTCCCCGTGCTTTGTGCTCATAAAGTCACCAAGGGGGAAGCACCAAGGTCAACTGAGCTGCATCCATGGTGGAATTTGGGAATTAAAGGCCAAGAGGAACTCTGAGCACAGCAGCAGCAGGATACCCAGCAAGGCTCAGCTGCCCCTCTGCCAGAGTTGGGCACAACTCCTTGGAGATGAGGTTCCAGCAGAGAAGAGAACACCTTCCACACTCCTACGGGGGGTGATAAAGGAGGGAGGCTGGAGAGAACCCAGAATCTTGGTTCTCCTGCACAGTAACCAGGGTGGCAGGGCCAGGGAACCAGGCAGGGAGCTGAGGAGCCTCAGCACTGCCAGGGAGCCATGGGGCAGAGCCATCAGAGCATTGTCAGGATGGCCACGCTGGGGCTGGGGCTGGGCTGGGAGAGAGGAGGAGCAGCTTTCCTTCCCAGCCAGCTCTGCTCAAGCCAGTGGCGACTGCCGGAGAGGAAGGGAGGAGAGGGGCGCTGGCTTGTTTGTCTTGCTCAGCCCTGTGCTGTACAACAAATAACTGCAAATGCAGCTGAGGGAAGCGCAGGCGGAATTCGGCACAGATAAATCACGGGCCGCCCGAGCCCGTTTCCGATGCAAACCATGTATTTTGTTCCCATTTCCCATCCTTGCCGCTCCTATAAATCACCCCAGGCTCCACCATGGGCCTTTCCTCCCAGAGCACACGTCCTGGAAGGAGCAGAGGAGCAGACGTGTCCAAGGAGCCGCAGAACCAGGCAGGGGCCCATGGGGTGGGGCAGGAGCCTGCCAGCCAGCCCTGCCATCCCAGGCACTGCTGGAACTTTCTCTGGAGTGGGAATACCTCTGGAAACAGGAGTGCCTGGGGCAATGGGAGTTAGCACCCAAATCACCCCCCAACCAGCTGGGCCGGCTGGGTAACAAATTGCTGTGACAGCCATGGTGTGACAGGGGGTGACAGAGCTCCCTCACCCCAGCATCACCCTCACTAAAACACTGTCCCTTGGTGTAGCCATGATATTTCTGAAAAATCCTTTCCTTAGGATTTTTTCTCCTGAGAACTGAGAGGCCTCAGGAACAAAATGTAAACAATGGTTATCTGCTGCTGCGGAATGCAACAGGTGCATCTGTGATTGGTCTCATGTGTTGTTCTAATTAATGTCAATCACAGTCAAGCTGTCTGGACTGTCTCAGTCAGTCACAAACCTTTGTATCATTCCTTCTTTTCTATTCTTAGCAAGCCTTCTGATGAAATCCTTTCTTCTATTCTTTTAGTATAGTTTTAATATAAATATATCATAAAATAATAAATCAAGCCTTCTGAACATGGAGTCAGATCCTCATCTTCTTCCCTCATCCTCGACCCTGTGAACACCACCACACCTTGGCTCTCTGGAAACCCCTCAGCAGGCACCAGCCCCACATCTTCCCATGCTGTGGGTCACAGCCCTGTCACACCCACCTTCAGCTGCTGCAGGGTCACAGCGTCCTGGCTCTCCTGGCTGCACTTTGACTTCCTGGCTTGACTTCTGAAATGATTTTAAAAACATGTTTTTAAAGGAAAAGGCAAAGGAGTGTGACAGCACATCTGACAATCCACACTGCACATGAGACCTCTACATGGCATGGGCACATCCCCTCCAGGCTCAAGGGTGGCTGCACACCTGGACAGGCACTGCTGCCCCACCCTGCCCTGTGCCAGCCTCAGCTACCACACCCTGCAGCACTGCAAGAGCACAGGCAGGAGAAAAAGCTCCCAAAACATCAGCCCAGATCCCGGGCAAAGAGAGAGTGGCCACAGCAATGAGCCCAAGTCTGAGAGCAGGAGGCAGCATGAGGACAAGCCAACCAAAAGAGAGAGAGATGTGGCTGCAGGGCTGGGGTTCCCAAAGAGCCCAGAAGTGAGGCTGAAGGGGAGAGCAGGGACTGCTGAACCAGCTGAAATCCCCACCCCACAAGATTTTGGGATGCCAGGGCCCACTGAGCACCACAGGGCAGAGCAGTGCCCACAGGGTGCAGTGGGGCTGGGGCTGCTCCACACACAGGCTCAGACACAGCAGTGACTCCCTTGCAGACCTTGCCAACCACCCTGGATATTCCGTGGTGGGACACACCTGTGCTCTGCTTCAGCCTCCTCATGGCCACCTTCAGGTGCTTGGTCCTCGCCCAGGTCCTCCCCAAGGAGATAATACATCCACTGATCTCCTGTGAGGAGGGAAGCAGCTGTGCATCAGGCCAGCTGTGCATCAGGCCAGGCTTGTGCATCAGGCCAGCTGTGCATGCAGGGCAGCTGTGCATGCAGGGCAGATGTGCATGCAGGGCAGCTGTGCATGCAGGCCAGCTGCTCTGCCCCCTGCACCCAGCCAGGGCAGGAGCTGCCCCAGGTGCAGCCCAGAGGTGCCAGACCTGCTCACACACACACAGCCCACAGTCCCTCCCCCAGCCACAGCTAAAATTCCATCCTCCCTGCAAGGGGAATGAGCTACACTGAAGCACCAAGACTCCAGGTTTTTACTGAAGCACCAAGATTCCAGGTTTTAGAGGGATACCCAGCAGATTCAGGTTTTTAGAGGGATATCCAGCAGATTCCAGGTTTTAGAGGGTACCCAGCAGTATCATGCAGCAGCCAGGGGACAGGACCTCGTCTCAGCCTTGCTGAGGTCCTGTGACCACCAAACGTTTTAAAAAAGCTGCACCTCACTTGTCCAAATCTCAGAGAAGCATGCTTCACCCACTCTCTCACCCACCACTACCAACAGCTCCTTTTTAGTCTCCTGCTATGCAGAAAACATCCCCACCTCAAGCTGTGAAACTTTAAAAAACAAGGAGCTTTTGGACAACGCTCTCAGGCACGGGGTGGATTGTCCGTGCAGGACTTGGACTAATGCTCCTGTGGGTCTTCGGGTGTTTCTGTGGATTCTGTAGGCTCAGGGGATGTATTAGCACTTCCATGAAACCCCTCCAGCTTGCTGAGACATTCTGCTGCCCAGGACAGAACCCCTCCCGCTGGGCACTGGGATGGAGCATCCCATGGGATGGAGAGTTTCATGGGATGAAGAGTTCCCGGATGGAGCATTCCTGGAATGGAGAGTTCAATGGGTTGAAGCATCCCATGGGATGGAGCATTCCCCTGGGATGGAGCATTCCCATGGGATGAAGAATTCCCATGGGATGGAAAGTTCAATGGGATGAAGCATTCCCATGGATGGAACGTTCCATGGATGAAGAGTTCAATGGGATGAAGCATTCCTATGGGATGGAACGTTCCCCTGGGATGAAAGCTCCCATGGGATGGAGCATTCCCTTGGATGGAGCATTTCCATGGGATGGAGCGTTCCCAGGCTTTGGTGCTCGCGGGGAGCCCTGCCCGGGAGCTCTGGCCGGGAAGGCAGAGCCGGCTGCACTGACCAGCAGCAGCCAGGCTGGGCAGCAAGCACTGTGACCAAACCCTCCGCAGCAGGAACAGGGATTCCGGCACAGAATTCCTGCAGGAACAGCCAAAAACCTCTGTGGCTGCCCTCTGCCATCAGCACTCTGCTGGGAATCCGGAATGTGTCCACCATCACACCCCTGACCCGCGTGTCAGATGTGACCCGTGCCAGCCTGGCCCGTGTCCTGTGTCCCTCCTGCAAACTGGGCAGCAGCCTGTGCTGGGGACAGCTCTGTGCAGCCTGTGCTGGGCACAGCTCTGTGCAGCCTGTGCTGGGCACAGCTCTGTCAGCCCGTGCTGGGCACAGCTCTGTGCAGCCGTGCTGGCACAGCTCTGTGCAGCCCAGTCGCTGCCACTCTGTGCCCTGCCACAGGCAGTGACACCCCCTGTGCCAGGATCCCTCTCTGACAGCCTCCCACCACCTCCAGCACCCACACCACCCGCACCTCACACTGCCCATCCACACTGGGAATGGGGAGCAGGGAATCCCCAGGCACCCTCTCCCACCGTGGGAAAAGCCTTTTCATCCACCCAGAGAGCCCAGAGAGCCCAGAGAGCCCTGCCCCTGCCCCACACCCTGCACTGGGACACGGAGGTACCTTGTCCAGGGACAGGAGGGACTTCACACCAAAGCTCATGCAGCCAATCAGTTCAGTCTGCCTGCAGGACAACCAGAGTCCAGGGACTGTCAGCACCAGATCCCCCCTGGCAACCCTCTTCACCCCAACATCCCTGCCCATGCTGGGTGCCAGGCAGTGCCCAGGATGTGCCCCTGGTGTGAGCAGACCTGCAGGGCAAGGAGGAGCTGGGCTGGAGCCCCCTGGTCACCTCCAGCCCASCTGGTGCTGGCAGGAGCTTGGCCAAGGTGGCACTTGCTGGGCTGGCAGCACAGCCTGCAAGGTGCCAGCCCCTTGTGCCCTCCCTGCATTGTCCCCAGAGGGAGGGGAGGTCCCAACCCCACCTGCTTTTGGCCAACAGTGCAGGCACAAGTGGCCGCAGGGGTTTAAATGCTGGCCCAGCTGGTGGCTACCAGGCAGCACCACCAGAGTGCCAAGGGCAGGGTTTGCTGCCCATGATGCTCCCAGCACTGGCTGCCCACGAGTGTGACCCAGCTGGGACATCCCTGGGCCAAGGCCTTGGGCAGAGCAGCCCTGGGGTCAGGGCCAGCCCGTGGGGCCCTGCAGGGGCTCACATGGGGTGACCAGAGCAGGGTCTCTGCCACAACAGCCCAATCTGAAAAGGATCCTCTGACAGCTGGCAGCCCCTTACCTGGAATTCCTCTCTCTGTTCCAGACTGTGACCAGGAGACGCTTCTGCTCATCCTCCTCCTTCACRGGGCTGTAACAAAGGGGCACAGCCCATCAGCCTCCCCAGGAGCACTCAGCCAGGGCTGCCCTCACAGCCACAGGCTCCTCAGCCTCCTCACAGCCAGGTGTTCTCCTCCAGGCCCTGCACAGAGCACTGCAGCACCTCCCCAGAGAGCAACCTGCTCACTCCTGGCAGCTGCAAGGGGATGTGACCCCTCCTGGGCAGGCCTGGGGACACCACTCACGTGGCTTCGGGGGGAAATAATGGAAGACACATCCAGCACCAAAGGGTAAATGCAAGGAACAAGCCCCAGTTCATGCTCTGAAAGCACCACCCTGTGCCAAATCCAGGCCTGCACGGGTCAGAGGGCTGGCACARCCCSCGTCACCAGCAGTGACAAGCTCTACTCAAACACTAAGGCATGCAGCTCCTTCCCCATGCAGAGACGTGCTGGAGCTGTAGGAAACCCTTTTACCTTCCTCAGTCACACTATTGCAGGTGCCAGGTCTAGGAAATGCAGTGTGTTTGTCCAGCTCCTGCCCAGCAAGAAGGTCTGAGCATGGAGGAGCAGCATGCCATGCTGGGTGTGCTGACAGCTCTGCAGAGCTCTGCCCAAAAGTTCAAGGCACTTCAGCTACAAAACCCAGCAGAACAATGGCTGTCACTCCTCATCTCAGCAGCAGAGCTGCTCAGGCGTGCTGAGTGTTTATTAGAGACCACAAAGCAAAAGCAAACACAGGGCTGTGGCRTGGGGAGGGAGCCCTGGGACAGTGGCACGGGGTCCCCAGGGCTCTGTGTGAYACGGGCATGGCCCAGAGCTGCCTCTGCCCTGCCATACTCACAACACAAAGTGCTCATGGAACACGGGGTTTTTGCTGTCTGGCACTGTCTTCGTCTTTTGCCTGCACTTGCAGCCAGCATCTGGCACAATGGACATCTTTGGGAGGAAAACAAGCAGCGTTAACATTCCCAGAGCACATCCCCAGCTGCCYTGGCAGCACACTGGCACAGGCACTGCTACGGATGGCTGAGCTCAACGATCCTGCTGAGCCCGTGCTCAGGGCTGGTTGGGATCACCCCACCCCTCTGCCTGCCAGGTAATTKCATTTCAAAAGCCCTTGGGGCAGGGGAGGGAGGGAACAGAGCAGAAAAATCAGGAGTGATGCACACAAGTGTGGCTGGCTGGGGTCTGACCCGCACCCATCTCAGGGGAGCTGCCTCCTGCACCRTGCCCATCCCAGCAGGAGACCCACCCTGTGCCAGCAAACATCCCCACCAGGCCTGGGGCACCCTCTGGRGCGTTCTTGCAAGGAATGGTTGGCACAGCCCTCAGCAGGGTCCTGTCCTCCCCTTTTCTGCTTCATCCAGACACTGCCAACCAAACCCACGAGCTGTCCCTGCACGCTGGGGATGCTCTTCCAGAGCAGGATGGAGAAGGAAGGGGAAGGGAAAAACAGTGCAGAGCAAGCTGGGAGGAGCCAACCATAAAATTCTCCCCAAAAAGCACAAAGGTCCCTGAGCAAAGCCCCAGGAGGACCCACCTTCACRTAGGAGTCGCACGCACGGCACTCTGCTCCCATCAGACCTTTTGCTTCCATGACTGGAAAGGAAATGAAAGGGTCACATCCCAGAGCAGGGGGGATCTCCCTACCCCACASCCCTCTGCTCCCCAGGCTGGTCCCTCCCTGTGGGGCAGAACCCCTCAGACAGGGGCAGGGGTTGATGGCTTCCCTTTAACACACCCTGGGCTGAGCTGGTGGCAGAGCAGTTCAGCATCCAGGTGGCACAAACTGCCCTCCCTCTGCCCGACCTCCCCAGCCCTGCTCTCCCTCCCCTGGAGCCAAACAGATCCTCCAGCTAAACATGCAACAGCCCATCCTGGCACTTGCTCTGGCACTGGACACTGCCCTGAACGGACACTGCTCGACAGTGTTCTGACATGCAGTGACACTGCTGACACTGCCTGCTGGCACTGCACTGCACTACTCTGGCACTGCCCTGGCACTGCCCTACGCTGCTGGCCCGCTGCCTCAGCCCACTGCTGGACCGTGGCTGCTTGGGCAAGGGTGCCAGGATTGCCAGGGATGTTCAGAATGTGTTGGGATGTGCCAGGGGTCCAGGATGTGCCAGGAGTGCCAGAGGGGTCCAGGGATGTGTTCAGGACTGTGGTCAGGGATTACGAGTGGAATATGACAGGGATGTGCCAGGTGTGCCAGGATGTGCAGGCGATTGCCAAGACAAGACCCACCACTCACACCCAGCTCACACGGGGGCTGCTCCAGATGAGGATTTGGGCAAAGACCTGTGCTCAAACCGCTCAGACAGATGTTTCCAAAAAAAAAAATTGATAATTCTGACACTTGCCATTGGCCTCTCTCTGATAACCCATCAAAAACACTTCATTTGAACAAATACTGCTGGTGTTAAAAAATCGCAGCATGTGGAGAATCAGAATAGTTTGGAAACCTGGCACATGTCAAAAGGTTTTGGCAGAGACAAAGCATTTCAGACTTCCAAATTGTATTTGCCTTTTCTCTTCATGTGAACAAAAGAAAAGGAATTATACACATGGGTGCAGACACAGGAAGCCTGGAAATTTCAGTTTGGTCTGTGAATCAAAGAGCTCCCAGTTGTGCCACCTGCCCACAGGGCTGTTCCAACAGGACCAAAAGAGCAAGACATGCATGGTGTCCACCCAGCCCAGTGGGCTCACTGGGGACCCCCAGGGCTCACTCACCGTGCAGCACCAGCGTCCGCGCCGCGCCTCGATGGACAGCTTCAGCTGGCCTGGGGACACCGGGGACCCAGGGCACAGGCTGAGGACAGCTGAGGGACCCAGCCACCCCTCAGCTGCAAGGCTCACACAGGGCCAGCACATCCTGCCTCCTGGGCTTGGGAGCTGAGGGAACCCCAGCTCAGGCTGTCGAGGCAGCACTGCCAGCACTGCCACCCGCAGTGCCAGCCCTGGGCAGAGAGCAGGGTGTGCCCTGCGGGTGAGGCGCACAGCACCAGCCAGCACCACAGCTCTGCCTGCCTGCTCACACCCATTCCCACGCTTTTCCATGCACTAGCATCTGCATCCAGCCCAGAAATCCCCCACGAGCCCAGACTGACAGAGCTCACCCAGGTCGTTGTCAGGGGTTGGGGTGTGATGGTTACGGGGTGCAGGGTGAAGCCTTCCCCTCGGGGTGTCCTCCTCAAAGTTTTCCGCGCCGGAGCTGGGCCTGCCAGCCTCAACAGGTAGTGCAATTAATGGCAATGAGAGGTCTCTAATCATGGAACTGTTCTGGGTCGACCCAAAACTAAACATCCAACACCCCGGAGAATCCAAGGACTGAAACCATCACTACAACAACGTTCCCTTAGTCCCAAAGCAAAACCCACTTTCACTTCTTCCCCATTTACAAAACACAGCAAACAGCAGTAACAATCATTTACAGGTGGTAAACATAACGTACAGACACATAAACATCTTGCAAGATTAAAACCCAACATTTCATTTGTCAAAACACACCCAAGAGCTTGGGCTTACTTGGGAGGGGATATCTGATGGGATGTGTTAAACCTGAAAACATTCAGAGAACATACATTTTCACTCAAAAAAAAAACAATCCAAGCTCTGAGCAGCTCATGTGTGCATGGACACGTGGAAATGGGTGTGTGCATTAGCACAAGTGCACGGTGAGAGCAAAGGCAGGCAGGGTGGGGGAGGCAGGACATGCTCTAACACAGCAAGATAACGCTGTCCCATGTCATCTCCCCACTGCAGGTGCCTTGTGCACGAGGCTGGAACTTCTGCCCACCTTGCAGATCTCGGCTGTGGGAACCCTCTGGGACAGCTCGTGCAGGCCCGCAGTCGCGCCACTTGACACCCCCTGTGCCAGGATACCCTGCCAGCCTCCCACACTCCACGCACCCACACCCACCCCACCTCACACTGCCATCCACACTGAACTGGGAGCAGAACTCCCCAGGCACCCTTCCACCGGGAAAAGCCTTTTCATCCACCAGAGACCCTGCCCGCCACAGCCGCCTGCGCTGCGTGAGCACAGCACAGATGTTCCAGCACAGAGGAAACTGCCCCAGTGCAGGCCAGCAGGAGGAGGAGTCAGGGATGAAGGAAGAGGGAAAGGAGAAGGGAAGTTTTTGTGCTGGGTTATTTGGGGGGATGCCAGTTTGGGGACTGTCCTGCCCTGGGGTGGCTGGGGCTGCTCCTGGGGAGCTCAGGGRCCAAGGCTTGGCACAGTGAGGGACGGGGTCACCCCTGCCCCGTGTGTGTCACTGCTGTGGGGACAGGGTCCCAGCACCAAGGACAGGAGAGCAGGGAGAACAGGGGCAGCTCTGCCTTTTTGAGGAGAAACACAAATTGGCCATAGTAGGGTTTGGGATTTTAGGGGCTCTCCCCTCTGTGAAGAGCAGAGGATGTTTCCCTCTTAATGCATTTGCTCCTGAGTGTCTCCCAAGCACATGAAGGGACAAATCAGAACCCCCAGCACACCCCAGCCCCTGCCTGGCCCCAGGCACTCACTGGCTTGTGTAGGACCAGGATCAGAGAGGGAAGCTGCTCTGGGAGGAATGATCTGGCCAAAGCTGGTGGCAGGGACGTGCTGTGCCAAGGCCTGTGCTCACACAGAGCTGGGGCATTCTGTCAGAGCARAGCAGGGACCTGGTGCCACAGCTGGGTGGGCAGGAGCACMACYCCTGTCCAGGCAGGCTCATGGGCTGCATTCCCACCTCAGKYCAAGTGCAGAGGGTCAGAGAAACCTTTTCCCCTGAYTTATCTCCTGATACACCCCTAACARGAACTGAGGGAAACAAGCCCCAGCAGAGGGGCCYTGACACAGCTTGCCCAGGTCCTCTCTGTTAAATWAAGGTTAATATAAATTAAACTAAGYGCAGAAGAAGGGMAGAGRGAGRAGCCMCAWGCAGCTCCTGGGTGAACATCCCATCAGAGCAGGGCTCAGCCAGGCTTGCAGGGGTGCAGCACAGAGAACTCCCAGCCCCRTCCACCTGGACCCACAGGGCCAGGAGAGGCAATTCCTGCCAGGGAACAAAGCTGGCACAAGGAGAACASGGGAAAATGGGCATGAACAAGCACAAGATGGTAATCAAACAGGTTCCCACCCAGGAGAGAAGTTTGCCAGGCTAAGGGAGGGGACAGGGCAACCTTCTATGGGAGCAGAAAAGCAGGGAAACCTGTTCTTTACTGATGGTCTCTGACAAATGGAAAATTTGGGGTTCTTCTTAAATGCTTTTCTGCTTTACTGTAGGAAAAACACAGTGTTGGGCCTGGCTGGGACAGCCAAGAACATCTATCAAATGCCAGTGGGGATTCCTGCCAGAGGACACAGTGCCAGATCCTGCCTGGGTGGGAGGTGCCCATGGGCACAAGGCACCCCAAAATCACCATCTGCAGTCTCTGCCCTGGCACCAGCCCTTTGGGAGACTCTGTCCTCAGTGAGAGGGCAGTGCTGGCCCTGTCCTGCCAGGCTCTGCAGCTCAGAACACAACTCCACATCTCACCAGTGATGCTCAGCCCATGAGGGGAACTGTGGCTGCAGAGATGATGTTTGGCCTGCACTTGGTTACAGAGCCAGGAGGCACCACAGAACCCACATTATTTGGCCTTTATCCTACAGACAGAGACAGGAGGATTTCAGCTTCCAGGCTGTCCTCAGCACTTTGGCACTCAGAAGGCCAAAAGGGGAAGGAGCAGCATCCCTGGGAAGGGGCAACATCCCTAGGAAGGAGCTCACTGCGTGGTCACCTCACGAGAGCAAGAGAAGCTYTGAAAGAAAACAAAACTGCTGCTTTGAAAGCAGCACCCAGAAGGGGCACCCAGCTGCCCTGTGTGTGACACTGCTGCCAGGACAGTCCTGGCACAGTGTGACCATGTTTACAGGGGTCTGAGGATGAGGGAAGAGATGAGGATCTGACTCCATGCTTCAGAAGGCTTGGTTTATTATTCTGTGATATATATTACATTAAAACTACACTAAAAGAATAGAAGAAAGGATTTCATCAGAAGGCTAGCTAAGAATAGAAAGGAAGGAATGATAACAAAGGTTTGTGGCTCGGACAGAGAGTCTGAGCCAGCTGACTGTGATTGGCCATTAATTAGAAACAACCACATGAGACCAATCACAGATGCACCTGTTGCATTCCACAGCAGCAGATAACCATTGTTTACATTTTGTTCCTGAGGCCTCTCAGCTCCTCAGGAGAAAAAATCCTAAAGAAAGGATTTTTCATAAAAGATGTCTGTGACAACACAGCGGCCAGGACATCCACAAGACATCCAAATTCCCTCGGGGCCCGCAGCAAGCCAGGGCCGGGCCAGCTCCGCCCGCAGAGCCGGCGCTGCCAGGGGCCACCAAACCCACTTTGCACAGCTGAGGCAGCCACAGAGAGACCCCCGAGGCGAGAAAAGGAGCCTGGGGCCCTGTCCGAAGGGGGCACAGCTGCAGCCAGCCCTGCCCCTGCCCGGGTCCATGCAGGGCAGAGCGGGCTGGGCGTGGGACACCCCCGGGAGCGCTCCTGCTCCGGCCGTAGCGCGGCTCAGCGAGGCAGGAGCTCTGCCCGGCCCCGGCTCCTGCGAGGAGCCGCTGTCACAGACATCTCTCCATGAAAAATCCTTTCCTTAGGATTTTTCCTCTTGAGAAGCTGAGAGGCCTCAGGAACAAAATGCAAACAATGGTTATCTGCTGCTCTGGAATGCAACAGGCGGATCTGTGATTGGTCTCGTGTGCTGGTTTGTAATTAATGGCCAATCACAGCCCAGCTGGCTCAGACAGAGAGCCGAGATACAAACCTTTGTTATCATTCCTTCCTTTCTATTCTTAGCTAGCCTTCTGATGAAACATTTTCCTCTATTCTTTTAGTATAGTTTTAATGTAATATATATCATAAAATAATAAATCAAGCCTTCTGAAACATGGAATCAACATTCTCGTCTCTTCCCTCATCCAAGAGCCCCTGCGCACACGGTCGCAAGCAGCTCCGCAGCCGCTCCCCGGGCCGGGGCTCCGCGCTTACCGAACGTGCTGAGGCCGAAGGACGGGCCCGGGCGGGGAGCGGCGCGGCGGGGGCACAGCGAGACCCTGCGGGCACCGCCGGCATCCATGGCACGGCACGGCAGCGCTAACTGGGAGCCGCACTAATTGCAGCCGTGCCCGCCGGGCCGGGCTTGCCACGGGACACGGAACAACCGCCGCGGTTTGAACGGAGCGGCTCCCATCGGCCCCGGGGCTGGAACGGCAGCGCACCTGGGCCAGCGCCAGGGCGGGGACAGTGCCAGAGCCAGGGCGGGGACAGTGCCGGGATCGGGACAGTGCCACGGTGGGGACAGTGCCGGGATCGGGACAGTGCCGGGATCGGGACAGTGCCACGGTGGGGACAGTGCCAGTGCCACGGTGGGGACTGTGCCGGGTTCGGGACAGTGCCAGGGTGGGGCCAGTACCACGGTGGGGACAATGCCTGGATCGGGACAGTGCCAGGAAGGGGACAGTGCCTGGATGGGGACAGTGCCTGGATCAGGACAGTGCCACAGTGGGGACAGTGCCAGGATGGGACAGTGCCAGGGTGGGGACAGTGCCAGGGTAGGACAGTGCCAGGGTGGGGACAATGCCAGGGTGGGACAGTGCCAGGACAGGGACAGTGCCATGGTGGGGACAGTGCCAGGAAGGGGACAGTGCCAGGAAGGGGACAGTGCTTGGATGGGAATAGTGCCAGTGCCGGGGTGGGGACAGTGTTGGAGTGGGGACAGTGCCAGTACCACGGTGGGACAGTGCCAGGGTGGGACAGTGCCACAGTGGGACAGTGCCAGGGTGGGACAGTGCCAGTACCACAGTGGGACAGTGCCAGGGTGGGGACAGTGCCAGGGTGGGACAGTGCCCTGCCCGCCCCCACAGACCCCCGAGCCGCCCTGCGATGGTGCCCCAGGAATGAGCTGCAGGGCAAAGAGAAGACCTCGCTGGTGTCAGCAGCCCCTGGGCCTGCCTGTGGGGGTTTGCTGGCACAYCTCAGCTGCTCAAGGAGCTGTCCCGCCACAGCAGGACCCAGCACAGCTCCCTGGGGACAGTGCTGCAGCAGGACTGGTCTGGGAGGGTGAGCCAGAGCGGGGGGATGGCAGGGCGTGGGTCACCTGCTTGGCTCTCATGTGACAAGGAAAGAGCTCCGCAGCCCCCCCAGGCTTATGGGGTCACCTGCAAGAGCCCAGAGCAGCCTGTTCCATCACCCAGGAGCTGGGTGCACCCACCGGCCCTGGGTGCTGCAGCACAGCTCACCGGGGGCACCAGGGCTGAGCTGCAGCTCCAGAGGGTGTGGAGGAATGGTGGAGATGGTTCCTGGGGGAAAAAACCCTCCTCAAAGGCTGGGCTGTACCAGATCTCTCTGGGATGGAAAAGAACGAGATGTCTGTGCAGCCCAGACTGCTGAACACACACCCTGCCCATGGTGACCCCTCCTCACAGCCCTGGCCAGGGCTGAGCCCAGAGCCCCCCTGCAGGAGTGACAGGGCTAGGACGGTCAGGATGGACGGAGATGAGAGATTTCTGAAGTTTGGGTTTGGAACTGTGGTCTATTGCAAAGGGCCTGGGTGCAGGGCCCTGCTGGGAGCTGCCACAGCTCAGAGCAGGCCTGAGAGAGGGAGAGAGAGGTAAAGAGAGAGGTAAAGAGGAGGAGAGAGGGTGAGGTCCCCGTTCCAATACCATAAATCTTCTTCTGTGTTGAATATTCTGATTCTCACTAACCAATCTAGTACAAGATACAAATCCTACAGCATTTCCATACAGCCTATAAGAATCATTACATTGCCATCCTGTGTTACATTTTAAACCCTAAAAACTCCTCTTTGGGCCCCTTCTGCCAAGCTGTAGGGTCTGCTCTGACCCTTGGAGCTGTCTCCAAGCAGAGGGTGCTGTTCCATCAAAAGGGGATCACCTTCAGCTGGCCACACCATTGTTTTCCTGTTGTTCAGTAACTGAGGGATCTCAAAGCTTGCTTTCATTTCAATCTCACTTATAGTTTCCATATTCTCAAAATCTTTTGCCAGGCAATCATATTTATAAGGCTTTCCTGTTTCACCTCCCCCAGCACCATCCCCACACCCCTCACTCACCTTTCCCCCTCACTCGGGCACGGCTGATCCTCCTCCTGCTCCCCGAGGCTCCCGGCAGCCGGGGCTGCCCGGCCCGCTGCGGCCCCCTGGATGGTGGAAGAGGCTCCAGCACCGCGGSACTCTGCCCTGGACCTGCCGGGGAAAGAGGAGCTGAGAGCAGGACCCGGCAGGACCGGGACAGGGACAGCAGGGACCTCRCAGGCTCTGCTGCAGCCTCAGCTTTATCTGGCCATGGGGTTTGTGCCCACCTTGGCCCAGCCCTCCCCGTGAGCACAGAGGAGAGGAACGATGGCAATTCACTCGCTGCAGTGGCACAGAGGGGACAGAGCCACGTTCAGAGGGACTCACCCCTGGCAGGAGCCCCAGCTGCAGCCTTGGCCGTGCAGCCCATCCCACACACCCAGTGCACCCCAGAGGCTCTGCTCAGCACAGTTTCATTTTATKGAGAACAGATGAGCAGCCCTGTCAGGGCTTTATTAATGTGTAAGCAGCTGTCCAGGACACTGGAGATGCTGCCCTGAACTGAGTGTTCAGGACAGGCTGAGAGTCACAGAATGGTCTGGGTTGGAAGAGACCTCACAGACCATTCAGTTCCACACCTGCTTCAGCTATCCCAGGCTGCTCCCAGCCCTGTCCAGCCTGGCCTTGGGCACTGCCAGGGATCCAGGGGCAGCCACAGCTGCTCTGGGGCTACGCTGTTGCCAGGCCTGCCCCACCTGCCAGGGAACAATTCCCAATTCCCCAATATCCCATCCATCCCTGCCCTCTGGCAGTGGGAGCCATTCCCTGTGTCCTGTCCCTCCACCCTTGTCCCAGTCCCTCTCCAGCTCTCCTGGAGCCCCTTAGCCCTGCAGGGGCTCCTAGCTCTCTCCCTGGAGCTTTCTCTCTCCAGGTGAGCACCCCAGCTCTCTCCAGCCTGCTCCAAGCCCTGGGAGCAGCTCCATGGCCTCCTCTGACTCATCCAGCAGCTCCAGGTCCTCCTTGTGGGTGGCCCCAGAGCTGGACACTCTTGCAGGATTCTGGCTCAGACCCCAGCTCCAGCCCAGCCCTGCTGATGTGCTGGGGCTCAGAGGAGGCTCCACAAAAGGGGGAATTGGATGCTTTCCTCATGTCCAGCACCCTGACAATGCCCCAGCAGCCCCAGCCTGGCCCTCCTCACTCACAGCCWTCCAAACCTGCCACAGGATCTGATGCTGAGACAGACAAAAGTGCTCAGACCCAGAACTGGGAGCCTTGAGGAGAGATCTCCCAGCCCAGCACRGAGCAGAGGAGCCAGCACAGCCCAGGAACTCTGCAGGACCAGGAACATCTGCCCAGGACCAGGAACATGTGCCCAGGACCAGGAACATGTGCCCAGGACCAGGAACATTTGCCCAGGACCAGGAACATGTGCCCAGGACCAGGAACATGTGCCCAGGACCAGGAACATGTGCCCAGGCTTCTTCCACAGGGATGAGCAGGGTGGGGCTGGTGAGGCAGAGCTGTTTTACACTGCCCTTAACGCAGGGCCAGCTGTGGACCCCAGATGGGGGATCCCCAGTTCTGGAGCCCCAGATGAACTCCCTGGAAGGGCAGTGGGGCAGGGCAGTGTCCCTCAGCCCTGATGGAGCCACTCTCACAGCAGCTGTAAAGGCAAARGAGCCTCAGCTGGGATTTTGGTGTCCCTCAGCCCTGTGCCAGTGTGTACCAGGATGGACAGATGGACAGCACCCACCACACCCTGCCCAGKGCCTCCAGTACCCCAAAATATCTCCAGCTCCATCTCCACRKSCCCTAGGCAGAGGCAGCAGCTTGSAAAGGCTGTTTGCTCACTGGAAAAGCCTTTTACCCAAAGGTTGCCAGGGGCACTGGTTTGATTCAGCTGAACTTCAGCAAAACTGCCTGAAACTGAAGGAAAAGCAACAGGAGGGACACAGAGCAAACAAGGGAGGGAAGGAGGGAGGAATGCTCTGCACAGCCCCATCCATCCCTGCCACAGACACCTATTGTGCCACTGCCATAAATCCAGGCCCCTTTGGGCACTGGTGGGGACAAAACCCACCCCAGCAGCTTCCAAAGCCTCTGGACAAAGAGCCCAGCTCTGCTGGGGCTGCCTGTGCCTGCAGTGCCAGCCTGGCCCTGGCACCCTGCAGGAGGCTCCCAGAGCGGCCAGCACTGCCCAGGGCTGGGGCTCTTCAGAGCTGGGAGGGCCAGGCAGGGATCTGCTGCCAGCTCCCACACCAAGCTYCTGCTTTCCTGGTGCAGAGGGGCCAGGAGCCTCCTTTTCCCTCCTTCCCACAGCCCAGCAGCGAGGCAGCAGCCAGGATGGGAGCAGGGCAATGTGCAGGGACCAGTGGGGTGGAAAAGGCCCAGAGCTGAGTCCCCTCAGGCTGTGAGAGTCCCTCTGCAGCCCTGGGAAGCACCCAGAGCCATGGCCATGGCTGCTGTGCTGCTGGAGCCCCTGCACACACAGCCAAGGGCAGAGGCACCKCTGGGGGCACAGCTGGGCTGCTCAGCCCTCCCCAGCTCCCCCTCCCCTCCTGTGCCTCCAGCCTCGGGATCAGGGCTCAGGGTGGGGTGAGGAACAGAGCTGTGATTTATTCTGGAATTGCTGAGTGTCTGTGCAGCACAGCAGGGCCTTTGCTGCCCTCATCACAGGGCAGGGATGAACAGGCAGGGCAGAGAGCAGGGGCAGCTGTGAGACAGCACCAGGAGCTCCTCAGCAGCCCCAGCACATCTGCCTGTCCCCACAGCACATCTGGCTGGAGCCCAGGGGAAGCTGGATCCCCTTTCCCAGCTGGCAGTGCCAGAGGTGTGGGAGGTGAGCAGAAGGTGCAGCCTGGTCACACTGATCCCTGCAAGTCTGGGCCACCACCTACATTCTCCTGTCTGCCTGGTGGCCCCAAAACCCCCAGAGCTGCCCTGCAGCCTCTGGAATGCTTCAGGACCCAGGAACCCCCAGGGCAGCCACAGCTCCTGCCTCCCCAGCAGGGACTCGAGGCAGCCAGGCCAGGGCGAGCTCTGGTGGAATGTGGTGGCACAGGAGGGGACAGGCTGCTCCAGCAGCTCTGCCCACAACAAGAACCTGCTTCCCACATCTGGCACAGCTGCTTTGCAGGTCCTTGAGGAAAGGATTAATGCAGTTATCAAACCCAGAAGCCCAAGGAGAGGAGCACAGAGAGGGAAGGAGTCCTTTGCCAGCGGGCAGGAGCAATCCCTGCATCCCAGGCAGCTCTCCAGGCAGGAGCCAACCTGGCCAGGCACACAGCCAATGCCACAGCATCCCCCAGGGGCCTGGCCCAGCTGCCCAGGTTGATATTTGCACCCTGGCATTCCCAGACACATCCCATGGCCCTGCAGATGGGCACAGCCAGGGCAGCAGCTCTGGCTCTCCCCAGGAGCAGAGCCCTGAGCTCCAGCACAGCTCACCAACATCAGAGCTCCTCCCAAACACGACAGGCTGACACTGCAGGTGTCACATCCTCTCCACATCTTGCTGAAAGGCAAAAGAGCCCAGGATACAGAGCTGGGATGGGGATGGACCCTTTMATCCCACCCTCATTTTCATCCCATCCTCAACAAGCAGAAATGGGAGAGGAACTGAAGTGTGTTTATGCYRCAGAATATTCCAAGAGCTCTCCTGTCCTGCCCACGGGGAGGGTCTGGGGACCCCTCATCATCCCAGCCCTGGGGTCTGCAGAGAAACCTCACAAAGGCTCAAACTCCCCTCTCATGGGTGTGTTTATAATGCAGAGGGAGAGGCCCTGCACTGCCTGGGGTCACAGTCAGTGCTGCTGTCACCTCCTGGACAGCAGGGCTGAAGAACAACCCTGCACAGCCCCCCTCTGTCCCTGCCACGTGCCCCAGCAGCTCTGCTGATGCCAGACAGACACAGAAAAATGGCACCAAAGCTCTGTCCTGGACAGGCAGGAACCAGCACACAGGTGGGGTGGCCCTGCTCAGGGATCCAGGGCCATCCTAAGGCACTTCTGAATGTTCCTCCTTTCAGAATAATCAGAAACTGTTCACTTGTTCAGCTGAATCCATTTGCTGACATTCCCAATGATCTCCATTTGCCACCCATCAAAATTAAAGCTTTTTCCCAGGAAAATTTATTTGCCACCTGGGGAAAAACCAAAACCAAACCAAACCAATCTGGGATTGCACCATGGGAAAAACAAAACCAAACCAATCTGGGATTGCACCTGGGAAAAAAACCAAACCAATCTGGGATTGCACATGGAAAAAACCAAACCAAAACTGGGATTCACATGGGAAAAACCAAACAAACCAAACCAATCTGGGATTGCACATGAGGAAAAACCAAAGCAAACCAATCTGGGATTGCACCTGGGAAAAACCAAACCAAACTGGGATTGCACATGGGAAAAACCAAACCAAACCAACATGGGATTTTTCACTGCACAGCTCAGCCCATGGAACAGACCACACCAAGCATCTTCCTGAGCGAGCAGCAAACAATTGTCTCCACAATCCCAGGCGTCCTGAAGCTCTGGAATGGGAGCAAGGGTTTGTGCCTGGCCGTGTCCTTGTCCCTGTCACAGCCCAGCACCATGGTTTGTGTGGCTCCTCTCAGCAGCACCACAGCTCTCCCAGCACTCAGAGGTGTTTGCACTCCCCCTGTCTCCCAGGAGCTCCCCAGGCTCACACAAAGCCTCCTCTCTCTCTCTCTCTCTCATTGCAAAAGGCTTTTAAGAGGCAAACAGGACAGTAATAAATGCTCTGTCTGTCCAGCTAAAGCAGGCAGTCTCACAGCTTWGGGTGAAAGAGTCCCAGGGGACAGGGCTTTCAAAATAATAATAAATAAATTATAGTGAAGAGTCTCTGTGGGACTCCCAGGCCACAGAGCTCTCCCTGCCCATCTCCCAGAGGGTTTGAGGCTCGCTGGCTGCAGAAATCACTCCTAACACACAAACCCAGGAGACTCAAATCCCCTCTATCCTGCAGCACAGAGAGCCCTGAGAYCAAACACGATCCCACAGGGAGCTGGGCATCTCCAGCCCCCCACAACAGGCACGGGGGAGATTCAGACCCTCATCTCCTGCAGGCACCAGGGTGTGGCTGCCATGAGCAGCCACCCACAGAGCCATCACCCACCTGTGACCGTGCTCACAGGGGTCCCAGGATGRGGGAAGAGATGAGGATCTGACTCCATGCTTCAGAAGGCTTGATTTATTATTCTGTGATATATATTACATTAAAACTACACTAAAAGAATAGAAGAAAGGATTTTCTCAGAAGGCTAGCTAAGAATAGAATAAGAAGGAAATGATAACAAAGGCTTGTGTCTCGGCTCTCTGTCTGAGCCAGCTGACTGTGATTGGCCATTAATTAGAAACAGCCACATGACACCAATCCCAGATGCACCTGTTGCATTCCCCAGCAGCAGATAACCATTGTTTACATTTTGTTCCTGAGGCCTCTCAGCTCCTCAGGAGGAAGGATCCTAAGGAAAGGATTTTTCACAAAAGATGTCTGTGCCATCCATCCCTCCCCGCTCCTCCCCAGGAATGAGCAGAGCTGCCCAGGCAGAGCCASCCCCAGCACTCACGGGGGAGCCCCGGCTGCTCCATGGTCCCTCGCAGGTCAGATCCTCTCCAGCAATGGCCCAGCAGAGATTCAGCTGCCAGAGCCTTTGGTCGTGGTACCACTGCAGGGGGAGGGCAAACCCCAATCCAAACCAGTGTAAAAATGTCCCAAGGGAGCAGAGATCCAGCCTGGGGAGGTACAAATCAAACTGTAAGCTGGGAGGAGGTGGTGGTCCTGCAACAGCTCCGTTCTCTCCTGGCTCCCAACAGCAAGGAATCAACCCCTCCTAACTTCCCCCCTCACATTCCAGCCTGGCACTGACCTTAACCTGCAGCTCTGTTGGAGTCTCCAGCAAACTGCCCATTCAGCTGGTTGGCCTGGGAGTTAATGACTTTCTTTTAAAATTTAACACCGTTCTCCATCACAGATTTCAGTCTGCCAGCAGCAGGGTCTGCCTTTGGCTGGATATTCAAATCCAAACACRTGCTTAGACAGTTATTCCAGGCAAAAGGGCAACATATGCACACAGAAAACCCACAAGACTGGGGCTGCCTTTGGAACTAAAGAAACTAAATCAGGCTGGGAAAAATTATCTGGCTTCCCAGATGGTAAGAGGATTGCAAGAAGGAGGGTTTGGGCTATTTGGGGGCAATCCTGAGGGCAGATTTCTGGGATTAGCACAGCCTGGCATATAGGGCAGACACACAAACCATTCCATCAGTGGGAACAGTGCAGCCCCTCTTCCCCAGGGTCCAACTGAGCTGCTGCTGTCCCTGACACCAGCTCTGCAGCAGGCACAGCTGAGCTTCTCCCTGGAAAACTCCAGTTAGGAGCCCAACAAGGAGGCAGAATGGCACATTAGCAAATCCTTTTCCAATCTGAGGCCCAAGAAAGGTTTCTCCTCCTTCTCAGGGTATTTTAGGTACACACCCCCTCTCTGCCCACATCCCAGAGTGTGAGGATCCTGCTAGAGCCCAGATCTGAGCCAGAGCAGCAGCAACATCCCCAGCGTGGTCTTGGCTGCTGCCTTTGCCACCCTGCACTCCCCTGTCTCCACCTTTCCAGGCAGATGCACTCAGGACTCCACACTCCTGGAAAATGGGCCCTCCCAGCTGGGAGAGCACTGGGTGCCAAAGCAGCCCTGCCCCAGCCTCATGGGCTGCTCCCCCACTGCACAGAACCATCCTTCCCCTTCCACAGTGKCCCCACAGCCAGCACATGATCCCAGCACAGCACCCAGCTCAGCTGCTGCAAAATATCAGAGTCTTGGCAACATCCAGAGTCTGACAAGAACTGTGTCCCTGCCTCTCCACAGGACTTGATGTGTTTGGCCTTTTGCACCCATCGTTTGGGGTAACAAATTTATTCTTTGGCTGATCTCTTTTCTAAACCTCCCTCTGTGCCCCTTCCCCACGAAATGCAGAGGCTGAAGGTGCAGAGGGAGCAGCCASAGCCCTGCCTGGGCTCTGAGGCGAGGCTGTAAGAGCTCAGGATGGGAGCACAGAGTGTTTCTAGGGCAGGCAGAGGCTCTGTGACAAACCCCACGTGAGCAGGAGCTGGCACAGCCCTGGTGGCTCACCAGGGATGCAGAGCACACAACAGTCTCCATGCACAACCACTTGTCCTGTGCCCATCCTTCAGCAGGGCCAAGCCTGCTGGAAACAGTTCATCTTGTCCCTTTGCCATTGCTGAACTGGCTGAAACCAAGGCAGCTGTGACCACAGCATGGTTTGTSTAAGAGCTGCTCCATAAACCAGCTCCTCYCCAGGAGGAGAGCAGCAGGGAAAAGATGGGAGAGCAAGAAGCTCTTGTTTTCTTTCAGTGCAGATTTTCACCCATCTGAACACTCTAAGCCTGCAGAAACTGCCTGGCTTCTTCCCCTGCTGTTCTGGGGCTGCTCAGGGAGACATCCAGGGTGAATGCAGGAGAGGGATCCCTTAGGGGCACAGGGATGCTCCCTGATCCCTCCAGAAACATCCTGTACAGAGCATCTCCTCTGGGCTGGAGGAGCCTCCAGTGCCACCCTCCTCAGTGAGGAGCAGCAACCACAGAGAGCAGCAGCCACCAGAGCACCACAGGCTGCCTGTGTGGGGTGGATTCCCCTGGATCCCTGGCAGTGCCCCAGGCCAGGCTGGACAGGGCTGGGAGCACCTGGGACACTGGGAGCTGTCCCTGCCATGGGATGGCACTGGATGGGCTTTAGGGTCCCTTCCACCCCAAACCAGTCTGGGGTTCCATGATTCTCTCCCCATTAAAGGCACACAGCTCAGTCCCTTTGCCTCTGAGCAGGCTGAGAGGATGCTGACCCCAAAGCACTTATGGGGCATCATAAACTTTTTTTTTCTTCTTTTTCTTTATCTTTTTTCCCTTTTATCATGCCTAGCCTGCAGGAGAACAGTGGGTTGGGCCCACACCTGACAATTTTCCCAGCTCAAGGCTTTGTCCTTGCTTGGTTTTGCATTTCCTTGGGGCAGTGGGACTTCCTCAGGCCAGGTGTTTAACACACACCTGTCTTACAGCCTTAACCTGATTAAAAGCCCAGTGAATTACAGCAGCACATCAGCTCACAGCGTTTATGCCACAGAATATTCCAAAGAGCTAATCCTGTCTCCTGGCCCACGGGGAGGTCTGGGGACCCCTCATCATCCAGCCCTGGGGTCTGCAGAGAATAACCTCAACAAAGGCTCCAAACTCCCCTCTCATGGGTGTGTTTATAATGCAAGAGGGGAGAGGCCCCTGCACTGCCTGGGGGTCACAGTCAGTGCTGCTGTCACCTCCTGGACAGCAAGGGGCTGAAGAACAACCGCTGCACCAGCCTCCCCTCTGCTCTGCCACGTGGCCCACCAGCATGCTCTGGTGATCCAGACATGACACAGAAAAAATGGCAACCAAAGCTCCTGTCCTGGACAGGAAGGGAAACCTAGCACACAGGTGGGGGTGGCCCTGCCAGGGATCCCAGGGCCTCCTAAGGCACTTCTCTGAATTTTTCCTCCTTTCAGAATAAGCTAAAAAACTCTTCACTTGTCAGGCTTGAAATCCATTTGCTGACATTCCCATGACCTCCATTTGCCACCATCATAAATTAAAGCTTTTTCCCAGCAAATTTTTATTTGCTAGGCTGGGAAAAACTCCAAACCCCATAAACCAATCTGGGATTGCACTGGGAAAAACCAAACCAATACTGGGAATTTCCAAAACATGGGAAAAACCTAAACCAAATCTGGGATTGCAACCTGGGAAAAAACCAAACCAAATCTGGGGATTTTCACATGGGATAAAAAACCAAACAACCTAATCTGGATTGAGCAAACGCTGGGAAATAACCAAACGCAAACCAAACCAATCTGGGATTGCCACCTGGGAAAACACCAAACCAATCTTTGGGACTTTTTCACATGGAAATAAACCAAACCAACGCAATCTGCGGATTGCACATGGGAAAAACAAACACTCGCGATGCACAATGGCGGCATGGGGAGAGGAGCATGGGGGTAGAGGGGTAATGGCGAAGGTAGATATTTGAGTTCGCTGTGTTTTGTGATGGGGTCTGTGCTTGGTATTTGCTGTGTTGTTTGGGGTTGCAGATGTTCGTGGATCTTTTCTATTGCGGCGGGGATGGTTTCTGTATGGGGACTCTGCTTTTTTCTGCTTTGTGATGATTTGTGGGGCCTGGTATTGCTGGAGTGCTTTTTCGCATGTTGTGCAGGCGTGTGTTTTCTGTGACGATGGTGATGTTCTTCATTTTCTGGTGATTTTTGGTTGTGCTGTGGTTTTCGTTTGTTTTTTTTGATTGGGAGGTGCTGGTGTTGTTTTCATTCTCTGGTTATTTTGCCTTGGTTTTTTTCTCTTTTTTCGGTGGTTTTTTGTATCTTGGTGATGGTAATAGCATTTCTGCTGAGCCATGTTTTCTCTGTTTTCCTTCGTGGTTTTTGGCTCTGTGTTTGCAGGTTCAGGTCTGTCGGTTGCGTTTTACGTGGATCTTTTTTTTTTTCAATCTGTGGTCTGTGCGCTGGCGCTGTGCTCTGTGAGGTGGTTGGGTGTGACATCGGGGCTTCCGGTGCTACCCTGCCCGCCCTGTTGTGCTGGCTTATCTGCGTCCTTGTGCCTGCCACTGTCTCTTTCCTGGGTTCCTGCCTGCCCGCTTGTCCTCGCCTCTTTCCGATTATTGCCTGGGGCGGGCCCCCGGCGCCTAGGCCCACCCCCTTTGGCCAGGTTCTGCCTTCCCCCTCCTGCCTTTCTTCTGCTCCGTGCCCGCGCGGTGGTGGGCGGCCCTGTCTCCCGCTGCTGGGCCTCCCCGTTCTTTCCTGGTTCTGTTTTCCGCTACTGCTGCTGTTGTTCAGTTTCTTAGTCTCCTTGGTGCGCGCTCCGCGACTAACCTCCAGCTTCCTCCTTCACCCCCCCGGTCCTCTGACTTCTCGGCATGTCAACGCGCATGCTGCCGGCGCTGTGCGTCCCGGTGACTCCGGGTATCCTCCTTCGTCCCTGGCGGGCCAGTCGTTGCCTGCGCCATGCCACGACCCCGAGTAGTTATCTTCCTCGTGTAGTTTAAGCCCTGCTGGCTGTTTGGGGGAGGCCTGAGGGAGGAGCAAGCGCCGCCTCTGCTTCCCCAGTTGCTCACCTTCCCTTACTCAGGGCAAGCTGTTTCCTCCCGTGCTGGGCCGCCATGCCGCCCCCACGCGGGGTTTTGCTCACAGGCACGGGGGGGCCGTCGGGCTCTCTTCTCCCACTGTGGTGCGGGTTTCATCCGCCTGGCACCTCCTCCTCTCCACCGCGCCGGCCTTCTGCTCAATGCGGGTGTAGTGGTGTCTCCCTCCTTTGGGCACTTTCTCTTGTTTCGTCTTCTGTTTCTTTGTCTGCTTTATTTCTATTTCCGGCCGTCTTCTGCCCACTGGCTCCCCACTCATTTTGGGCCCCTAGGACACTCCGCCTTTGCCCTTCCTCCCGACACTAACCATCGCCACAGCCTCCCCGCCTCCCTACGCGGGCGCGCCCCTGTTGGCTCGTGGCGCTTCCCCTTCCACGCTCCCTGCTTTAGACCTGTGCATGGTCTCGGCTCACCTTCCCCTTGCAGCGGGGGTGCCGTTCATCTTCCGTCCAGCTGCCTGGCCAGGGTTACCTCTGCTGGTCGGCGCGGCTGGTTACCACTCCACTTCTCCGGCCCCACGTCATTTTGTGTCTCCAGCGACAGTCGCATCCACTTCCGTCTGCACGTGCTTCTGTTAAGTGTTCTTGTTGGCTTGCTGCTTTCGGCTTGCTTTCGCCGTCGAGCGCCCCGGCTCCAACGCACATTGTGCGCCTCACGTGTGTCTGTGTGCTGAGGCCAGTTCTTTTCTAGCATTCACCCCGTACTGGGCTGACTAGGTACAAGAGAGATCAGCAGAGACGAACTACACAACATACGACATGAATTTGTTTCACTGCCACGCACTCCACGCACACACCGCCAAGACCACACCAGACACGCGCTATCCTCATGTCCTTGCTCCGAGTGCGAGCAGCAATAGCGGCTCACAATTCGCGCTCTCTCTCGGACGACATTGACGCGTCAGGACATCTTTATAGTCTTCTGTGAATCGGGGAGCCAGCGTGCGTCCTTGCCTGCGCTGTGCGCCCGTGCTCCTCCTGTCTCCCTGCTCTAACTTAGAACCCATTAGCTATCCTATGTTGTGCGGTTTGTGTGGCTCCTTCTCTATTCCTCCCTGTTCCTTGCTTATGCTAGGCATCCCACCGCTACGTCCTCCAGCCACACATCAAGGTTGGCTGGGCTTGGCGGGCACTCCACCCCCTTGCTCTCTCGCCACGCGAGCTATCGCCTCTAGGCGCTCCGACACAAAGACCCTCTCGTCGTCTGTCTCTCTCTCTCACAGAGTCTGCTAAAGGCCTCTTTATCGATGGCATATACAGCTAGCAGTTAATAAGCCTGGTGTTCTGACCTTGTGATTCGCGATCTCCTCGCGCCGTGTCTGCCTGTACTTGTGTTCTGGTCCTGTGCCTTTGCGTTAAATGCTCTGTCTGTCCAGCTAAAGCAGGCAGTCTCACAGCTTGGGTGAAAGAGTCCCAGGGGACAGGGCTTTCAAAATAATTAATAAATAAATTATAAGTGAAGAGTCCTCTGTGGGACTCCCAGGCCACAGAGCTCTCCCTGCCCACTCCCAGAGGGTTTGAGGCTCGCTGGCTGCAGAAATCACTCCTAACACACAAACCCAGGAGACTCAAATCCCTCTATCCTGCAGCACAGAGAGCCCTGAGACCAAACACGATCCCACAGGGAGCTGGGCATCTCCAGCCCCCCACACAGGCACGGGGGAGATTCAGACCCTCATCTCCTGCAGGCACCAGGGTGTGGCTGCCATGAGCAGCCACCCCAGAGCCATCACCCCACCTGTGACCGTGCTCACAGGGGTCCCAGGATGGGGAAGAGATGAGGATCTGACTCCATGCTTCAGAAGGCTTGATTTAATATTCTGTGATATATATATTACATTAAAACTATACTAAAAGAAAGAAGGATTCCTCAGAAGGCTAGCTAAGAATAGAATAAGAAGGAATGATAACAAAGGCTTGTGTCTCGGCTCTCTGTCTGAGCCAGCTGACTGTGATTGGCCATTAATTAGAAACAACCACATGAGACCAATCACAGATGCACCTGTTGCATTCCACAGCAGCAGATAATCATTGTTTACATTTTGTTCCTGAGGCCTCTCAGCTCCTCAGGAGGAAGGATCCCAAGGAAAGGATTTTTACATGAATGATGTCTGTGCCATCCCTCCCGCTCCCCCCCAGGAATGAGCAGAGCTGCCCAGCGCGAGAGCCACCCCAGCACTCACGGGGAGCCCCGGCTGCTCCATGGTCCCTCGCAGGTCAGATCCTTCCAGCAATGGCCCAGCAGAGATTCAGCTGCCAGAGCCTTTGGTCGTGGTACCACTGCAGGGGGAGGCAAACCCCAATCCAAACCGGTGTAAAAATGTCCCAAGGGAGCAGAGATCCAGCCTGGGGAGGTACAAATCAAACTGTAAGCTGGGAGGAGGTGGTGGTCCTGCAACAGCTCCGTTCTCTCCTGGCCCCAACAGCAAGGAATCAACCTCCCCCCTCACATTTCAGCCTGGCACTGTTATTAACCTGCAGCTCTGTTGGAGTCTCCAGAACTGCCCATTCAGCTGGTTGGCCTGGGGTTAATGACTTTCTTTTAAAATTTAACACCGTTCTCCATCACAGATTTCAGTCTGCCAGCAGCAGGGTCTGCCTTTGGCTGGATATTCAAATCCAAACACGTGCTTAGACAGTTATTCCAGGCAAAAGGGCAACATATGCACACAGAAAACCCACAAGACTGGGCTGCCTTTGGAACTAAGAAACTAAATCAGGCTGGGAAAAATTATCTGGCTTCCCAGATGGTAAGAGGATTGCAAGGAAAGGTTTGGGCTATTTTGGGCAATCCTGAGGGCAGATTTCTGGGATTAGCACAGCCTGGCATATAGGGCAGACACACAACCATTCCATCAGTGGGAACAGTGCAGCCCCTCTTCCCCAGGGCCCAGCTGAGCTGCTGCTGTCCCTGACACCAGCTCTGCAGCAGGCACAGCTGAGCTTCTCCCTGGAAAACTCCAGTTAGGAGCCCAACAAGGAGGCAGAATGGCACATTAGCAAATCCTTTTCCAATCTGAGGCCCAAGAAAGGTTTCTCCTCCTTCTCAGGGTATTTTAGGTACACCACCCCCTCTCTGCCCACATCCCAGAGTGTGAGCATCCTGTTAGAGCCCAGATCTGAGCCAGAGCAGCAGCAACATCCCCAGCGTGGGCTGTTGCCTTTGCCACCCTGCACTCCCCTGTCTCCACCTTTCCAGGCAGATTGCACTCAGGACTCCACACTCCTGGAAAATGGGCCCTCCCAGCTGGGAGAGCACTGGGTGCCAAAGCAGCCCTGCCCCAGCCTCATGGGCTGCTCCCCACTGCACAGAACCATCCTTCCCCTTCCACAGTGGCCCCACAGCCAGCACATGATCCCAGCACAGCACTCAGCTCAGCTCAGCTGCTGCAAAATATCAGAGTCTTGGCAACATCCAGAGTCTGACAAGAACTGTGTCCCTGCTCTCCACAGGACTTGATGTGTTTGGCTTTTGCACCCATCGTTTGGGTAACAAATTTATTCTTTGGCTGATCTCTTTTCTAAACCTCCCTCTGTGCCCCTTCCCACGAAATGCAGAGGCTGAAGGTGCAGAGGGAGCAGCCACAGCCCTGCCTGGGCTCTGAGGCGAGGCTGTAAGAGCTCAGGATGGGAGCACAGAGTGTTTCTAGGGCAGGCAGAGGCTCTGTGACAAACCCCACGTGAGCAGGAGCTGGCCACGCCCTGGTGGCTCACCAGGGATGCAGAGCACACAACAGTCTCCATGCACAACCACTTGTCCTGTGCCCATCCTTCAGCAGGGCCAAGCCTGCTGGAAACAGTTCATCTTGTCCCTTTGCCATTGCTGAACTGGCTGAAACCAAGGCAGCTGTGACCACAGCATGGTTTGTCTAAGAGCTGCTCCATAAACCAGCTCCTCTCCAGGAGGAGAGCAGCAGGGAAAAGATGGCAGAGCAAGAAGCTCTTGTTTTATTTCAGTGCAGATTTTCACCCATCTGAACACTCTAAGCCTGCAGAAACTGCCTGGCTTCTTCCCCTGCTGTCTGGGGCTGCTCAGGGAGACATCCAGGGTGAATTCGCGGAGAGGATCCCTTAGGGGCACAGGGATGCTCCCTGATCCCTCCAGAAACTCCTGTACAGAGCATCTCCTTCCAGGCTGGAGGAGCCTCCAGTGCCACCCTCCTCAGTGAGGAGCAGCAACCACAGAGAGCAGCAGCCAGAGCACCACAGGCTGCCTGTGTGGGGTGGATTCCCCATCCCTGCAGTGCCCCAGGCCAGGCTGGACAGGGCTGGAGCACCTGGGACACTGGGAGCTGTCCCTGCCATGGGATGGCACTGGATGGGCTTTAGGGTCCCTCCACCCCAAACCAGTCTGGGGTTCCATGATTCTCTCCCCATTAAAGGCACACAGCTCAGTCCCTTTGCCTCTGAGCAGGCTGAGAGGATAATGACCCAAAGCACTTATGTGGCATCATAAATTTTTTTTTTCTTCTTTATCTTTTTTCCCTTTTGTCATGCCTAGCCTGCAGGAGAACAGTGGTTGGGCCCACACCTGACAATTTTCCCAGCTCAAGGCTTTGTCCTTGCTTGGTTTTGCATTTCCTTGGGGCAGTGGGACTTCCTCAGGCCAGGTGTTTAACACACACCTGTCTTACAGCCTTAACCTGATTAAAAGCCCAGTGAATTACAGCAGCACATCAGCTCACAGCTGAATGTTTTAGAGTGAAGCTGCTGCTCGCCAAGGGGAAGCTGCCTCATTTCTCCCCAGGAGCTTGATCCTGACTCCCCCTTCAGCCCAAGCATGGGAACAGGCACCACAGAGTCGTCTCCAGCTACAGAGGGACCCAGAGGGATCATTCAAGGCCCCCCTCCCTTCGCAGGACTAGAATTAAATCCTGTGACTAATCACATCCTCCAGATGTTTTCTGGAAGCTCTGGCAGCCTTGGTGCCACGACCCTATCCCCAGGGAGCTTGTGCCAGGACCACCACTGCTCAGTGAGGAAGCTTTACAAGAAATTTTTAGGGAGGAAGGTATATTTAAGAATATTGAAAAAAAAAAGCAGAGCCATTGGGTCAGACAAAGCTCCTGTTTCATGTCAGAAGGTGATGTCCAGGGAGAACACAACAGAGCAGGCACGAGACATTTTCAAAAATAGCTGCCCAGCCCAAACCATTTGCAATTCAAGGACTTTCACCCTGTAGGGTCAACTTTAATGTACATTTGGCAGCCATAGGAGGAGCGGCTGGATCCCATTTGTTATAGGGTGGCACACTACACGCACATTAGCCCAGCCTTACTGGGGCAACCTTAAGCCAGTCTGTGCATTAATTGTCATTCTGGATCAATTAGCTGAGCACAGCTGAAATGCCCGCATATTGTTTGAGTGTGAGCCATTACCCATAATCAGGAAGGCATTCCTGTTCCTGCTCTCGGGTTGCTTGTTGATAATTTGCTGCCCAAGATGTTGGCAGGGTGGTCGTTTGGGCTGTTTGGTTGTGCAACTGAAAGGACGAGTCTGGGACTCTTCACTTTTCGGTTTTGCAGGTTGTTTTATTAACCTCTTATCTATAATTTTCTTTCTGGCCCAGAGCCAGATCTTGCTCAGAGGCAGCCCACAGGCACCTGACCGCCCCCGAGGCGGTGCCGTGTCCTTTTAGTACTACAAAGTGCAACATATAACATATTTACACTGAAATTCCCAATACCACCATCCCTGTGTTAGACATGTGCACTTGTAACTCTGAAAACCAATCCCAAAGTGCGAACATCACTGCAGAAAAGTGGAGAACCAAGAAGAAGGGAGAAAGGCTAGAGCACACCCCAGATCGCCCCATGCTTGGTCCCCATAACCCCATAGCCAAAAATCTTAAAAATCTACATTTTCAACGCCTGTGGATCATTTCGTGTATGTAAACACTATTCAAGACCTGTGTGACTTTCATGTCCTCATACAAAGCTGGTAATTTTGCGTCAGAGGGTTAGAGATAAATCCCCAGGTGTTCTGGCTGAGGTGCCAGGGTGCTCTGAGCCCCCTGGTGGGGTTCCTTGGCAACTCTGGATCACGCCGGAGGGATCGGCTGATTCTGACAGCCGCTGGGAGCTGGGAGGCTCCCTGTCCCCATGGTACTGCAGAGCAGCAGGGGGAGTCTGTGCAAGGTGAGAGCACGTCTGACCTGCTGCAGGGCCCGCTGGGAGGAGCAGGGCACAAGACAGGAAGCAAGGATTCATGGTGCCACGGATAAACAGCCGTAGTGAGCGACCACCAGAGGTGAGCAACAGAAGGTCACCTACAGCTTCCCTTCCCAAAGCGCTTTCCAAAGGGAGTAACAAAGTACAGTTAATGCAATAGTCCAGCACGCAGGCTGAAGAAATAGCTCTCTTTGACGCTGGAACACAGGATTGTCCAAGTCTCTGGCTTTAGGTCAAGCATAGGAAGGTACCACTCCATCAGGCAGAATTTTAGGCTGGCGGCTGTTTTGACAGTGTAAAACTGCTGGAATTAGTTATGGCTAAAAAAAAGAGATGCAGGAAGATATTTGTGAAAAAGTGCTGCACTCGGAGGCCTTCATCAGAGGTGGAGCTAAAGGCTAGAGGGCCGAGGGTAGGAAGAGGAAAGTGTGTGAGTGGACACCTCTTGGAGGGACGAGCTCATCCTCTGGGAGGAGGCTCTGCCCTGCAGTGCCTGCCAATCTTTAGGGGAAGGAGAAATGGAATCATTCCAAGGCACCAGCCTTCTCAGTAGAGCCTGATGCACTTAGAGCTATTTAGAGATATAATGACCAAGTAAAATTGATTTCTTTTTATTAAAAAGATACTGCCACGTGTTTTTCACATTCATGTCTTCTTCGCACAGCAAAAGAAAATGAATTTTAAAACGGAGCAGTCGTAGACAGTCACCTCTCCCAGAAGGAAATTTAATTGGCAAGTGCAAACCATCCAACACCAGTTTGGGATTAGGGGGAGTCCCTGTGTCCCTGCATCAATCCAGGCAACGAGTTTGGCATGTGTCCCTGTGTCCCTCAAGTTATCCACACCAAGTTTGGGATGTGTTCGCCCTTGTGTTCCCTGGCATTATCCAACACCAGTTTGGATGTGTCCCTGGTTTCCTGCCTCCATCCAACACCAATTTGGGAGAGTCCCTGTGTCCCTGCATATATCCAACACAGTTGGGATGTGTCCCTAGTGTTCCTGCATCATCTAAACCAGTCCTGGATGTGTCCCCTGTGTGCCCTGAGTTATCCAACACCAGTTTGGGAATGTGTCCCTGTGGTCCCCTGAGTTAATGCAACAACCAAGTTTGGGGAATGTGTCCCTGTGTCCCTGGCACACTATCCCAACACCAGTCTGGAATGTGTTCCCGTGTCCACCTGCATTTATCCAACACAATACTGGGATGTGTTGCCCTGTGTCCCTGCAATTACAACACCGAGTCTGGGATGTGTCCCTGTGGTCTCTGTAATCATCCAACCAGTCTTGGGATTGTCCTGTGGTCCCCGTGCCTTGTGACCGCTGTGTCTCCTGCTGTTTTGTTGTGACTCCTGAGCGCTGCCGTGTCCCCTGAGTCACCCGAGCCGGGCGGGTCTCCGTTCAGCACTAATCGAAGGGCAGAGGTGTGAAGTGACTGCACGGGGACAGGAACGCACTGAACGCTTCCAAGCCCTCACAGTTAATGCCTGCAGCCCCAAAAACATTCTGAGCAGAGAGCCAGGGAGAGCCCAGAGGAAGGGTTCGCTCTCAGAAACTCTCTGCTGGCACCAACGTCCTGGCACAACCTCATCCCGATTCTACAAGAGGAACGATTATCTGTTTACTGCGATCAACAGTCCCCCCTTATTGTTACAGGATTTGGATGGCAACCATACAACACAGGGCTTCAGCGAGTGCTGGAATACAAATACAGGTGTTTCCACAACGACTGTTCTACATCAAGAAAATACACTGTATTTTTGGTAGTAATAATTTTTTCTTTGGCATGATGATACTGGAAAGTGTCATTTTCACACAGAAGCAAGGTGAGATTCAAAGCCCCTCTGCACTAAACAGGTGGGGTTCTGAAGGAAGTAAGACCATGGCTGAGCTCTGTGCCTGCAGCTAAAACCATAAATTGACATTTTTGTGCAAGTTGGGTGAAAAACAAGCCAGGTAAAGGAGGTGCCACCTCCCATGCAGGCTTAAAACTCACAGCATTGGTTCAATACTCCTGAACAGTCAGTGCAGAGGCACTGAACAGAATCGAACAGAATTGGAGAAGGGACCTTAAGCCTCGCTCTCGATCCCACCCCTGCCAATGGCAGGGACAACCTCCACGCTGTGCCCAGGCTGCTGCCACGCCTGTCCAGCCTTGGCCCTCGGGCACTGCAGGATCAGGGGCAGCCAACAAGCTGCTCGCTCGGGACACCTGTGCCAGGGGCCTGGCTACCTCAAAGGGTGTTTTCCTTAATATCTAATTCAAAGCATTGAAATCTAATAAATCTGTTATTAGCCTTGCCCTGAGTACAGAATGGACAATATTGTCCCATGGTGTTTGCTTTCCGTCTCAGGCTGAGCTGAGCTGGCTGCTCCTCGTCACTGTGGTTTGATATCCTGTGCTACATGCAACAACTTTTTTGTTCCAGTGTAAAAATGTGACTCAACAGCAGTAAACTTGAGTATGTGGCATGCTCCAACATCCGTTGTTGCTTTACACATGACAGCGAACCAAGACTAGAAAGCGATTTATATATCAGACTCTGCACCGTACAGGATAGAAAGGCCAGATGGCTGCCCCCTGGATCCCTGGCAGTAGTCCCAGGCAGGCTGGACAGGCGCTGGCGAGCCAAGCCTGGGACAGTGGGGAGGTGTCCCTGCCATGGAATGGAGCCTTAAATGTCCCTTCCTGGATTCATGTACAAACCTGCAGACATTCATTAAAATGAAATACAGCTGACACCAAGGGACAGGGAGGGGGGGCTGCTGTGTGCAGAAGACACACAGTAGCTGGATGGGCCCAGCCGGCTTTGCTGTGAATGGGGCAGCTTTGGGCCAAATCCTGGAATTGGACAGCCATTCCTGGCTCTGCTCCATCTCCACCCCTTCCCAGGCAGTCGCCACACCATCGACCTCACTTGGGTTCTTCAGTTCATGGACAAAAACAACCTCATGCTCTAAAAAACAGAAACCAAAAAATGAAGCAGCAGTGGCTCCCAAGGGGCTCCAACAGCTCTGGAGCCCACCCCCCTGTGGTGCATTCACAATTCTCTTGAGAAAAATTCCTTTACCTGTGATTTTTTCCTCCTGGAAGCTGAGAACAGCCTCAGAGAAAAAGGAAAACAATTCTTATTCATTTGCTTCTCCCTGTGTTGTGCTCACGTGTGGGAATGGTGTTTTGGGAATTGGTTTAACCCACAGGTGATTGTTCCATTGCATTCTGCTGGGATGTTGTTTTTCACTCTTTGGCAATCAGGGCCAAGCTGTGTCAGGACTCTGGAAAGAGTCAACGAGTTTTCAATTAATTATCTTTTTAGCCTTCTGTCAAGAATTCCCTTTCTGTATTCTTTAAGTATAGTATTCTTTAATAATAATATAAATATAGGTATAATATAAAGTAATAAATGAGCCTTCTGAGAACATGGAGTCAGATGCAATGCATTGGGCCTGCTTCGTCAGGGCATTCCCAACAAATACAATACCCCTGTCAGGGGTCCAATCTGCCATGGGCCAACTGTCACAGCACTCCGTCTGCCAATGGTCAGATGGTCCAAAATATGACCACAAAATGAACACTCACCATGCTGAGATGTCCCAAGGCAAAAAAGGTGGCATTTATTTTCCCAGACCTTGATATTTCAAATAGAATTCCAAAAGTGACAATGGAACTGGGGAGATGAGGATGCCAACCTCTCCAACCCACTGGTCAAACGCAACAGTCCCAAATTCTCTCCTCCTCCAGAAGCGGAATGCAAAACAATCATCATTTTTACCAATGAAAAGTGAGTGAGAAACTCCAATGTACAAAATGTACACATCAGAAGGCTTTAGAAGAATTCAAGAACAGGGCAAAACAGTCACTGTCCACAGGCAGCTCAGTGTGCCACAAGTCACTGTCAACAGCAGCTCACCTGTCAATGGGCCACTGTCACAGCACTGCAATCTGCCCCTGTGAATGCCCCCTCCCCAGTGGGCAGCACTGCCACAACCTGCCCAGGGACACCCAGCAGCCAGGGCTGAAACAGAAGCCACATGGAAAGGAGCTAAAGCCCAAAGGCTTAACACAGGCGTTGTGCAGCAGGGATGGAGTTTGTTAATCCAGTGGAACTGGGGAACAGTCACCCAGGCGCAACAGGCCCTGGCCCCCAGGTGGTGCTCAGTGTGGGGCTTCCCCCACCAGTTACCTTCACCTGGGCTCACAAGCCTTTCTAGTCAGCTCTCTCCTGCACAAAAACACTGCCCATTGATAACAGGAAATTCACATTTTCATGGAAGAGAGCTCTGGCTGTCCAAACCACTGGCTCACAATTTGCAAGTAATCACCCCCAACACAGCACCTAATTAATCTGCTTCTTGCACTCTGAGCTTATTTAATTACCTGGTCAGTGTTATCAACAGGGATAAAGTCCCGTGGAATTACAGCGGTTTAGGCGCAGGCATGGGGTTCAGTGGGCGAGGGATTGGAAGGAGCTCACAGGGCCCTGTGGGCCTCAACACAGCCGCAAGGGAAGAGGCCAGAAGACCAGTGTGGGTAAAAACAGCTGTTATTTTCCCATGGAATGATGTAAACTTTCGCTACTGTTTTTTAAATTAATTGCAATCAAGTGCCCACTTTCAGCTAGACTATTTAAAGTTCGTTCACTAGGCCTCTTCAATTTCTTTGATCACTAGAATAACCAAAAACTCAATTTCGCTAAAAGTAACCCTGCCAAGCTTTCAATTAAACAAAGGCAAAGGGAATTGGAGATTGGACATCTGGGATCTAATTTTTTGACACTTCAAGGATGCTGAAGCAAGCCAGAAAATGGCAGAGGAGATTTAAGGCCATGGAAAGTTGGGAGACTTCCCTGACTGAGGAAGATTATAAAAAGTAGTAAATGTATGTGGACCAGAATTAGAGTGAAGAGTTGGGAGAAATTGAGGACAACAAAGAGCAGATAGAACGGTAAGTAATGAAGAGTAATTAATGTTAACCTAGAGCCAATGAAAACAATTAATTTATTTGCTAAAAAATGTAAATAAATAAATGAAATTTTTTATCTGTGTTGGTGCAGAGGCCTGGAACTTTGTCAGCCACAACAACATTCTTGGTTAAGGATATAAGTAATGCCTTACTAACAGTGTCACACAGCCTTAGAGGGAGCTTTACTGATCCCAAGGACTTTTGGGGGACCTTGGGAAACAATCCCAGAGGCACCAGCTCTGCCCAGGGCTTGCACCAAGCTCCCCCCTCGCCCAGGCTGTGCCTGTGGCCTGGCCCTGCTCCAGCCCTGACAGCCCTTCAGCCCCAGGGACAGCAGTGTGACCACTGAGCCTGTCCCCCTGTCCGCTTCACCTAGCTGAAACCTGTCCCTTGCACCTGAACTGTGGCTGTCACCTAACTATCTGTTCCTTGTCCTTAACCTGGATAGCTGAATCCTGTCCCTGCACCTGACCTGAACCTTTGTCCCTGTTAACCTACACCTGTACCTGTCCCCTGCATGAATCCTACCCTGAACTTGTCCCTATGCCTTTTCCCGTCCCCTCACCAACCACGCTGGCCTTACAAACTAACTTGTACCTACATCCTATAGCTATGCCTGCCCCTACCCTGGCCCTTAACCTGTTTCTATTCCTGCCTCTCCTCCTTGTCCTCTCCCCTCTCCTCCTTTCCCTTTTTCCTTCCTTCCTTTCCCTTCCCCTTTAACTTTCCCTTTCCTTTCCCTTCCGCTTCGCCCGTCCCTCAAGGCGCCCGCCCGCATTTCCGCCGCCGTGTTGGCAGGGCCGCGGTGACGCGCCGGGAAGCCGGGCGGGGCGGCGGCGAGCGCGGCTGGGTACGGCGGGGCGGCCCGGGACGCCGTGTCCTGAGGGGAAATCCCCCTGTCGCTGAGGGGATCCTCGTCGTGTCCCACCGCGATCCCCGCTGTCCTGAGGGAAACCGCCGTTCTCACCGCGATCCCCCTGTCCTGAGGGAATCCCGCCCATCCCCGCGCCCCTGAACGCCGCGTTTGCCTTGGCAAGGAGCCCCAAGGATGGCGGAGAGACCGGAGGACCTGAACCTGCCCAACGCGTCATTACCCGCATCATCAAGGAGGCGGTGGTGCCGGGCCCGCGGCCCAGTCGGAGCGTGCCATATGCAGATCCCGGCCCCGGGACAATCGCGGCCCTGTTGAGGCCCCGGCCCGCCCGTGCTTGTGTCCGCCCCGCCCCGCGGGGCTCTGCCCTGGGCTGTCCCCCCTGGGGCACGGGGCTGCGGCCCCCTCACTGCAGCTGCACCGGTGCAGCTCACAGGCACCGCAGCTCCCGCAGTGGCACCTCTGCGAACGGGCCCTCAAAAACTTCAAGCTTCACAAGTCCATGTCTGTATAAAAATCCGCGATCATGGTACAAAACTTAATACCGACCCGTGGCAGTGTGAGGAGTGTTGTTAGCGGACAGAAAGGTCGAGGGGGTCCATACTTTGCTCCCACAGTGAGTTAGAAGCTAGTGATACCT
>NDFG01000017.1:554486-609738 GCA_002167245.1 Sporophila hypoxantha
GCAATGATGTTAGAGTGAAGCTGCTGCTCCAAGGGCAGCTGCCTCATTTCTCCCCAGAGCTCTGATCCTGACTCCCCCTTCAGCCCAAGCATGGAACAGGCACACAGAGTCTCTCCAGCTACAAGGGACCCAGAGGGATCATCAAGCCCCCCTCCCTTGCAGGACTAGAATTAAATCCTGTGACTAATCACATCCTCCAGATGTTTCTGGAGCTCTGGCAGCCTTGGTGCCACGACCACTTCCCCAGGGAGCTTGTGCCAGTGACCACCACTTCTCAGTGAGGAAGCTTTACAAGAATATTTAGGGAGAAGTATATTTAAGAATATTGAAGAAAATAAAAGCAGAGCCATTGGGTCAGACAAAGCTCCTGTTTCATGTCAGAAGGTGAGGGGTGCCAGAAACAACAGAGCAGGCACGAGACATTTTCCAAAATAGCTGCCCAGCCCCAAACCATTTTCAATCAAGGACTTTCCACTCCTGTAGGGTCAACTTTAATGTACATTTGGCGAGCCATAGGAGGAGCTGGATCCCATTTGTGTATAGTGGGACACTACACCATTAGCCCAGCCTTACTGGGGCACCTTTAAGCCAGTCTGTGCATTAATTGTCATTCTGGATCAATTAGCTGAGCACAGCCTGATTACTGCCCATATTGTTTGAGTGTGAGCCCATTACCCATAATCAGGAAGCTGTTAGAGTGAAGCTGCTGCTCCAAGGGCAGCTGCCTCATTTCTCCCCCAGAGCTCTGATCCTGACTCCCCCCTTCAGCCCAAGCATGGGAACAGGCACACAGAGTCTCTCCAGCTACAAGGGACCCAGAGGGATCATCAAGCCCCCCTCCCTTGCAGGACWAGAATTAAATCCTGTGACTAATCACATCCTCCAGATGTTTCTGGAGCTCTGGCAGCCTTGGTGCCACGACCACTTCCCCAGGGAGCTTGTGCCAGTGACCACCACTGTCTCAGTGAGGAAGCTTTACAAGAATATTTAGGGAGAAAGTATATTTAAGAATATTGAAGAAAATAAAAGCAGAGCCATTGGGTCAGACAAAGCTCCTGTTTCATGTCAGAAGGTGATGTCCAGGGGAGAACACAACAGAGCAGGCACGAGACATTTTCCAAAATAGCTGCCCAGCCCCAAACCATTTTCARTTCAAGGACTTTCCACTCCTGTAGGGTCAACTTTCATGTACATTTGGCAGACATAGGAGGAGCTGGATCCCATTTGTGTAGTGGCACACTACACCATTAGTCCACCTTACTGGGGCACCTTTAAGCCAGTCTGTGCATTAATTGTCATTCTGGATCAATTAGCTGAGCACAGCCTGATTACTGCCCATATTGTTTGAGTGTGAGCCCATTACCCATAATCAGGAAGGCATTCCCTTCCCTGCTCTCGGGTTGCTGTTGATAATTGCTGCCCCAAGATGTGCAGGGTGTCTCTGCTTTGGCTTGTGCAACTGAAGAACGAGTCTGGACTCTTCACTTTTCGGTCTTGAGGTTGTTTATTAACTCTTATCTATAAAATTTTCTTTCTGCCCAGCCGAGATCTGCTCAGCAGGGCAGCCACAGGCACTCTGACCGCCCCCGAGGCGGTGCTGTCCTTTTATACTACAAATGACATATAACATATTTACACTGAATTCCCAATACCCATCACCTGTGTTAGACAGTGCACTTGTACTCTAAACCAATCCCAAAGTGCCAACATCACTGCAGAAAATGGAGACCAAGAAGAAGGAGAAAGGCTAGACACACCCAGATCCCTCCATCTTGTCCCCATAACCCCCATACCAAAAATCTTAAAATCTACATTTTCACCCTGTGATCATTTTGTTATTACACTATTCAAACCTGTGTGACTTTCATGTCCTCATACAAAGCTGGTAATTTGCTCCAAGGGTTAAGATCAAATCCCCAGGTGTTCTGGGCTGAGTGCCAGGGTCTCTGAGCCCCCTGGTGGGGTTCTTGGCAACTCTGGACACCCGGAGGGATGCGCTGAGTTCTGACACCCTGGGAGCTGGGAGCGCTCCCTGTCCCCACGTTACTGCAGAGCAGCAGGGGGATCTGTGCAGGTGAGAGCACGTCTGACCCTGCTGCAGGGCCCTGGCTGGAGCAGGGCACAAACAGGAGCAAGATTCATGGTGCCACAAACCCGAGTGAGCACCACCAGAGGTGACACAGAGGTCACCTACAGCTTCCCTTCCCAAAGCGCTTTCCAAAGGGAGTAACAAAGTTACAGTTAATGCAATAGTCCAKCCACGCAGCTGAAAATAGCTCCTGACCTGGAACACAGGATTTGTCCAAGTCTCTGGCTTAGGTCACATAGGAAGGTCCACTCAATCAGCAGAATTTTAGGCTGGCGCTGTTTTGACAGTTAAAACTGCTGAATTAGTTTATGGCTAAAAAAAGAATGCCAGGAAGATATTTTGAAAAGTGCTGCACTCGGAGGCCTTCATCAGAGGTGAGCTAAAGCTAGAGGGCCTGAGGTAGGAAGAGAAGTGTGTGAGTGACACCTCTGAGGGACAGCTCCATCCTCTGGGGAGCAGGCTCCTGCCTGCAGTGCCTGGCCCATCTTTAGGGGAAGGAGAAATGGAATCATTCCAGGCACCAGCTCTCAGTTAGAGCCCTGATGCACTTAAGCATTTAGAGATTATAATGACCAAGTAAAATCTTATTTCTTTTTAAAAAGAATACTGCCAAGTGTTTCACATTCATTCTTCTTCCACAGCCAAAAAGAAAATGAATTTTAAAAACGGAGCAGTCGTAGACAGTCTCCCAAGGAAATTTAAATTGGCAAGTGCAAACCATCCAACACCAGTTTGGGATGAGTCCCTGTGTCCCTGCATCATCCAGCACCAGTTTGGGATGTGTCCCTGTGTCCCTCAGTTATCCTACACCAGTTTGGGATGTGTCCCTGTGTCCCTGCATTATCCAACACCAGTTTGGGATGTGTCCCTGTGTTCCTGCCTCCATCCAACACCAATTTGGGATGAGTCCCTGTGTCCCTGCATTATCCAACACCAGTTTGGGATGTGTCCCTGTGTTCCTGCATCATCCTACACCAGTCTGGGATGTGTCCCTGTGTCCCTGAGTTATCCAACACCAGTTTGGGATGTGTCCCTGTGTCCCTGAGTTATCCAACACCAGTTTGGGATGTGTCCCTGTGTCCCTGCACTATCCAACACCAGTCTGGGATGTGTCCCTGTGTCCCTGCATTATCCAACACCAGTCTGGGATGTGTCCCTGTGTCCCTGCATTATCCAACACCAGTCTGGGATGTGTCCCTGTGTCTCTGTATCATCCAACACCAGTCTGGGATGCTGCGCTTCGTCTTATCCCTCGTGTCCTGCCTTGTGACCGCTGTGTCTCCTGCTGTTTGTTGTGACTCCTGAGCGCTGCCGTGTCCCCTGAGTCACCCGAGCCGGGCGGTCCGTTCAGCACTAACGAGGGCAGAGGTTGAAGTGACTCACGGGACAGGAACGCACTGAACGCTTCTCAAGCCCTCACAGTTAATCCTGCAGCCCCAAACATTCTGAGCAGAGCCAGGGAGAGCCCAGAGGGAAGGGTTCGCCTCTTCAGAACTCTCCTGTGCACCACGTCTGGCAACCTCATCCCCGATTCTACAAGAGGAAGAGTTATCTGTTACTGCATCAACAGCCTCTTATTTACAGGATTTGGATGGCCAACCATCCAAACAGGGCTTCAGGAGTGCTGGAAACAATACAGGTGTTCCACAACGACTGTTCTACATCAGAAATAATCTGTATTTTTGCTAGTAATATTTTTTCTTTGGCCATGATGATACTGAAGTGTCATTTTCACAGAAGCCAAGTGAGATTCAAGCCCCTCTGCACTAACAGTGGGTTCTGAGGAGTACAGACACTGCTGGGTAAGCTCTGTGCCTGCAGCTAAACCATAAATGTCACATTTTTGTGCAAGTTGTTGAAAAACAAGCAGGCTAAAGGAGTGCCCACCTCACTGCAGGCTTAAAACTCACAGTGTTCATCTCCTGACATCAGTGCAGAGGCACTGAACAGAATCACAGAATGTGGAAGGGACCTTAAAGTCCTCTCATCCCACCCCTCATGGCCAGGACACCTCCCACTGTCCCAGGCTGCTCCCAGCCCTGTCCAGCCTGGCCTTGGGCACTGCCAGGGATCCAGGGGCAGCCACAGCTGCTCTGGGCACCTGTGCCAGGGCCTGCCTACCTCACAGGGTGTTTTCTTAATATCTAATTCAAAGCATTGAAATCTAAATCTGTTATAGCCTTTCCCTGAGGTACAGAAGGACAATATTGTCCCATGGTTTTGCTTTCCCTCTCAGGCTGAGCTGAGCTGCTGCTCCTCTGTCACTGTGTTTATACCTGTGCTACATGCAACAACTTTTTTGTTCCAGTGTAAAATGTGACTCACAGCAGTAAACTTGAGTATTGCATGCTCAATATCCTCTGTGTTTTACACATGACAGTGAAACAAGACTAGAAAGCTGATTTAATATCAAGGCTCTGGACCTACAGGATAGAAGGCCAGGATGGCTGCCCCTGGATCCCTGCAAGTGTCCCTGGAAGTGTCCCAGGCCAGGCTGGACAGGGCTTGGAGCAGCCTGGGACAGTGGGAGGTGTCCCTGCCATGGAATGGGCCTTAATGTCCCTTCCTGGGATTCAATGTACCAACCTGCAGACATTGTCATTAAAAAGAAATACAGACTCACACCAGGGACCAGGGAGGGGAGGCTGCTGTGTCCAGAAGACACACAGAGCTGGATGGGCCCAGCCCAGGCTTTGCTGGTGAATGGAGCAGCTTTGGGCCAAATCCCTGGAATTGGACAGCCCCATTCCTGGCTCTGCTCCATCCCACCCCTTCCCCAGGCAGTCCCACACCACSACCTCACTTGGTTCTCAGTTCATGGACAAAAACACCTCATGCTCTAAAAAACAGAAACCAAAATGAGCAGCAGTGGCTCCCAAGGGCTCCAACAGCTCTGAGCCACCCCCCTGTGTGGCATTCACATTCTCTGAGAAAATTCCTTTACCTGTGATTTTTCTCCTGGGAAGCTGAGAAGCCTCAGAGAAAAAGGAAAACAATTCTTATCTCATTTGCTTCTCCTGTGTTGTGCTCACGTGTGGAATGTGTTTGGAGATTGTTTACCCACAGGTGATTGTTCCATTGCATTCTGCTGGGATTTGTTTTCACTCTTTGGCCAATCAGGGCCAAGCTGTGTCAGGACTCTGGAAAGAGTCACGAGTTTTCATTATTATCTTTTTAGCCTTCTGTAAGWATCCTTTCTGTATTCTTTAGTATAGTATTCTTTAATATAATATAATATAGTATTATAAAGTAATAAATGAGCCTTCTGAGAACATGGAGTCAGATGCATCATTCCTGCTTCGTCRGGGCATTCCCAACAAATACAATWCCCCTGTCCAGGRTCCAATCTGCCATGGGCACTGTCACAGCAGCTCCGTCTGCCATGGTCAGATGTCACAATATGACACAAAATGAACACTCACATGCTGAGATGTCCAAGGCAAAAAAGGTGCATTTATTTCCAGACCTCGATATTTATAGAATTCCAAAAGTGACCATGGACTGGTGGATGAGGATGCCACCTCTCCAACCACACTGGTCAAACCAACAGTCCAATTCTCTCCTCCTCCAGAAMGGAATGCAAAACAATCATCATTTACATGAAAAGTGAGTGAGAAACTCCATTACAAAAATGTAAACATCAGAAGGCTTAGAAGAACTTTAGAACAGGGCGACAGTCACTGTCACAGCAGCTCAGTGTGCCACTGTCACAGCAGCTCAGTGTGCCACTGTCACAGCAGCTCAACCTGTCATGGGCACTGTCACAGCAGCTCAATCTGCCCCCTGTGAATGCCCCCTCCCCAGTGCCAGCACTGCCACACCTGCCCAGGGACACCCAGCAGCCAGGGCTGACAACAGAGCACATGGAAAGGAGCTAAAGCCAAAGCTTACACAGCGTTTGTGCAGCAGGGATGGAGTTTGTTAATCCAGTGGAACTGGAACAGTCACCCAGGGCTCGCACAGGCCTGGCCCAGGTGTGCTCAGTGTGGGCTTCCCCCACCAGTTACCTTCACCTGGGCTCACAAGCTTCTGTCAGCTCTCTCTGCAACAGAAACACTGCCCTTGATAACAGGAAATTCCCATTTTCCATGGAAGAGAGCTCTGCTGTCAAYCACTGCTCACAATTTCAAGTATCRCCCCAACACAGCACCTAATTAATCTGCTTTCTTGSAYTCTGAGCTTATTTAATTACCTGGTCAGGTTATCAACAGGGATAAAGTCCCGTGGAATTACAGGGTTTAGGCCAGGCATGGGGTCAGTGGGGCAGGGATGGAGGAGCTCACAGCCCTGTGGCCTCACACAGCCRCAAGGGAAGAGGCCAGACACCAGYGTGGGGTAAAACAGCTGTTAKTTCCCAYTGGAAATGATGTAACTTTCCTAACTGTTTTAATTAATTGCAATCAGTRCCCACTTTCAGCTAGCACTATTTAAGTTTCTTCACAGGCTCTTACAATTTCTTTGATCACTAAATAACCAAAACCTCAAATTTGCTAAAAGTAACCCTGCCAAGCTTCAATAAACAAAGGCAAAGGGAGTTGGAGATTGGACATCTGGGATCTTAAATTTWTGACCCTTCAAGGRTGCTGAAGCAAGCAGAAAATRCAGAGGAGATTAAGGCCTGGAAAGTTGGAGATTCCCTGACTGAGGAAAAGATTATAAAAGTAGTAAAGTATGTGGACCAGATTAGAGTGAAGAGTGAGAAATTAACAACMAAGAGCAGATAGAACRGTAAGTAATGAAGAGAATTATGTTACCTAGAGCCAATGAACATTAATTTATTTGCTAAAAATRTATAAATAAATGAAATTTTTTATCTGTGTTGGTGCAGAGGCTGGAACTTTGTCAGCCACACACACTCTTGGTTAAGGATATAGTAATGCCTTACTAACAGTGTCACACAGCCTTAGAGGGAGCTTTACTGATCCCAAGGACTTTGGGGGACCTTGGGAACAATCCCAGAGGCACCAGCTCTGCCCCAGGGCTGCACCAGCTCCCCCTCCCCAGGCTGTGCCTGTGCCTGGCCCTGCTCCCAGCCCTGACAGCCCTTCAGCCCCCAGGGACAGCAGTGTGACCACCTGAGCCTGTCCCTGTCCCCTTCACCTATGGCTGAACCTGTCYCTGCACCTGAAMCTGTGCTGTACCTACACCTGAATCTGTCCTTGTCCCTTCACCTRTAGCTGAACCTGTCCCTGCACCWKMACCTGAACTTGTCCCTGTACCTACACCTGTACCTGTCCCTGCACGATCACCTACACCTGAACTTGTCCCTATGCCTTTCCCTGTCCCCTCACCAYCACCTGGCCTTACACCTAACTTGTACCTACACCTATAGCTATGCCTGCCCCTATCCCTGCCCTTAACCTGTTCCTATTCCTGCCTCTCCTCCTTGTCCTTCTCCCTCTCCTCCTTTTCCTTTTCCTTTCCCTTTCCTTTCCTTTCCCTTTACTTTCCCTTTCCTTTCCCTTCCCGCTCCCCGTCCCTCAGGCGCCGCCGCCATTTCCCGCCGTGTGGGCAGGGCCGCGGTGCGCGCCGGGAGCGGGCGGGGCGGCGGCGGAGCGCGGGCTGGGTACGGCGGGGCCGGGCCGGGAGCGCCGTGTCCTGAGGGGATCCCCCTGTCCTGAGGGGATCCTCGCGTGTCCCACCGCGATCCCCCTGTCCTGAGGGGAAACCGCCGTGTCCCACCGCGATCCCCCTGTTCTGGGGGAATCCCGCCCATCCCCGCGCCCCTGACGCCGCGTTTGCCTTGCAGGAGGCCCAGGATGGCGGAGAGACCGGAGGACCTGAACCTGCCCAACGCCGTCATTACCCGCATCATCAAGGAGGCGGTGGGTGCCGGGCCCGCGGCCCAGCGGAGCGGKGCATCTGCAGATCCCGGCCCCGGGACATCCCGGCCCTGGAGGCCCCGGCCCCGGCCCGTGCTGTGTCCCCGCCCGCGGGGCTCTGCCCTGGGCTGTCCCCCTGGGGCACCGGGGCTGCGGCCCCCTCACTGCAGCTGCACCGGTGCAGCTCACAGCAGCGCAGCTCCCGCAGTGGCACTCTGCGAACCGGGCCCCTCAAAACTTCAGCTCACAAGTCCATGTCTGTATAAAAATCCAGAATAATTCCCAGTGGTTAATTTAGTTTGTTTGGTCTGTTTGGTTTGAGGTGTTGCTCAGTGGGTCTAGGCCTGGCAGGTATGTCAGGGCAGTCACAGGATGAGTTACCTGCAGACAGTGGCCAGACCCCAGAGGCCAGTCACTGGGCTTCTGCTCAGCTCTGTGGCTTTGGGGGACACATTCCTACTGCCCTGGGCTTCCAGTGGGAGCAGAGCACCTGTGGCAGTGCCCCAGAGCAGTTCCCAGTTCTTCTGAGCCCTCTGAGTGCCTTAACACACTGACACTTGAATTATGTGAGTTTAAGTCGTTTTTAGCAGCTGCTGATAAAAGTTGGATTTGTTTTTCAGCTTCCTGATGGAGTCAATATTTCTAAAGAAGCCCGGAGCGCGATCTCCCGAGCAGCGAGTGTGTTTGTGCTGTATGCAACATCGTGGTAAGGACTTGGTGCAGCAGTCACTGGGGCACTTGGTTGGTAATTGATCTCTGCTGACCTGGGGACTCTCTCCCCGTTTTTTCTGTATTGCCTGCTTATATAAGTAAACCAGTCTGCCAGGCTGCAGCAGGTGGGTTTGGACTGCCCAGAGCAGCCCATGGGAAGGTAGCTGGGCTCTGGACACAGCCACGTCCCAAACTGCCATTAACCTTAGAGCGTGGCTGCACAGCCTTCCTGGCAAAGGCAGGAGCACTTGACTCACTGTCAGGCTCTTCATCATGAAGCTGTGTTAGGGCAAGAGCTGCCACAGAGGACACAGTCACATTTTGGGGTGGCTTGGCATATTCTCTGCAGGCAGTCATTTCTCTAGTGTCAGGTGCTTCTAGGGCTGTGTGGAACTGTCACAGCCAAGGTTCAGCCTTTCTCCTTCTCCTGCTTGTAGAMAAGGTCTGTGCAAGCAGAAACTAACACTGTGGGAAAGCACAGACAGCCAGTGTAAACAAAAATGTCTCAAACCTCCTTTAGTAAATGATAAAAAACCCTAAATGTTTAGGGGATGGCTTTTTTAAGTTGCTTATGACTTTATTATTAAAGTCAAGATGGAATTGCTAAGGGTTCCCTATTACCTCTCTTTTTGGTTCTGCCTAGTGCAAATAACTTTGCCATGAAGGGGAAGAGGAAAACCCTGAATGCTGGGGACGTGCTCTCTGCCATGGAGGAGATGGAGTTCCAGAGATTCGTGGCCCCTCTGAAGGAATCCCTGGAAGGTACCGTGCTCCATGGGKGTCCAGGGACTCTGAGAGGCACTGAGTCCTGCTTTCCTCCAACRCTGGACAAGCAACACTTATTGCCTGTCTTGTTTCTCTTCTCTTTGCCCAGCATCCTACTCTGCAGTTTGCCTGGGGAGTAACTAATGTGCACCTTAACGGGACTGGGATAACATTATTGCACAACTGATGAGGATTGAGAAAGTCTCATCTGCTCTCACTCCCCTATTATGTTATCTAAGGAAAGCCGTAGGTGCTGCCTGTAAATGTGACCTCCTGCATCCTTTTCAGCATTTTTCTGCTGAAATTTAACCTGATTTCCTATGGAGCTGCTCAGCACAGCTCAGCTCGTAGGGTGAGTTGTGCTCTGAGTTCCCTGCTCCCCTCCAAAGCTGGGAGAGCAAGTGGATGTTGGACTTCAGCCACTGACCTGTCCGTGCCAGCACCAAGCCCTCACTTGTTCCCTCTCCTCCAGTTTACAGGCGGGAGCAGAAAGGAAAGAAAGAGGCCAGGAAAGATAAAGACAAGAAGGCAGACTCGGAGGAGCAAGATAAGAGCCGAGAGGAGGACAATGATGACGATGATGAAAGGATGGAGGAGGAAGAACAAAACGATGAGGAAGAGGTGGACAACTGAGCTGGCTCGTGGGCAGGGGCTGGGGTGTGCTCAGAGGGATGTAAAGGCTGTAAATCGACCTTGCTGCATCCCCTCGAGTATCCATTAGGGCTTCGTACTGCCCCTCTGTGGCCTGTCCCTTTAGGCCTGTAATTTGTACATAAAGGACTGTGCTGAAGCTTTTCCGTGGCAGGGTGGCTCCTCCCTGTGCCTGGGGGGCTTTGGCYCTCCCCACGCTCTGGGCAGGCATTTCCTGGGCTTTTGATGCTGGGCTGGCTCTGAAAGAGAGGAAAAAAGAACTGGTGGGTGCTCAGTGCAGGAACTGGCCAGGAGAACATGAGACTCTTGAAGATGAGRGGCTGAATCCAGTRGATCATTCACARATCACTTCTGGGGTGTGGAATGTAGGTGATGATGTCCAGAGGCTTGGGAGCTGCACATTGAAGCTTTTGATCCAGTTGAGTTGTTTGTTTCCCTTTGTTTCCTTGCGTCCTGGCTGTGCCTTCTCTCCCTGCTGTACTGTGACAGTGACACTGTGTCCTCCAGCCTCAGCAGCAGCACAGGGTGGCTGTGCAGGGACCATCAGTTCACTCACTGACTCACCCAAACTAACCCAAATCCGAAAAGCCCACAGTGCTTACAGGGTAAACTGTACACTGACAGTGCATTGAGAGCCCTGAGAGACAAAGAGGAGACTGATTCAAAATCTGAAGCACAAGGAGGGCTCAGATGAGCAGGGCTGAAAAACAAGTGGCTTTGTGCAGTGCTGGGGGTGACAGGTCAGTGTCACACTGGGGTCTGGTGGTCTCCCCTGCCCCCTGCAGCAAGCTGAGATGTGCTAGAGCAGAGTGGGGAATTGTGGTTGTCTTTTCCCCTTTTCCCAGTTGGGATGGGCTAATTCCATCCAGGGTCCCTCTGTAGCCTTCRCTGGTCATTCCAGGGATGCCTCTGGGAGGGCAGCAGGGCAGGGTGTGCCCACCCAGGGGGCTCATGTGGTTTCACAAAAGGCTCCTGCAAGAAGGAAGGGTTGAGAGAAGCTCTTGGTATTCCTTGTGCTGGTGTAGGKTTGTGCTTTTCCACTTGAACTCTTAGTTCTAATGCCTTTCTCCCTCAGGAAGTTTTAGATACATTTAAAACCCCCAGCTTTTGATGATGTGCAGTTTTAAAATAGCACTTGTGAGGAATTCTGGATCCTTTCCACCAAAAAATGGTGGCAGCTCCCCACAAGAACCACCCTGCCTTCCTGCTTTTCTGGCTCGCTGGATTTTCACACGCACACAAGCCCAGCTTCTGAAAAGAACTGAACCAACACAGATTTTCTGCTGTCTAGTTTCTGCTGGCATTCAGTCAGGCAGTGAAAAGCCTGAGCTGATGATGTGTTCCCCACATTTCTGATAAACACCCACCTTCCAGCTCTTTTCCTCTCTTTTCTCTTCAGCACATATTTGGGGTGCATATTCTGGAATGGAATGAGATCTAAATAAAAGCCAGATTTTTTTTTTTTACAGAAATAGGAGTCTCGTATTTTGGTCAGTTATAAAATGAGCAGGTTGTGGTTGCATAAGTGGGATGGGAGCAGGAAATGCTCTGGGAAATGGTTTCTGGAGCAGCTGACATGGAGGAGGATGAGGGGAGGATGAAGGCTGCTGCAGCCTGGCCTCAGTGTGAGAGGAGAAGGGACTGTGGAAAGGAGGAAAGGATTTCCAGGTCGCTGATGTTTGCTGGGGGAAGGAGCTGTCAGCTTGCTCCAGGGAGAGGTTCCAGGCTGGGGGGAAGATCCAGATCTGTATCCAGGGTTTCTGCACTGGAGCGAGCCAGGGAATGATGCTTTGGTGGGAGAGCTGCAGAGTTCCTGCACTAAACCTGATCCTGGCATCTCCCCTGCTCTGAGGGACCAAGGCAGGGGCCTGGGCTTCCCTCAGCTCCAGGTGCCTCTGCTGCACCCCAAACCCTGCTCCACACCACCACAGCCTCTCAGCCATGCTCCTTAAACCAAACCTTCACAGCAGCCCGATGCCCTGCCCCAGCCACTCCAGAATCCTAAAACCTGGCTCCAGGTCCTCCCACAGCACCCTAGAACTGGACTGCATAGACCTCCAGCACCCCAAAACCCTGCTCCATGTCCCTCTCAGCACTCCAAAACCTGGCTCTGGGTCCTGCAGCACCCCAGAGCTTTGCTCCAGCCCTCATGAACCCCCAAAACCTGCCTTCTGCCCCACCCCCAGCACCCCAAAGTCCTGCTCCACGCCCCCCAGAACCCCAAAACCTGGCTCTGAGTCCCCCTGCAGCACCCCCAAACCTGGCTCCAGGTGCCCCTACAGCACTCCGGAACTGGATTGCTTGGCCCCAGCACCCAGAGCCTGTCCCCGCAGCACCCCGAGGCCGTGCCCGGTGTCCCCCCGGGCCCATCCCTGCCCCAGACCCCAAATCCCGGCTCCGCCACCGCCCCCGTCCCCCCCCCGCCGCCTTTCCCGCGCTCCGCCGCGAGACTTCCCGCCAGCCCCTCCGCGGGGGCGGGGCTATGCTGTTGTGGGCGTGGTTATGTAAATCGCGGGCACTGTCGCACGGCCGGAGCGGACGCGCTGATCGGTGAGTGCCGGGACCGGGACCGGGACTGGGAACCGGACCGGGAGCGGGGCTGGGAGCGGGCACCGGAGCTGGGGCCGGGGCGTCCGCCCCTCCTCCGCTCCCCGACCTCGGCCCCTTGCAGGGCTGCCGGGGAGTGACTCCAGGGACGGGGCCCGGCCGCGCTTGGGTGCAGGCAGGAAGGGCAGCCCCGGGTAACGCAGGAAGGGCAGCCCGGGTTTTGCGCAGTTTTGCTCGGTTTTTGCTCCGTTTTTGCTCGGTAACCGTGGCAACGGCGGGGGACGCACCGAGCAGCGTGTGATGCTGCGAGCTGGCGTCGGTCCTGAGCTCCCGCTTGTCCTGGGGTGTAATTCCAGACCCCTGAGCATCCCCGTTCGCATCCTGGAGCAGGAAACCTGCCCTAACAGCTTGACCTTCTTAGGTAGCTCGTAATTAACCCTGTAATAGCTTCGCCTTCGTTAGTGGCTGTTAATTAACCCACAGCTCCGTTGTCTGCCTGGGGAGCTCCACTTTCCTAGAACATCCTGGTCCGTCCCCAGTTGGGATTTTGGGAGCCCGCATGTCCCTGGGATTTAGCTAAMTGGTTGAGCTCACGTCTGAGACCACGTGTGCTTGTGTGCCCTGAAATGCTGGGACACCTCTTGCTGCCAAGATGAGGCGAGACGAGGGAACGAACCCTCCCCGCTCGTGGGGGGCTGTCGGGAGCCGGAGAGCGCCGGCTCTGCCTCCAGCCCGTCCCGAGCATTGTCCGCCGGTGCCGGTGCCGAGGGCCGGCCTGYGCCGGGTTCTCCCGTTGGGAAGGCGCTCCCCGTCCCTCGAGAGCAGCGAGGCACCCGGGCAGTGCCGCGGGCACGGGCCGGGCACCGCTGCGGCTTCGGGTGCTGCGGCTTTGGACCGGTCCCAGTGGAAGGAGCAGAGGTGAAGCCGCTCTGCTGCCGACCTGTCCTTGAACTCCTCCGGTGTGCGCGGAGCAAAGAGCTTTAGAAAGTCACGTTTGGGCCCTGGATGCTGGGGAGAGGTTAATTTGCTCTGCCGGGATCTCGGGAGGAGCAGCCCCAGCCCAGGGTGGCGCAATGTCCCCCTGGCACACTCCTGCAGCCTCGCTCCGCGGCCCTGCGCTCCTTCCCGCTGTCCCCGGCTGTGCCACCCCGGTCCCGCCGGGTTTCCTGCGTGGGCAGCAGCTTGTCCCTGGACGTGGGGCTGGGAAGGAGGACCCGGCCCAGCAGCCCGGGACCCGCCCGTGCCACTCTTATCTTGGCACTGCAATCCCAGCCGGGCCCGTCTCCTCCTCCTCCAGAGCGCGGTTTCGGGAGCTGCGGCCTCTATCTGTCCCATCCAGTCAGGTGCCTCTGGTCCCACCCGGCCCCCTCCCCTCCCTCGGGTGGGATTAACTGTTTAAAGCATTTTTTGGATTCTCGAGGTGGGTTTTGTTCACTGAGCCCTTTGTTTGCCATTGCCGGGAGCCCTGCCTGGAGCCAGGCGCCTGCTGGAGCTGCCAGCTCCGGTTCACCCGAGGGCTGTCCCCTTCCCTGGAGCAAGGCCTGGGGCAGCAGCGTTCCAAGGGCTAAAAATKGCTTGCCAAGGGATGCCATGACGCTGCCAGGTTCCTGTCAGCTGCTCTGCATCCCCCACGAGCACCACCTGATGTTTTTATTGGGGTTTTTATACTTGTAAGCCTCTAACCAGGAGGGGCCATTCCTCATCCCCAAGCAGAAGCGATTCCCTGGGGTATGAGAGGCTCKATTCCAGCCCTGGACTGAACACAATCCCCCTTTGTTCCAAGTGTCCTGTGCACTGGGCTGCTCTGACACAGTTTGGCTCCATATTAGAACATCTTAAGGGTCTTGAGTGTGTAAAATAGGTGAAACACTTCATATTAAAATTTTTCCAGAAGAACTGAGCCATATCCCAGCTCTGTTACTGGCTGGTGTCATGAGTGCTGGTGTAAAACTTTGTCCCCTGGGTTCTGTGCTGGGAGCTGGAGCTGTGCTCCAGGGGGACTCTGATCCCACTCTGTTCTCCAGGGAGAGTTTGGATGCAGGCTGTGGGTCAGAGAGGTTTACTGACCCCTCCTGGGATGGACCAAGGCTGTTCCATCTCCCTAGGGAAGCCCTGCCCTGCCCAGGACACTCACAGGAATCCACCTGCTCTTTCAGAATCCCATCTCAGCTCCCTCAGGCTCAGCTCCCAAAATCCCACACTCTTCAGCAGGAACTTTGCTTGTCTCCCAGGGCACCCGAGCTGCTCTGCACAGGGTGTTCAGGGGATGTGGCCCTGTGTGAGCAGCCAGCAGTCCCTGGAGCTGCTCTGCACAAACAGTCCCTTGTTGGGGTCGTGCAGCTGCTGCTCTGCACTGCAGCCAAACACCTCGTCCCAGGAGAGCTCCCTTCCCACGGCCCCTTCCATCACACCCACCAGCAGCCTGGTGGGGGGAATTGAGCCCTCATGGAAATGTAATTCTTAATGGGCTGATCACAGAATTATTACTAGATCTGCTAAATAATAAAACATTGCTACAAAAGAAGCTTCAGCCATGAGATAGCTAATGATTGATTTATGTGTGAGTTTTGTTACCTCTGAAATCAGTTTTGCCCAACTCCATGGTTTTCTTTATCCAGCAGTAAATGGCCAGTGGAGTTGTTTAACTGTGAGAGTTGTGTGAGAGCTTTAGAGCCCTGGATGGTCCCATGCCTCCAGTGCCCCTACTCTTCTGTAACTGCACCTTCACACTGCAGCCTGTGTGGTGCTACACGGAATCATGGAATGGTTTGGGTTGGAAGGGACCTTGAAGATCACACAGAGGAGCTCTGTATCCTCTCCATACAAAACCACAATTTCTCAGCACTAAGGAAAAGTAAAATGAATGAAGAATGACCCTCTTGGGGCTCAGGGAAAGGAACCTGCAGAGGCTGAACGTGGTTCTGCTGGGGGGGTTGTCAGTGGCTGGAAATGGAGGTTTCATACACAGAACTGGGGGGTTTGTGGGGATGAGTCACTGACACCCCTGTTAATGGGAAGGGCTGTGACTGCTGATGGGGGTCCTGCAGCACCCCAGGATGCCYGGGGTAGGTGGGATGGAGCTGCCTGGGCTGCAGCTCATGGCCTGGCATGGGACAGGGTCAGTCCTGCAGGGCTGCCTGGATCCCAGCCCCTCCTCACGTGTGCCAAGAGCAGCAGCTCACCAGGGCCCCTCTGTTTGTTTTGGTGTTTCAGAGTGTCCTTCCCTGACAGCAGAGCCCACCATGCAGGCAGACTCYGTTCTCCACAGCGGCTACTTCCACCCCGTGCTGCGCTCCTGGCAGTGCACAGCCACCCCCTTCGATGCCTCCAACCTCATCTACCCCATCTTTGTCACGTGAGTGAGCCCCAGCTCTCGGGGCAGGGATGGACCTGCCTCAGGGAGTCTGGCTGGGCCCATCCCTGCACCTGTCTCTTATACACATCTGGGGCAGGGATGGACCTGCCTCAGGGAGTCTGGCTGGGCCCATCCCTGCACCCCCCGGGCTCCTAAACAGGTGCAGAGCTCCTGTGGGCAGGTCTGGGGGAGAGGCTTCCTTCTCACGTTTCTGTCCCACCCACCTCCCACAGTGACAGCCCTGATGCCGTGGAGCCAATTCCCAGCCTTCCTGGACAAGCCAGGTATGAATCCAGCCCCCCAGTCACTGCTGTGCTGTGTCTGGGGAGGGTTCATTTATGCCCTGAGCATGAGCCAGGGGGAGGCTTCCAACCTCTGGTTCCTGCTTTGGAGATCCCCAGCATCAGGCAAGGTGGGAATGTTCATGCACTGAGGGAGTGGAGGGAATCATGCAGGRAATCCTGGAAAAGTGTCAGTACTGGGAGGGACAGCACCAGGGGCTGGCTGTGTCCAGAGCAYTCCCAGGCTGTGTGGGCTGGGCACACAGGGAGGCTGGAACTGAACAGTTTCCAGCAGCAGCCAGAAAACCTCTGCAAGGACRTGGGATCTGGTCCTGCACTGGATCCCACTGGACTGGCAGCTCCCCTCTGCATCTGCTGCAYGTTAGCAGGGCTTTGGGCAGGGTTGCTGTGATGGGAAAGGGGGCTGGAGCTGCACCAGGGCCACCAAGATAAGGGATCCAAGGGCAGGGTATGCCCATCCCTCCAGAGCAGTGTCCCTGCCGGGCTGATAGCGCTCCTGGAGCCCCAGATAAGGGCTCAGATTGTTCCTCCCAGTGTYCAGGCAACACCTCCCCTGTACCTCCAGGCACTGCCTGGAGATGCTGGATTGCTCACAGGGCAGCAGCATCCCAGTCCCAGGGCAGCTCTCCCAGGGGGCAGGTCTGGGTGCCTGGCAGCTGCTGCCCTTTGCCCTGCAGGTATGGAGTGAACAAGCTGGAGGGGATGCTGCAGCCCCTTGTCGAAGACGGCCTCAAGTGTGTGCTCATCTTTGGGGTGCCCAGCAAGGTGCACAAGGTCAGTGTACGGTGTGGGGGTGCTGGGAGAGCATTGTCAGAGCAATGGGGGCTGGGTGGGAGTGGTCTCCTGATCAAACAGGAGCAGTTCAGGGTCTCTGGCTGTGATAGGATATTGCAGTGACACCCAGAGAGTCCCCAGAGCTCTGCAGGTGGCCCCAAAACCTGCCCTAGCTGCCCATCACCCATTTCCCKCAGTGGGGTCCCACCATCCAGCCTTACAGGGTCCCWCAGTTCAGGAAATGCTTCCTGGGCAGAGCTGCTGCCACAGAGGAGCCGGTGGGAAGTGTCAGCTGTGCATGCTGAGGTGTTTGTGTCCTCACAGGACGAGAGAGGCTCTGCTGCTGATGCCGAGGGCACTCCTGCCATCCAGGCCATCAGGAAGATCCACTCCACCTTCCCAGAGCTGCTGATTGCCTGTGAYGTCTGCCTGTGCCCTTACACCTCGCACGGGCACTGTGGTGAGCAGGGGCCTCTGAGCCTTCTCGTGCCTCTGGGAGCCTCTGGGATTTGCCATTTTCTGCTGAGGGTCTGGCCAGCTCCTGCTCCAAGACTTGGCTTCCCTGTACTGCTGTACTTGAGCCTGGGCGACCTCTCCTGGGTTTTGACCCCAGGGTGGGAGGCACAGGTGGTTCAGACCCTCCCTCAGGCCCCTGAGTGTGAGCACCCCTCTGTGTCCCCCATCTCTGCCTTCCCTTCCCTGGAGCACCCACRTGCTGTGTCCAGTCCCCAGCAGGCTCCTGGTCCTTATCCACCTCCCTGAACACATCAGGTTCCCCACTGCTGCTCTGAGCATCTCCTCAGCTTGTCCCCAGAGCCACAGTAGCTCCGCTGTGTAACCCCAGGTTTGTCTCCCAGGCATCCTGCGTGAGGATGGCACCATCCAGAACGAGCTCAGCTGCCAGCGCCTGGCCGAGGTGGCACTGGCTTATGCCAAAGCAGGTGGGGACCCGGGCAGTGACACCCCAGATTGGCTCTCACAGAGCTGCCCCTCTCTGCTTTGGGCAGATCCAAAAGCAGACTGGGCCTGGCTCTAACTGGGAGAGCTCCCCTGCACTGTCCAGGCAGCACCTGAGCCTCCAGTATCCCTGTGCTGTCTGTCCCTGCAGGCTGCCACATCGTGGCCCCCTCGGACATGATGGACGGGCGCATTGCAGCCATAAAGCAGGCACTGATCTCCAACGACCTGGGCAACAAGGTGAGCCAGGGGCCTGTGTGTGCCAMAGGCACGAGCCACCTCCATGGGAGGCTGCAGCACAGCGGGACAGGGCAAGGGGCAGGAGGGGCAAACCCCACTTGGTGCCACGGGCATTGCCCTGCCTGGCACACACAGATGGGGAATGCCCTTGGCTGGAGGGGAATGCCCAGGCATGGTGAGGTGCCAGATGTGTGGCAGGGGGAGGGTGAAGCTGTGGGAGGGAATGTCTCCTGTCCCAGCACTGGGATGTGGCCCTGAGCTCCCAGCCCTCACGGGCCCTCTCTGCCCTGCAGGTCTYGGTGATGAGCTACAGTGCCAAGTTTGCTTCGTGCTTCTACGGCCCCTTCAGGTGGGTCAGTGTGCCCAGCGGGGGCCAGGCTGGCTGGGAGTGCATTCCCAGGGAGTTATCTGGGARAGGGGCTTGCCCAGAGCCTGGGCTGCATGTGGGACCACACTGGTCACTTTTCAGCACCCTRCTCCTACTTCTCCATGCAAAAAGGCCTTGCCCAGAAGAGGCTGGCTGGCAGCAAGGTCACTGAAGGGTGATCTTCCATCCCAACCCTTCACCTGCTCGGGTGCTGGTGGCAAGGCAGGCAGAGGGAGCTGCCTGCAGCTTCCAGGAGCAGTCAGGAGTCAGCAGTCAGTGCTGCCCCACAGGGTGACTTCAAGGACAAGCCTCAGCTGAGTCAGCTGTTAGACCTTGTCCCAAGAACAGCCTGACCCCGGCAGGGTATCCCCAAGCAATCTACCTTGGAAAAGAGCCTGACATAATTTTACCCAGACTCTGGGCATGAGGGGGGGCAGTGGGTGTTGAAACAGCTCCCAGGGCCAGCCTGGGCCTGCAGGACCTCCCAGAGCAATCCCTGGGTGCTGAACKGTGTTGGGAGTGCCCCCTTGCTCTGGCTCAGTGGCTCAGATGCTTGTCCTGGCCTGTCSTCGTGTTTCTGGAGCTGCAGGAGGTGGGAGGCAGGGGTTCCTCACCCTCTGCCCTCTGCAGGGACGCGGCGCTGTCCAAACCTGCCTTTGGGGACCGKCGCTGTTACCAGCTGCCCCCGGGCGCCCGCGGGCTGGCCCTGCGCGCTGTGGTGAGTGTGGGGTGGGACCTCAGTGGGTGACTGTGGGCTGTGGGGTTATGCCCTGTGGCGGTGGGGACACCTCAGTGGGGTGGACGTGGGCTGTGGGCTTCGTGGGTTTATGTCTGTAGCGGGGTGGGATCCACCCTCAGTGGGTGATCTGTGGGCTGTGGGGGTTATTGGCGTGTGGGGTGGGAATCCACTCAGTAGGGGTGATGGTGGGACTGTGGGGTGGTTGACTGGAGTGGGGTGACTGTGAGCTGTGGGGGTATGCTGGGAGTGGACTACCCTCACATAGGGCCTGGGTGATCACACCCCACAGGGCTTGGGGCAAGCAAGAGGTTGGGAGGCAAATGGTCAATAGTGTTCCCCTTCCATGAGCCAAAGAGCCTGCCGAGGCCCACCAGCCTGGCAGAGCTGGTCCCAATGTGTGCCCGAGGGCTGAGCACTGGGAGCTGTGCAGTTGCTGTCCCCATGCTCTGCTTGGCCGGGGGTGTCAGGTGYAGGGACACAAAGCCATCAGCTCTCCCCAGGCAACACATGTGTGTGAGGGGGAGCACCAGCCACCTTGGCCCTGAGGGGCTCACAGCTTCCTGCGATCCCTCCTGGGGAAAACCACCACGGCTCCAAACTCCTGGGCAAAAACAAGCTGTTCTTGTCCCCACGCTGCCGTGGCAGGACCGGGACGTGCGGGAGGGCGCGGACACGCTGATGGTGAAGCCGGGGATGCCCTACCTGGACCTCGTGAGGGACGTCAAGGCTCGGGTGAGGCCCTGCGGGGCAGGGAGGGCTCTGGCTGGGGCTGTGGGTTCTGTGTGCGGGGAGGGCGCTGGAGCAGCGGGGGTTGCGGAGGGCAGGCCGGGCTGTCCCCAGCACTGACCCGCTCCCGCAGCACCCCACGCACCCGCTGGCCGTGTACCACGTCTCGGGGGAGTTCGCTATGCTGTGGCACGGGGCGCAGGCCGGCGCCTTCAGCCTGGAGGCGGCGGTGCAGGAGGCGATCACGGCCTTCAGGCGCGCAGGTGAGGCTGCSACCCCCGTGTCCCCCTCTCTATCCCCCGTGTGCCCCCGGGCTGGCTCCAGCGCCTCGTCTCTCCGCAGGGGCCGACATCATCATCACCTACTTCACACCGCAGCTGCTGCGCTGGCTGCGGGAGGCGGCGGGCCGGCACTGAGCGCGGCCATTGCGGCCGGGGCGGGTTCTCCGGGAGGGGCGGGAATTCCGGTAGGGGCGGGTTCTCCGGGATGGGAGGGAATTCCGGGATGGGAGGGAATTCCGGCAGGGGCGGGTTCTCCGGGAGGGGCGGCCCTTCCGGGCAGAGGCGCCGGTGGGGCCCGGCACGGCGCGCCCGCCCAGCCCGCAGCCTCCGCGCACCGGGAGCTCGGCCCGGTGAGCGCCGGCACCGCCCCGCACCTCCGGGACCCGCGGGGACACCGCGAGCCTGCACCTGCGTCCCAGCGGTGCTCCCGCCCCCGACACCCCGGCTGTGCCCCGGACAGCCTCCCCAGACACCCCGGCCGTGCCCCTGACCCCCAGTCCGGGTCCAGCCCCGGTGCCCCAGCTCGCCCCGTCTGCGGCACCCACGTGGGGAGTGTCAGTGCCCCGGCCTGGCAGACTTTGCCCCTGGCACTCGGAGCTGGGTTTGCCCTCCCTGCCGCGTCTCCGTGCTGACCCCAGAGGGGCCCTGAGCCCCGCCGGAGGGACACCGACGCTCGTACTGGGGCGGACAAAAGGCCGGGGTGCCCGCAGCCCTCGGATGTGAGTGGCACCGCGGGCTCGGCGGTGTCCCCGGGCGCTGCTGAGGCCATGCTCCGGCTGCGCCTGCTGACCTGGGACGTGAAGGACACGCTGCTGCGGCTGCGGCAGCCCGTGGGCCAGATCTACGCGGCCGAGGCCCGGGCCCAGGGGCTGCAGGTGCAGCCCGAGGCTCTGGGGCGCTCCTTCCGCGAGGTGTACGGAGCCCAGAGCCGGCGCTTCCCCAACTACGGCCACGGCCAGGGGCTCACCTCCCGGCAGTGGTGGCTGGATGTTGTCAAACAGAGCTTCAGGCCTGTCTCTTATACACATCTAGATGTGTATAAGAGACAGGGTGTACGGAGCCCAGAGCCGGCGCTTCCCCAACTACGGCCACGGCCAGGGGCTCACCTCCCGGCAGTGGTGGCTGGATGTTGTCAAACAGAGCTTCAGGCTCTCGGGCGTGCAGGACGAGGCAGCCCTGACGAAGCTGGCGGAGAAGCTCTACCACGACTACTGCAGCTCCAACACCTGGGAGCTGCTGCCGGGAGCCGCCGAGACCCTGAGCCGGTGCCGCCAGCTCGGCTTCCGCATGGGAGTGGTGTCCAACTTCGACAGGCGGCTGGAAGCCATCCTCTCGCACTGCAACCTGCGGCACCACTTCGAGTTCGTGCTCACCTCCGAGGCCGCGGGCTTCGCCAAGCCGGACGGGAGGATCTTCGAGCAGGCGCTGCGGCTGGGCGGGGCCCGGCCCGAGCAGGCGGCTCACATCGGCGATGACTACAGCCGGGATTACCGGGCGGCCCGGGCCGCGGGCATGCACAGCTTCCTGCTGCGGGCGGCCGGGCAGGCCGAGGGGCCGCAGGTGCCCCCCGAGCACGTCCTGCCCACGCTCAGCCACCTCCTGGCTCGCATCGAGAAGGAGTAGCTGCGGTTTAAAGGGGTCCAGTGCTGCTGCCAGTGCTGAACTGTCCTGACATGAGATTTCTTGCTGCCAGGTGGGCAGGAAGAGCAGCAAGCCTGAGCTGCCTATGGAGCAGGAGGAGTGTTCATGCAATAAAACATTTCTGATGCCCAGCAGYGGAGCAGATGTGTTTCATGGCTCTAAGAACACCACAGAAGAACAGCTGTGGTGTCTTCCCCTAACAGGGCTGGGCCTGGGTCACTGCAGAGGTTCATTCTGGCAGGAGATGGAGGCAGATACTGAGGTTTATCCCTTCTCACTCACCCCGGGGACAGGCTTCAACATCCCCCAGTGCAAGTGGTAGCCCTGTCCCAGGGAAGCTTTGCCTACACAGACCAGCCAGGACCCTCCTGCCCAGGCCCTGCACCCTCAGTGTACCCCAGCTTTGCCATCTCATCAACATCCCCCCCTTCCCAACAGAGGTAGGCAGGCAGGAGCTGGGCAATTTCACTTAATGAATTGCCAATTAACAAACTTTACTGATTYGGGTAGTGAGAAATAAAGATGACCCTTTAAAGATGATTTTAAACATCTTTCTCTGGCTCAACTCCAGGCCTACACCTCTCCTTCCTCCCTGCCTGCTGCCATCAGCTCCCCATGTTTGCAYCACRTTACACTCAAACCCCACTGCCTTGGGACACTCAGTTTTGGTTTCTTTCTGCTGGTCTTTGCTTGTTCCTCTGCCTGGACATGGCCACAGCCCCTCAGCAGTGCCCCTGTCCCAGCATGGCTCCCCCACAGGGGACAGCCCCCTGTGCTATCCCTGCTCTGCAGTGGGGCAGCTCCTCCCAAAAGCTTCTCCAGCTGTGTCCCAGTCAGGGAATGCCAGAATCATTAAGGCTGGAAAAGACATTTAGGATTGAGTCCAGCTGTTCCCCCAACACTGCCTAGGSCACCATTAAACCATGTCCTCAAGTGCCACATCCACAATGCCTTTGAAACCCCTCCAGGGTTGGTGACTCCATCACTGTCTTGGGCAGCCTGTGCCAGGGCCTGACCACCCTCCCAGAGAAGGAATTTTCTCCATGATCCAAACCTAAACCTCTCCTGGCACAACGTGAAGCCGTTTCCTCTTGTCCTTTCACTGTTGCTTGGGAGCAGAGCCTGACCCCCCGTGGCTCCACTCTCCTGCCGAGGAGTTGTAGAGCACGCTATGTCCCTTTCCATGGGCCTCCTCCCTGCCACTCCTCCCTACGTATCTCTCACTATTTCTGCTCTTTTTTCCAGCCCACCAGCAGACTGGAAARCTGCCTTTGGTGGGGCAGAAACCACACAATTCACCTAGGAGCAGCTGGCCCAGGCAGGCATTCCCAGACCCCTCACCCCAGCACAGAGTGTAGGCTCTGGGACGAGAGGAAAGCTGCAGAGAACACACGAGGACAGGTGTAGTGTGAAGGCAGGTGTTGTCTGAAGGGCCCTGGACACAGCCCAGAGCCCTGCCCGGGCTCCTTTCCCCCGGGCACTGCACACAGTCACACACGGCCCAGCGAGATGCTCTGGTGTGCCACGGCAAAGACAGGGAACACGGGCTCCAGGAAGGCCTGGCGGTGGGAGAAGAGGATGGYGCAGGAGTCGGGGTCGTAGAAGAGCAGCTCCCCCCCTGCAAAGTCCAGCAGGACCCCGATCTCTGCCGGGGCCTTGATCAGCTCCACGGGCTGGGGCTGCCCCGCGTGCAGGAACCGGAATTCTTTGTCGTAGCGTGAGAACACCCAGGAGGCGGCGTTGAAGCCCAGGCGGCCTTCGTTGGCAGAGCCCTTCCTGGGCACGGAGCTGTAGCACACCCCCAGCTTGTAGGCACAGCTCTGCTCCACGCTGACCTTCCAGGCACACACCCCTGAGTGGAAAGGTGCAGTGGCCAAAGCGTTGGGCCAGTGGTCAAACCGCTCGGGGCAGCCCGAGTCCACCTTTGCTTTCTTGGGGCTGAAGGTCAGGGTTCTCTTGTCTTCTGACAGGCTGAGGTGGGGGCTCAGGGTTTTCTCATCGATGTGAATCTCCTGTGAGCCTGCAAGAGAAGCCACGTGATGAGCACTGACACACTGGCCACCACCTGAACCAGCTGAGGTAGCCATAGCTGTGAGGAACACAAGCACAACCACCCTCTCCTCACACACTGCTCCTGGGGCCCCTCTGCTCCCCAGAGTGACAGTGCTGGGGGCTCAGGCTGGGTGCCACAGCTTCTCCTCTCAGCCAGGGCCAGAACAAGGCAGAGACTCACCAAAGCCCAGACTCACCAGACACCTCTCCACCTTGCACTAAAGCCCCTGCTCATCTTCCTCTGACCCTGGCCTGAGCCCCCACAGAACAGAACTCAGCAGGTTTGGCTCACCCCACTTTTGGGAGAGATCCAAACCTAGTTCCTGTCCTTTTCTACCCCCACAATGGGTGAGCAGGACCTGGCTGCTCCTCCCCCAGCCAGGGAAGCCAAGAGCCTGGCAAGCCTGGGAGGGCTGTGTGCAGAAAACCTGCAAAGCTGGAAAAACAGGACTGGAGAGGGCCGGGCAGGGAAATCTCTTTCCTGCTACAAAGCCCCAGGTGTTGATCAACCCACCCTGAGGTGCTGGGAGCAGCACAGGGAGCTGGCACCAGGCTTAGAGCTGAGCATGGCTGTGACTGGATCTGACTTAGCTGTGAAAGAAGAGGGTTCCCAGCTGCACAAACCCAGCCAGTAGCAGCCCAGGCTGGCCAGAGGACACAGCACCCACTGTGGGTCTGCACCACTTCAAAGTCATGGAATYACAGGACTGTCAAGGTTGGAAAAGAACTCYAAGATCATGATGCCCTGCCCTGGCTGCATGCTTCCCCCTGAGAACCCTCTGTGGGTGTGCAGCTGTGGAACTGCAGAAGCGTGTCCCTCAGTCCCTAAATTTATGAAGCAGGGGTGAGGCTGATGCCCAGCAGACTCATCTGCTCCTGAGGAGACCCAGTTCCTGCCAGCAGGTGCCCCTCCTTGCCCTGCCTTCCCCCATCCTCACTTTATTCATTTTAGGTCTTAAACCACCATGGAGACAGGGCTGGAGGGGTGACTCAGTGCCTCTGCCATCCCTGCCAGCAGCTCTACCCCATCCTGCCAGTGCCAGCCATTGCCCAACACCTTCTGCTCAGCATCCAGAGCACAGCATGATGAGCCCTTAAAGAACCAAAGGATGACCTCAACAGGGTCATCCCAGAGCCCAGCCTGCTCCAGGACCCAGCTCAGCATCCCTCTAGCAGCAAACAGCACCCAGCACCAGCACCAGCAATGCTCCAGGGTTTCCTCAGGCTGCACCTGCCCAGGCACTCCCTGGCAGATGAACAGAGGCTGAATTATCCCTTTGCAAATCGGTGCCATGCACCTGTGCATGTTAGGTAGGAGTTATTGCAAGCAAGAGTRAGCCCAAAGAGGAGCTGAAGCCAGCAGTTCCTTCAGCAGGAGCTGCCAGCCTCATTCMTCTGATGATTTATTTCCCCACACAGCAGCCAAGGCTGAGCTCTCCACAGGGCTCTGGGCTGCCCACGCTGCTGCTGTGCAGGGTGGCTTTCCAGGAAGCCAAAGCTGCTCTGAATTCATAGAAAACACAGCAGCACCAGACTTTAGCTTCCTCTGGCAGAAGGAGGGCACTRAACCTCCTGTGGTGCCACACACAGCTGACCTAGGGCTGCATCCTGGTGGTCCACAGCGCCCCAGTGACACCCACACTGCTCTGCTGTGGAGCTGCAGTTCCAGGGGAGCATCTGAGGGAGGGGAAGTGCAGGCAAAGTAACAGCACAGTAATTCAGATCAGCAAATTTTGCCCCTCACACGAGTGTTTTGTCATGATTAAATCTGGATTTTCACATATAATTCTGATGAATGATTCCACTGGGAATTCATCTCACCCCCAAGTCTATTTTCTCTGTGTCCTGTATCCATCAGGGTGGCCTTGGACATGAGGGATACTGGGACAATAAATTCCCATGGTTAACAGCTCTGGGAAGCACATTTGTGTGAGCTGCAGCACATCTGGCTGCTTTTAAAAATCCAAGTTCCCATGAACTGAGATCCCTCCCAAAACGGTGCCAGGAGATTTACATCATCTTGTGGTGTAAGGAAGAAGCTGCCAACCCCAAACAGAAGTGATACAGAAGGCTGGATGCCAGGTGAAGGCATCAAAGGAATCATGTTTATTTTTGAGAGTGAAATAGAGACCCTTTWGCAGCTGCTTTCCAAGTATTTTAGAGGTTATGGAGTGAGCCATCAAGGCTTGGAATTTTCTGTTTTCAAGCAATTAAACAAGACAGCCACCTGCTCACCTGCCTTTGGGAGAAGGGACCACAGAGTGACACTTCACATTGCTGTGTCTTAAGGCAAGCTCAGACCACTGCTGTTAATATTARATCTCTAAGGCTTGGTCCAGRGTGGCCTGGGGACTGATGAGATCCACAAGGATACACCAGGCATCCTCAGCATGCAGTAATGACATGTGAAATGTAACCACACACTCAAAAAAACCCAAAGAGAATGAGATTCCTGTGTAATAAATGCATCAGCACACCCACCACAAGAATCAACTGCCCTAAAGTCATTACATTCACAAGGATACTGTTGGGAGAGGAATCCTTATAAAAATTCTGTCCCAGCAAAGAAAATTGGGAAAGGCTTCCTGTTTGACTCCACAGCTCTGAACACTGAGAACCTGCTTCACTGACTCTTTCAGGAAAAATTTCTTCACTGAATGGGCTGTTAAATACTGGAAGGGACTGCCCAGGGAGGTGGTGGAATGACCATCCCTGGAGGGGTCCAAGGCACAACTGGACCTGGCAGTCGGTGCTCTGGGCTGGGTGACAAGGAGGTGATCACAGGTTGCACTGGATGCTCTTAGAGGTCTTTTCCAACCTGAACAATTCTGGGATTCTGTGACACTGTCAATGCACCACTGCAGGGGCTGGCACAGAATGACAGAGTGATTTGGGCTGGAAGAGACCCTAAAGATCACCCARTCCCAACCCCCTGCAGGGACACTTTCCTCAACTGCCAGCACTCACAGATCCCAAAGAGGGAAATTAATCACAAAGGGAGARCAACACCAGAGTTTGCAGTAGATAAAGATATGATGGTAGTGCTTGATAGGCATAGACTCTCAAGCTAATACTTCAAACCACRAGAGCAATAAAAGCCTGAAGTGCAGAGTTTGGAGACAGGCCTGGAAACAGGGAAAAACTGGAAACAGCTCATCAGAATCACAGCAAGATGAGCAGAAATCAGAAGTTTGTACAGCAGCTTTCAAAAAACCATGCTAGGGATTGTTCACAAGGCAAATTATGAAGGATATTGCCATCTCTGAGAAACAAAAAATGCCTTTGAAATACTCTAACAGACTGGAACCAGAGTAAAAGCAAACATTTCACAACCAGCCATTCAAGCACATCACAGCCAGGGGAAAAATGTCTTTCCCTGCTTACCACAGCCAGCACCAACCAGGCCTGTCAGTGGCCTGGCAAATGCCTCCAGTGCAGCTTCAGCTGCACAGCAGGGGCTGAGCCAGAGCACAAACACCTCCAGAACCACCAGCTCATGCACAGCCACAACCTCAGCCTGTGATCAGAACACTGCTCCATCTGCTCACTGCCCCCTGCACTGGGCAGTATCACAGACACCTCCAGAAGAAATCACCCCCTCAAAGTCCCCAGCAGCCCAATGCTAAACGTTGTGAACAGAGATTTCTGTGACAGAGATTCCCACAGCAGCAGCAGCTTCACTGCTGTCACCCAGAAACTCAGGAAACAGCAAAAGAAACCACACAATGTTAAAGCCACAGAGCTGATGGAACACACAGTCTTTTCAAACTCCAGTTCTTCCTCGAGCCACAAGTGCTTGGAGCGACCCCCTACATCTCCCACAGGTGCTGCTGCCTCCCTGAATGGGCTCCAAGAAGCAAGCAGGGGCTGGGAGAGCAGAGGGGCAGGACACAGCGTGAGGAAGTTTGGGCACAGCACCAGGGTGTTTCTCTGGGCACAACACGAGTGAGGGTGCAGGAACCCCTGGAGCATGAGAGATCTGAGCAAGACACTGACCTGTGAGGCAGCAGAGCACAGCACAGGCCCACAGTCGATGCAGCAGTGGACTCTGAACACAGCTCTGATTAAAGTTTAACTTCAGCGACTCCTGGGGCTCCAAGATTCCCTCCGCCACCTCCGTCCTAGCAAAGGAAAACAGGAGCTGTTTCAAAATACAATGATTTATTGTGCTGTGAGGTGTTTAAAAGATTACAAGGAGGTATGGCAGAGGTTAAAGAGGAGCTCTGGCTGCAGAGAGACCACAGCAGGGGTGTCTGGCCAGCTCTCGCCCTGAGTGATACTTTCAGTTGGCTCTGCTCACAGTTCCTGGTGAAAGGGCTGCAGTGTTGTAAAACACATCCCAGCAGCCTGAGTCAACAGCTCCTCACTCAGCAGACACAGGGTAAATAAATGTGTCTGAGAGCAGCCATCAGGGTACCAGGGGAGCACAATGAACAGGCAGAGAATCAGATTTCCCTCTATTGCCACAGCCCCAYAGTCTGGGCACAGAGCAAGCCAGGACACCAGGTTACACCCAGCACAGAGCCAGGGCTTTGCTGGCTCCTGTGGCCTGCAGAACTCCTGGTTGTGAGGCCAGGCTGTGGCACAGGCTGCTGGGGATGTGCTGGGCACATTCCATACTCTCCACAGGCACAAATACCCCCACAGGCCCTCTGGGCAGCACAGTGCAGCCAGGGCCAGCACCCTCACAGCAGCCACAGAAATAAATGACTCAAATAAAATGAAATAGATTAAATAAAAACACAGCCACCAAGGTGCTTCCTCAGGAAGGGCAGCCCAGTGTCAGTGATAGGGCTGTTGGGGACACTGGGACCTGCAGCTGACTCTCCCTGCCCRTGCAGAGCTGGGGAGATGCTGTGCCAGCCACCCCCTACATGGAGCACAGACCATCCCAGCTGCTGCCAACAGCCTGGCACAGGCCTGCTCCATCCCTCAGCAAGCCCTGGGGTTTTCTGAGGAGCTGCAGAAGTTCTCCCATAAGCAAGGACTGCTGATCTGGGAAAGCACATGGAGCATCTCCAGGTGCAGCACAGCACAAGGAGCAGAGCCAAGCGGCCACGCTGGCATCTCTGTGCTTTTATCCACAACAAAAGCAGCACGAGGGACAAAGGAGGTGTCATGGGGTGCCTGAGTCATKGCACACAACACAGGAGCTGTGGGGATGCAGGTGTGGARCAGCAGCAGGGAAAGCTTGGAGCAGAGTCAGGGAAAGGAGTAGGAGCAGCCAGGTACTGACCTCTCAAAGATCTCTTGTTCTGCACGCTGGGGACAAGGAGAGAAAGAATCATCAGAGCTTAAATCCCCACAGAAGACACCCCMAACACAGCAAGCCCAGGACCCGGGGAGCAGTGTTCCCCTTCCTGACCCAGAGAAGCCACCCCTCATCCCAACCCCAGCCCTGCRGAGCAGCAGGAGCATCCAACAYCCATTTTCTTCAGCTGCAGCATTCCCAAGTCTGAAAATGAGTGGGAATGGCTGAAGGCAACACATTGCACATGTGGCTGGGACACTGTCTGCTGCTCCCTCTATGTCCCCACCCCACTAGGGCAGGCTGCAGGAACAGCCTGTGCTCCCAGCAAACAACCCCAGGGCTTCCAGCAAAGGAGGGAGGCTGCAGAGGGACTAAGCCAAGAGTCAGCTGACCTCATGGTCAGTCCCACTTGTTTCTGTACCTGCTGGGCATGAGGCACTCTCAAAATACAGCAAAGTGATAAAGAAATACCTGATCCCTGCTCAAATCCAAGCAGTGCACTTTGCATGCCTTCAGCTTTCCTGTGGCATGCCRTGTGTTGATTCCAGATAGGCACAAGTACCAACACTGACAGCCCAAGGTGGAGAACACATGAACCCCTAATTCCCTTCCARAAGGAGAAACTGAGGGTGTGGCTGCTCTGCCACAGGCAGCTGATGGATCCTGGACTCCAACCTCTCCTCTTTATGGTGAAGCTACAGCCCAGCACATTAAGGTGCTGGGGCAGGATAGGAACTGCCTTTCCTACCAAAGGAGCATCTGCCCTCTTTCCATGGATTTGGTCTGTTTTCCAAGCCAAACTTTTGTTCTTCTCCTGACATATTTACACGTGGGAAGCAGAGGCTGAGCATGGTGGTGGCAAGGCAGAGGTCTTGCTCACATCTAAAATGAGAGAAATCATCTGGGTGAACCCAGATGATTCAATAACCAGAGAAGGAACTGAGCAAGGGGAAGCACAGGCTGCTCTGCACAGCAAATATCCCTAACAGGGCTAAGCCAGGCAACACAGGGGACTTTCCAGAAGAGCTGCAGGTGTTCCCAAGGGTCAGTTTTGATTAACTAGACACTAGAAAACTGGTGGCACAACTAACTGTTGTAAGAGCAGCTCACAACCCAGAGCTGTCCTGGCTGTCCAGCCTAAGGGCAACTACAAGCCCAGAGCTTGGAGACCTGAACGTGGGTGGTTCTGGACCTCACTGCAAGCAAGAGCAGGATCAGGCAGAGCAGATGCTCTAGGAACCACTAGGAAACCACAGGGGCTTAYCAGGATCAGGTCAAGGAGGTTTCCTGAGGCAGACCTGCAAATGGCCTGCCCAGGGAGGTGGTGGAGTCACCACCCCTGATGTGTTTAAAAGAAGCCTGGACGTGGCACTGGGTGCCAGGGTGTAGTTGAGGTGTTAGGGCATGGGTTGGACTCRATGATCTTTAAAGTCTCTTCCAACCCAGTGATTCTTTGTGTGATTTCTGTGTGTGATCCTTCACCTGTGAATTCTGTGAATTCTTGATGTCCTGCCCACCTCTGCCTCCCTGCTGGCAGCACAGCAGCTGCTGAGCTCTGCATTCAAGTCCCATAACGAGAAGTGCAGGTCAGCTCTGGGCTGCCTGACTCCCAGCACTCACCAGCAGGCCCTGGTCATCCAGGTTGGTGATCATGTCCACCAGGTAGGTGCGGAGGGCACCCAGCTTGTGCAGAGCCTCTGTCCAGTGCACCTGCTGGGTGAGGATGCTCTGGTGTGCCCTCTCCTCCTCGGCGTGCACCCTYTCCAGCAGCCGCTGCTCCTCGTTCTCGCAGGCCTTCCCCACCAGGAGCAGCCTCTGCACCACCAGCTCCCGCGCCGCGCTGGCCGCGCTCTGCCACGCAAGGACACGGCGGCAGGTCAGCCCTGCCCCAGCCCCGAGAGCAGCCCCAGCTGCTCTGCCCGTGCTCCTGGGGCTCAGCCACTGGTGCTGCTCTGCAAACTGAGCCCATGGCACCGTATCAGCCCAAACCTGCCCACTGCCTCCTCAGCCAGCSCCGGTACCTAAGTGACAACCTGTGAGGGACCAGAGTCCTGTCCTTCAGCAAATCTCCAGAGATTCACTCTGGGTGAGAAACAGGAGAACAGGCTCAGACAGCTGGGGGTGCTCAGCCTGAAGGAAAGATGCCAGGGAGAACTTACAGTCCCTGCCAGTGCCTAAAGGGGCTCCAGGACAGCTGGAGAGGGACTTGGGACAAGAGCCTGGAGAGATAGGASAAGAAGAAATGGCTTTCCACTGCCAGAGGGCAGGGTTATATGGGATACTGGGAAGAAATTTTCCTTGCAAGGGCAGTGAGGTGCACAGGGTGCCCAGAGAAGCTGTGGCTGCCCCTGCAAGTGTCCAAAGCCAGGCTGGATGGAACTTGGAGCAACCTGGGATAGTGGGATGTGTCCCTGCCAATAGTAGAGGGTTGAAACTGAGTAGTTTTTAAGGTTCCTTCCAACACAAACCAGTCTGGGATTCTATGATTCTATCACTGTCCTTTGTCCTCATCCTCAGTGACAGCAAGGAACAAATAAAATAAACCTAGGAATTCTAAGGCACTGATCCTAGTAGGATGTGTGATTGTTGTACGCTCACACCATTGTCTGTGAACATTTTCTAGGCAAATTAAGCAGGAATTCCAGGCACGCCCTGGCATTCCATTTCCACAGCCGCATCCCGACGTTTTCCCCCCGGGAGCTGAGCATCCCTTCCGGGAAAGGCGAGCAGGGAGCAGGCAGGGCCAGCCCCGGGACTCACCTGGACGCCCTGGTCTTTGGCAGGCAGCACCTCGTCCACGTGCCGGGCGATGGCCGCGCTCTGCAGCTGGATCCGCTCGCAGCGCTCCACGAGCTTGTTCTGGGGCACGGGGCAGCGCGGGGATGGGCGCGGGGCTGGACGGGGCCCCGAGCCCACACCCACACCCGCCCGGTCCCCTGCACCACCCCACAGAGAGCCCCCCATCCCCACGGGGGAGCCCGAACAGCCCCACACCCACCAGGGCCCCACAGCTCCCACASCAGCCGGGAGCCCCTCGCAGAGCGCCCGTCCCCATCCTTGGGTGGGCCTGCGCCCACCAGGGGCTCCTTCAGAGCACCCAGCTCCCCGTGGGAACCACCCGCATGGCCCCACCCGTGCCAGGGACCCCCGCGGCCCCACACAGCCCCGGGGACCTCCACACCCTGCCAGGGACCCCACACACCCCAGGGACCCCACACCCTGCCAGGGACCCCCGCGGCCCCACACAGCCCCGGGGACCTCCACACCCTGCCAGGGACCCCACATCCTGCCAGGGACCCCACACAGCCCCAAGGACTCCACATCCTGCCAGGGACCCCACACACCCCAGGGACCCCACACCCTGCCAGGGACCCCCGCGGCCCCACACAGCCCCAAGGACTCCACATCCTGCCAGGGACCCCACACAGCCCCGGGGACCCCACACCCTGCCAGGGACCCCACACACCCCAGGGACCCCACACCCTGCCAGGGACCCCCAGGGACCCCACACAGCCCCAGGGACCTCCACACCCTGCCAGGGACCCCCGCGGCCCCACACAGCCCAGGGACCCCACAGCCGGTCTGGGACCTCCACACCCCGTCAGGGATCCCTGTGGCCCCATACCCCCACCGGGACCCCCACAAACCCCCACGGAGCCCCGTATCCCCCCAGGGAGCCCCATATTCCCCCAGGGACGCTCATACCCACCCAGGAGCCCTCACACTCCCCACACGCCCGCCCGGACCCCCCGTCCCGCCGGAACTCCCCAGCCCCGCACGGCCCCTCCGCCCCCCCCGCCCCGGGCTCCTCAGCCGCCCGGCCCAGCCCGCGGCTCCCGCCGCTCACCCCGCACCGCTCGGCCTCGGGCCATTGCTGTGCCCAGCACCGCCGCGGGGGCGCGGCGGCCCCGCCCGGCCGCGCTTCGCGCACCCGCCTCGCTCCTGCCCGGCCCGGCCCCGCCGGGAGCCGGCAGCGGGCGGTGGCACGGGCGGGACGGCGCCGGGGCCGCCAGGGTGGAGTGAGGGCGAGTGCGCGGCGGGGCCGGGCCGGGCCGGGCAGGCCGCGGGCTGGCCCCAGCGCAGGGACGCGTTCTACAACAAACCTTTCCTCGCAAACTTTCCCGAGGGCTGCCCGCCCTCGCCTGCCAGCGCAGATGGCACTTGGAGGGCCCTCTCGGGATGCTCCCCATCACAGGGACCTGGGATGCTCCACTGAACCCCACAGGGACACCCCCATCACAGGACACCCCCATCACAGGACCTGCGGTGCTCCCATTTAACCCCACAGGGTCACCCCCCTCCACAGAGACCTGGGATGCTTCCATTTTAACCCCACAGGGTCACCCCCCTCCACAGAGACCTGCCAGCACCAGTGTGGGTCACACCCAGCTCCGGGAACCCAGGATGTTCCCCATTCTCCCAAAGCCAAACCCTCCTAGAGGGATGCTAATTCCCCCGTGAGGATGAGGCAGCTCTGCTGGGTCGTGTGCTGCTGCTGTGGTTGTTGACATTCCTCATTCCCAGGGCACAGGTTTCATTGCAGAGCTGGACAGGTGGAGGCAGCAATGCGCTTATTTTTCAAAAGCAATTCAGTAAAAAAGATGTTTGATTTCTGTCAAGTGATGGATTTGGGGGGAAGGGAGGAAAAGGGCATCCTCCAGCATGAAACTCAGGCTGCTGAGGTGAAGCTTGGTGTGGATCAGTTGTCRTAGGATCTCTGAGTTTYTAGAGCTTTSTGGTGGAGCAGCTGATGGATAAACRTGTGTTGGGATATAGACAGCAAAAGCTTGGATTAACATCCTGCCTGAGCGCTGTTCTCATCCAGGATGCAGAAAAATCTGCTCTTTCTTGCAGTGAGGAAGAGGCAGGAGAACAGTGAGACACAGGACAAAGCTCCCACCTTCCCTGCAGCCTCCCCTGGCCTCGGGCAGCTCCCTGTGAGCTGATGTGCAGATAGGGATGAACATGAGCTAAGTGCTGGTTGGAAACAGTCACCTTCATTAAAAAATCAGAATTCCYGCCTTAGCTTTTCCTAGTCTTGTTTTGCAACTTCCAGAGTTCTCCCATTGTCAGAGAAAAATCACATTCCTGATGGACTGAAACGATTGGGGCWCTTGGTCTGATTGAAAGAATAAATTGCCAAATTAATCCAGCCCCTCAGCTGTGAGATTGATCATTCCTCACATCTTTGGAACATGCAAACTCATGGATAGAACAGCAGGAGATTAACTGGGTATTACTAATTGCTAATCACAAAGGCTGTCAGGGTAAAATTAGAAAGGGAGTTTTGTAGAAAYCTTTTGCTCAGTGCTTCCAGGATTTGGTTTTCACTTTTTGTTTGTTTGTTTGTTTTTTGTTTTGGTTTTTTTTTTTTTTTTGCTTTTTGTGGGCAGAACCTTCAAGCAGTTTTTTGCTGGAAAAAGCAGATTGGCTTTTTTTCCCCCTGATTTTGATTAGCAAAATGCTGCAGCCGTGGAAGATGGGCATGCCAGCAGACTAAATCCAATTAGTGTGCCTTGAGCTAAGCTGCAGGCAGTTATTGTCTGTGACAATTCACTGTCACTGAGACTGCTTTCTGCTGGGTCTGTGAGGACATGGGACAGGTGCTGCTCCTCACCTGGCTGGGTCTGCAGGCTCTGGCTGTGCTGACCCCTCTGGGCAGGGACCAGCCTGGCCCCAGCCTGGCCAGCAGCTGTTTGCTGAATGCATCTGGGTTATGCACATGCTCTTGCTGTGCCTGGAACCGGTGTATGGACATGGAAACTCTTCCCAAAGTGTTCCTCAGCTCAGGGAAAAGRTCACTTCAAGCATTGCCAGGCTGCCTCAGTTGAGCTGRGGCTGCCTGTGCCTGCACTTGGTCCCACCAGCTGCTGCACAGCTTCAGKCTGAAGGTGTTTGCCTTCACCAAGCCAAACACTGGGATCTCCAGGATGCATGGAAGTCCAGACCAGATCCAGGAGTAACAGGAGGTGTGAAGAGTGCCAGGCAGCAGCTCCATGTCTGTTGTGGCCTCACCAAGCTTGGGCATTTTTAAGCTCAGTGTGAGGTCCCAGTGAGTTCACCCTGCTGCTGGCTCTGCTCTAAGATAAAGGTTCCACTCAGGACCTCCAGATGTCCCCTCCTCCAAGGTTTTCTCCTTACTCTGAATGGAGTTAGGATGTAGATAAGATGTTACCAGCACCTTATCCTGTATGTGTGACAAACAGAAACCCCTCTGGATCCCTGGTGGTGCCRTGTCCCCTCACCCACAGGTTGYGTCCCCACAGCAGGTGCCYGAGGTGYTGATGTGACACCCACCACTGGTTGCCAGGACCATGGGGAAACTGCAGAGTAAAATCAGCTTCCACACCACCAAATACAGGTAAAGCAACGCTGGGAGATCAGGTCTTGTTAATAAACCAGGGGTGAGAGGGAAGAGAGCACAAATGAGCAGAGAATACGGCAAGCACAGGGGTTTAGTTTCATTATTGGATATTTGAACCAGATTTTCATTTCTAACCCTCACTTATAAAGTCTGCTCAGCTTTTTGGGGGGACTGAAATCCCAAGTRTCACTCACAGGAATGGCCAAGCACAAAACCATGGCAGTGGTTTTGCTCTGTGATGGCTGAGGCAGAGCTCTGAAGGGCAACAGCTCCAAGAGTGGCTCTGTGGCCCAAATACCCAAACTGCTTYATGTCCTCAGAGCCTGTCACCAGCCTTCATGGCCAAGATGAAATAATTCAGTCCCTGGTAGCAGGGAGAGGGTTCTGTGCCTGGAGAGCAGCACRGGGTGGCAGTGGGGGGACTCGTGGCCTGGGAGGTGTCACAGCAAAGAGCAGCAGAGYCTGACCCATGTGAGGACTRTGGAGGCTGGTGAGGTCAAAATCTCTTTTCTTCTTTGCACCAGCACAGAGTGAGCGACAATTAAATATTCATCAGCTCTGGAGCTGGGATAGRTCTGCTCCATCTCACTCACACCCTCTCTCTGGCTTTCCAAGACAGATGTTGTCRTGTCAGAAGATGCCAGAGGTGCCAGGGAATGGCACCTGACCTGTCCTGCCAGCCCCTGCAGCTCCCACTGCTGTCCCTGTTCCTCTGCAGGGCCGAGGGCTCCGTGGGACAGACGGGACCCGCTGGTGCCTCCCGGCAGCACAGCCCTGCTCACACCGATGCTGTCACCTCKGTGGCTGCCCTCAAACCAGACCTGTGTGTGTCAGGAGGAAGGGATAAGGTGAGGTATYCCCTGGGRCAGGATAATACATCCACAGCYTCAAAAGTAAGGTTGAAATGTGAGCTTCGAACATTTCCAAGGATGGGGCTGTGTCAGTGCCTGGATTTAGAAAGGAAAAATGAGCTTAGAGTGAGGGCACACCCTGAAGCACATGAAATCAAATTTTGTAACCTCTCCAGAGCTCATATCACATCAAATGCTCCCGCCCAGGCTTGGGATCGCCAGACTGACTCTTACATCACCTGTCTTTAAGGGCAGCTGTACATGCTCTAGGAGCTGAAAACCAGAGGAACCCGTTCCTGTGCTGTGGACTGTGCACAAGCCTTGGTATGACATATCCTCCCTGCCCTGCTCTCRTGCTGACCCCTGTCCCTGTCCCTGCAGAGCGTGGCTGTGTCCAGCTGGAGGTCTGGGGCTGCCCTGCGCCGCTTCACCGGCCACGAGCGCGAGGTCACCAAGGTGAGAGCTGGGAGCCAGGAATGATGGAGCACTGTTTGTCATCCACAAGAAAGGTGGGRTCAGGATATTCYTGRTGTCCAGCTGGGGATGGTTGGGCTRGATGACCTTWAAGGTCTTTTCCAAACTTAATGATTCATGATTTTGTGATCAGAACRCATTAGGTTTTTCCCAAAGTCCSAAMAGATACTTTGGGAAGCAGCATGGAGTGTTGCATTCAGACTAAACAGGGCTGCAGGAGGTCTGGATGTGAGCTTGTCTTCCCCTCCAAGAGACYGTATAGCAGAAGCTCAGGATGAATTATGAGGTCAAGCCTTTGATGCAGAGATGCCATTCACTTTTCTTCAGGCCTCCTTCTGCTGGACTTGACATTATTCCACAAATCAGCCATGCCTGGCTGACACATTCTGGGAATACCCATGCCATGTGCCATAGCTGGCATATTCTGGGAATAGCAGGGCTTTAATTTCCTTTCTGGAATGGGGATGACAAAGCCAAGCAGGTTTCTGGAGAGCAGAGGGGCTGTAGCTGTGTGTGGTGTGGCCAGTGCACCTCCACAGGGGTTCCCTGGGCTGTGGGTACTGCAAAGACAAAGAGGACTTTGTTCACCTCAGTGCTCAAAACAGCTGTGCACTGGGCTCATTTGGGTTTGTAAGGACGTTTTTCCTATAAAAGGAATGGTTTCTAAGAACAAGACCTGAGAGCASCCATCCACCATCCCTGGCTCTGAGGGGATACAGGACAGAGTTGGGAGGCCAGGCTCTCCCCCATCATGTTCCTGCATATGTTGGGCTGTGGCAGGACAGCAGCAGAGYTGTGCTCTCCCTGTGAGCTGGGTGTGAGGATGAGCAGCTTCTCCTTCTGTCCTTGGCAGGTCACCTCAGCCCTCGACTCCAACAGAGTGTTCAGCGCATCCCGGGACAAGACAGTGATGATGTGGGAGCTTCACGGGAATGCGGGGCCAAGCCAGCACTTCCCAGGACATGACCTGGTTGTTACTGGACTGGCTGTGAGCCCAGGTGAGGGACAACACAMTCCCAGTCCCCAGGGACTGACTGACAGTGTTTCCTGCCCTGTTTTTGATGTTAACTTGTGGTTGCAGATGCCTCCCAGCTGTGCACGGGCTCCCGGGACAACACCGTGTGCAAGTGGGACACCGAGACCGGGGAGTGTCTGGGCAGAGCTGCAATCTCCAGGAACCTGGTAGGATCTGCTGGTTCCTCCAATCCTATCCCATCATCCATCTCCCTGCCTGCATTGTTATTTCACACATGGAGCTGTGTAGAGGGAATTTTCTGGGAGCTTGGTGCCAAAGGGAGCCCCTGGGACGCTGTRCACCTGGGCAGGCTCAGCTTGAGGCTGGTTATTCTTCTCCAGGTAACAACAAACCCAGGAGCACAAAGGTACCAAGAGACTCGTGGCAATTTATCAGTGCTCTAACTCAGAGCTGTTTGGAAGCACACAGAGTCATGGAATCACTGATGTTGGAAAAGACCTCTAAGACAGAGTCCAGCCATTCCCCCAGCACTGCCACAGCCACCACTAACTCATGTCCCCAAGTGCCACATCTACATGGCTTTTAAATCCCTCCAGGGATGGTCACTCTACCACTGCCCTGGGGAGGCTGTGCCAATGCCTGACCACCCTTTCAGCAAAGAAATTTTCCCCAATATCCAACCTAAACCCCCCTTGGCCCAACCTGAGGCAATTTCTTCTCATTGCTTGTTCCYTGGGAGCAGAACCTGATCCCCACCTGGCTGCACCCTCCTGTCAGGGAGTTCTGGAGGGCCAGAAGATCCCCCTGAGTCTSCTTTTCTCCTGGCTGAACAAGCTCTGTGCAGTGGGGCTGCATTCCTTCCTTTACCAGCCCAGAGCTGGTGTGGGTACCAGCCCTGGTGCCTGTGCTGTCCCTGCTCCCATGGCTCTGTGTCCTGCTGCTGGCACCTCCCAGCCTCAATCACCCCCAGCAACCCCACTGGGASTGGACTTGGTAGAGGAGCAGAAAATGTCTTCATCCAACATTTCCAGCTCCCAACCCAAGCAGGAGGAGGGAGAGGATGGGAGCTCAGCAGTTCCATCCTCAGGCAGACACAGCCTGGGCTGCACACACAGGTGGCTCCTGCTCATCCTTCCCCTTTCCACAGGTCACACACCTGTGCTGGGTTCCTGGGGAGCCTTATGTCATCCAGACCTCGGAGGATAAAACCACCAGGTAAATTCTCCCTGTGGCCAGAGAGCAGGGAGGTTCAGCCCGAGGCTGTTGTGGGGTTGGTTGTCATGACCCCTGCTGCTGTGGCTAAAAGCCACCTGCCAGCTCACCTGGGCCTGGGAGTGTGACCTCCAGCCAGGGACAGGGGCTGGGAGCAGGGCACAGGGAGCAGCTCCTTGCTGGGAGCAGCACTRGGTGGTGACTGAAGGTGAAAAGGGGAATTTGTGAGAAAGAAAGCTGSAGAGTGATGCAGCATGGATAAATGCAGGGAGAGTTTGGGAGCAGCCGGGGCAGAGCTGTGGGCACAGCCGGGGTGTGCAGGAGGGCACAGAGGGAAGCCACGGTGGTGATGATGCCTCAGGGTCCCTCTGCTGTTCCCTGCAGGGTGTGGGACAGCCGGGAGCTGCAGGTGGCCCACACGTTCCCAGCCAAGCAGCACATCCAGACGTGCTGTGACGTGAGCCAGGACGGGCGGTACTGCCTCAGCAGCAGCAGCGGCTCCGCCGGCCACGGCGCCGAGGCCACCGTGAGTGCCCCAGCCAGCCCTGGGCTCTGCTCCCTCCCACATCCACTGCAGACAGGGAGAGCAGCACAGCACTGCTCGAGGGCCTGAGTGCTCCCACTGCCTTGGCCTTGGTGTCCTCCTGCCTGTCCCTTTGGGAAGTTTTGCTCAGGGAATAGCAGCAGTTGTTCCTCGTGATTAAACCACTGGGATTTGCCCCATGCCTGGAAGTGTCCAAGGCCAGGTTGGATGGGGCTTGAAGCACCCTGATCTAGTGAGTGGCATCTGTGCCCGTGGCAGGGAGTTGAATCAAGGTGGTCTTTAAAGTTCCTTCCACCCCAAACCAGTCTGGAATTTCATTTCAGTAAAACACACAGGGAAAAAACAATGGATGCTATTGAGGAACACAAGGTTCTTGCAGAAATCCTGTAAGGGATCCCTCGCTCCAGGTGTTTCCAAACCAGGGATTCAGTCCTGCAGATTTTCAGCCCTGTGTGTGAGGATCAAGAGGAYGAAACTATCCCATCCCAGGGTGGGCAGGGCTGAGGATGGGAGCAGGCTGGACACTTCTTATCTGCCTGAAGAGTCTTAGCTTGTTGGCTCTAATGGGTGTCCTCATGCCATGTCCTCAGTCACCAGTGTTCAAAATCCTTTGGGCTTTGATGTTCTCCAGGACTGTGAGCATGAGCAGGGACAAGGGCAGTAGCCTTGGCACTCTGAGGAGTGGTGAGGAGCTCTTTTATCCCAACCCACCTTCCTGTCTCGGTAAAACAACTCCATGCTGGCAGAGCTGGGGCTCTACCACTGCCTGTTTCTGCAGCTCTGGGACCTGAGGCAGACCAGGGGCCGAGTGTGTGAGTACAAAGGGCATTTCCAGACCACCACCTCCTGTGTCTTCCTGCCCCGGAGCCCCACGCTCACCCCCAGCATTGCCACATCCTCCAGCGACAGCACAGTGAAGGTCTGGGACCAAGGCACTGCAGGTAGGGGAGGCTCCTGCCCACTCTGCGCTCCTTTCTTCTGGATGACAAACCCACTTCCCCCAGTTCTGTCTCCTCGTGGTGGTGGGCAGGGTGACTGCTGCAATCTCTGGAGTTTACTCCAAGCCTGCAGGGCAGGGTGGAGAAATGGCCCCGAGCAAACCCAGGGCTCAACAAACATGAAGGAGCTGCATGTCTCAGCTGACAGGGATCTTCTCTCAGCTGAAAGGAAGAATTACCAGGCAGCTTTTAAAGAYACATCCGAGTTAAGCCATGAAAGGACAAATKATAAAAAGGCAAAAGAACRGGAACTCCAGAGATCTCTGCAGGTACAAGTAGAAAGTTGTAAGGAATAGAATTTGTACTGGAGGACAGAGGGCTGGTCAGCCAACACCCTCATTTTGGTTGTCCTCTTGAAGGGGAATTGTGGGCATTTTGGGGTTAAACCTGGTGGTGAGGGTGAGTCCCTCCCTGAGTTGGACACAAAGGGGTTTGTTTGCCTGCCAAGCCCTGCCATGGCAGCAGGTTCTTAGTAACCCTTGTGCTGCAGGCAGAGACCTCTTGGGAGCTGTTCAGCTTCACAGCATTAGACACTCCCCAGGGCTAAGCCCCTCTCCAAGGGAACTCATTTACGATGGGATGAAAACAGAAACCTGAGGCTTTCCTGCAGAGAAGGACCTTCTGTTCTCTTACCTGTTCCTTTGCCTGTGCACCCAGGGTGGCTGTGGGGTGGCAGCAGCTTTGATCCTCTTGCCTTCCCAGCTGGGTGAGCCATAATCCAGCTGCTCTGGGAAGGGTGCAGGTCACAGGAGAGGCAGCTGCCTGTGGCCCCAGAGCTGCTCTGTTTGCAGCTCAGCCTGGGGCTGGGGTCTCTGCACAAACTGTCTCAGGGGGTTTAGTAACAGACACAAACAGAAAGGCTCCTGTGTAAATCTTATTTCTCTTTCCCTCTTGGAGATTGATAAAACCATGTGGTGAGCATAGCACAGCCCTTAGGAAAACTGTCAGAAATTTGGGAGAAAAGGGGGTGTTGGAAATGGCTCCAGGCACATCCTGCAGCTCTGCCCAGTGGGGGCTGTAGGTCCATCCAGGAAGGGGCAGAGCCTGACCCCAGTGTGGGTCCCTGTCAGCCAYGGCCTGACTGGGCAGTGCACAGGGGTGATTCTCTCTACCAGGGGCACATCCCAGGGTGTTGGAAGCGTGGATCCAGGCAGCAGCTCACCCACCTCAGGGGAGCAGAGCCTGGAGCTGGGAGGTTGGTGTGGCCCTGTCCCATCTCRGCCAACCCAGCCTCCCTCCCTTGTCCCTTCCCTTGCAGCCTGCCTGGCCACGCTGTGCCTCGAGGGCTCGGGCCCGCTGGCCTCGCTGGCCGCCTGCGACAGCTCCACCCTGCTCTGCGCCAGCTCCAACTCCGGCATCCACGTGCTCCGAGTGCGGGGCGGAGCAGAGCTGGCCCTGGAGGACGTGGCAGCCTTCTGAGCACCGGGACACTGTCCCTGGAGGACGTGGCAGCCTTCTGAGCACCGGGACACTGTCCCTGGAGGAGGTGGCAGCGTTCTGAGCACTGGAACCCGGTCAGACCCTGTCCCTGGAGGACGTGGGAGCCTTCTGAGCACCGGGATCCCCTGTCAGACACTGTCCCTGGAGGTGGCAGCGTTCTGAGCACTGGAACACCCGGTCAGACACCGTCCCTGGAGGAGGTAGCAGCGTTCTGAGCACTGAAGTCCCTGTCACAGMTTGTCCCAGGAGGGGAGGTGACCCCCAAGAGCTGCCCTCACGGTGGGCAGCAGGGACTCTGTGCCTGTGGGGCACGGCAGCAGGGCTGGGGAGTTGCTGGTTGGTTTGTGGGTGACAGGGAGGCATCAGAGCCGTCCAGGAGAAAAGCCAAACCCTGGGAGCCTTCAGGCCAAGCTCCTGCTCCTGACTGAGCCTCCTGCATTTTCCTTACAAAGGCTCCCTGCAGCCAGAGGCACGGGCTGGGCACAGGGAGGAGATGAGACACCAGGACCAAGGGACAGATACTTGAGCACCAGGCTGAGCACACACAGCTGGACCTGGGCTTGGACCAGAGGAGACTGCAATGAAATAATTCTTCTGTGTTAGTTGCTGACCTCTCACTCCATCATATTTTCCCTGGAAGGAACTGTGCTCACGTTCCCAAGGAACACACAGCTGCTCTCCAGCTAACAGGGAGGTGACTCTGTCTTCTCTTTGCTCCTGAAGGTTTCCATCCAATCACAGAACCTCCTGAGCTGGRAGGGACCCCCCAGCAMCCCCACCCTGGGCATCCCTGGCAGCGCTGGCCAAAGGCTCCTGGAGCTCTGGCAGCCTCGGGGCCGTGCCCATTGCCTGGGGAGCCTGGGCAGTGCCAGCACCCTCTGRGGGAAGAACCTTGCCCTGAGCTCAGCCTGAGCTGCCCTGGCCCAGCCCCAGCCCTTCCCTGGCTCCTGTCCCTGTCACAGGGAGCAGAGATCAGAGCTGCCCCTCGGGAGGAGCTGCAGACCCTGAGAATCTCCCCTCAGCTGTTTTTCATACCATCAGAAATCAAATTGTGAAATTCCTGTAGTTTCTCCATTCCTTGTGAGACCCAGAGCCCAGGATACACATTCAAAACCTGTTTAGATCTTCCAGGGCACATTATTTGCAAAACCTCAGTTTAAACACCAAACAAATACAAAAGCTCTCCCCACGGCAGGGCAGAACAAGACATCCTACACTGAATGACCTCAAACCCCAAACAGGAGATGCTGAAATAGATTTGCAACACCCAGTCCATGGGACAACTCATGGAGTAGGACACAAAGTGGTACCTGGAAAAGAAGAGATTCCCTGGCCTTGGACATCTACTGTAAGTGAATCCAGGGGGATGCAGATCTCCATCCTGTGTGGAGGCAGGGGAAGGAGGGCACCACATGCCTCTCCCTCTGGGCTCTCTCTCTAAATGCAAATCAAGTTTGAAGTCACATTCCTACCAAAAAGGAAGGTGAGAAGGGCAGCAACAGAAGCTGAACCACACCCCAAGCCTGAGATGCTCTGTGTTACTGCAAATGTTTGGAGGACACCTGGGAGCTGAACTTGGAAGGGAGGGTAGAAGTACATGGATCAAATTACAGCAGAAAGTGGTACCTGCAGTATAAAACCAGTCCAAAATGTGGGAAAAGCCCCAAGACTTGACACCAACCAAGCCCAGGCCAACAGTGGTGCTTCAAACACACCCAAACTCCAGAGCAGCCATGACTGCAGCTGCTGTAACACACTGGATTCCTGGTTTTTTCTTTAATATAAAAAAGAAACCAAAAGTCATTAACATCCCTGTCCCAAGTCCATAACCAGTCCCTCTGAGCTACTCAGCTGTCCAGAGCTTGAAGGTTCTGTCATAGGAGCAGGTGGCAATGAGCTGCCCATCCAGGGAGATGTCCAGGCCCATCACCTTCCCCTCGTGCCCTGCCAGTGTCTTCAGGGGGGACCAGCCAGGGTGGGTCCAGATCTTGGCCGTGTTGTCGTAGGCGCCCGTGAGCAGGAAATTCCCGTGGTTGGCTGCACAGGAGGAGAAMGGGGAGAAGTGAGGCTTGCAATGAAAACATGACATCCCTGCTCAGCAGCACAGGCCTTGCTGAGTTGCAGGTGTGCATGTGAGATGCCAGAGGGGAGGGACAGGGAGCAGCAGGGACTCACGTTCAAACCTGACGCCGGTGACCAGGTTCTGGTGGGCAGGGATGGTGTAGATGCACTTCCTCTGCCGCAGGTCCCACACCTTGCAGGTGTTGTCCCCACTGCCCGTGGCCACGTGGTACCTGCCAAGGAGGGGAGGCAGAGCAGTGTTCAGGGAGTGGAGTTTACACTCAGAGCTCCCACATCAGTGCCAGCTCCCTCCTTACCCGTTTGGGGAGAAGTTGATGCCGTAGATCTCCTTCAGGTGCCCTTCCAGGAACATGATACAGCGGCCCGTGCGCAGGTCCCACACCCGGCCAAAGGCATCCAGGCCTCTGCAAGCACAGGATCACAGGATCACACACTGGGCTGGGCTGGGMGGGACCCTACAGATCACCCTGGCCATGGCAGGGACACCTCCCACTGTCCCAGGCTGCTCCMWGCCCTGCCCAGCCTGGCCTGGGGCACTGCCAGGGATCCAGGGGCAGCCMCAGCTGCTCTGGGCACCCTGTGCCAGGGCCTGCCCACCCTGCCAGGGRACAATTCCTAATTCCCAATATCCCATCCAKCCCTGCCCTCTGGCAGTGGSAGCCAYTCCCCAGCAGAAATCCCTGGTCCCAGTAAAACCCTTGGTGCAGAGCGGGCGCTCACCCGGTGCCAGCCAGGGAGCCGTCGGTGTGGAAGGCRATGTCGTAGACGCCCTTGCTGTGCCCCTCCTGGTGCAGGATCTCCTCCTGCGCCTCCAGGTCCCACAGGCGCCACGAGTGGTCGTAGCTGAGGAACAAAGCTCTCCTTAGTAACAGTCACTCAGGCTGGAAAAGCCCTCCAGGAGCATGGAGTCCAGGTGTTAACCCAGCACCACCACATTCACCACTAACCCACGTCCCCAGGTGCCACATCTGGGTGTTTTCTGAACACTTCCAGGATGGTGACTCCACCCCTGGGCAGCCTGTGCCAGTGCCCGGCCACCCTTTCTGTGAAGACATTTTTTCCCCAGTATCCAACCTAAACCTTCCCTGGTGTAACTTGAGGCTATTTCCCCTGGTCTCCATGTAAGTCCAGGGAGAACAACAGGATATTTCACCAACCCTGGGAGCATTTTATTCCCAGTGTCTCACACAGGGCAGGGAAAGGAATCCCAACGACCTGCTGTCCCTGACACTGCAGCAGCCCAGCTGTGGTCACAATGGCCAAGCCCTGCCCWGCTGTGGACAAGCCCTGACACCACAGGGCCACCAGCTGAGCAGCCCATGGTCATTTCTGGAAGCCATGGTCACCAGCCCATGGTCACTTCTGGATGCCAGTGCCCAGGTGTCCTTACCAGGTGGTGCCCAGGAACCTCCCTGAGGGGTGCCACATCACACGGGCCACTCTCATGCTGTGTCCCTCGATGTCTGCCACTGGCTCATCACTGAAACACAGAACAAACCATTGGCCACTGGGGTCTGGCTCGAGCCAGGCCTCTGCTCACACGTTGTGATGGCAGCAGAAGCTCTGCTGAGGAAATCAAACCAGGCAGGAACATCAGAGCTGTACCCAATGACTCTGAACTCTGCCACACTCCAAGCTCTGAGTGAAACCCTTTCTCCACACCTCCTGTTGGCTGTAAAGCTCTCCTGGGATGATGATGATTATTAATGAAAATTAACAAGGCCCTTGTCATTAGCACTTTTGGAAATACAGAAACAAACCATGAACTACCTGAACTGCAGGGAGGTCTGAGAACACAACATCCTGAACTGCAGCAACTCCTGCTGTTCTGCAGGACGCAGGCAGACAGGATGGAGGGGACATTTATTCTCCCAGAATGACAARCAGCAGGTCAGGAGCACTCCCACACCATCTGAACAGCAGTGAAGTTTTTTTCCAACAGGTTAATTAAGAGACGTGGTCACATGAGCCTAACAAACCCCCTGTCCCTTTCCACAGAGGCACTTTTGCTGTTACAAACTGTGATTTCAGGTAAGGATAAACAGCTGTGCCTCTGGAGCTGCCTGCCCTTCCCAGGAGCCCTGCAGGCTCCACTTCTCAAGCAGGTGATGCTGAGGCTCAGTACCTGAASCCTTCTCCTCTCCCCAGGCCTGAGGGAGGTGCTGCCCATCTGCCAGAGCTCCTCTGTGCACTGACAGCCACTTGTTTGCAGCACAGGCAGAACTTTTTGTGCCTRGTTGTGTATTTGGTCAAACCCTCTCCAAATCCTGGTGCTTTCCAACCACTCAAAAATTCATTTCTTAATATCCAAGAGGGGCAATTTTCTCCTAAGTGAGCTGTTAGAATGAAACAGTCCCCAGACCTTCCATCCATCACCCCCAGCAGTTCAGCAATGCCCAGCAGCAATTCTGCCTCAGTCCCTTTCAGACCATCTCCCTCACCTTGGCTCCCTCATCAGGGTGATCTCTCTTCCTGCTGAACAGGGTGGCACATACTGAGGCCAGGGAGAGCACTGGGGCAGCTACAAGAAAAGGTCATATTGGCAGGAGGATGGTAAATGTCTGCAGGAACGTGGAATGAACCCCAGCACAGCAGTGCTGCAGCTGTGCACATCTGGAACAGTTCTGACCTTTCCAGRTTCCAGAGTTTGACAGAGCCATCAGCTGCACACGAGGCCAGGCTCACGTCCTTCTTGTCCAGGGACACTGTGGCCTTGGGGTGGAACACGATGGCCCCCACGTTGGTGCTGTGTCCTGAAGGGAAAGAAAACCAAAATTGAGAATCTGCCACAAGATCTTGGCCAGTTCTTCAGAAAAGCAGCATTTCCTTGGCACTGGTGAGGGAGGTGCCACTGAACTCTTCACTGTGTCCTCAGTGCTGGGTGGCATTGCCCTGTCACCCCCAGCCAAACTGCACTTCCAGGAGCACCCAAGGCAGAGCATCCAAAATGAAGGTTTGGAACCCTCAAAAATTCAATATAYGAATCAAAGGATTTGTCCTCACATCTGTATTTAGTCCAAGTTGGGACCACTACTCAAAGAACCTCACTGTTGTCAAGTGACCTGCCCAAAACTGCTGCTGTTTGTAACTCAAGTAACTCAAACCAGGTTTGGAAACCAAACCAAACTGTTCAGAAACAGAAACAGCAAACTTGGAGCTGAGGTTTGAGCTGAAGGCCAGGTCTCCCTTCTCATTATATGACACATTCCCATGCTCCCAAGCCAAGGGATGCTCTCAGTAAGACAGAAATCTGCCTGAACACAACACTTTAAACCACAAAGTAATTCAGATGTGGGAGCTCAGCACAGAGAGGAAGAAAAGAACCAAAAGCCTCAGTGAGAGCCCCTCAGTACCTCGTAAGGTGTGAACCAGGTTGCAGTCAGGCACAGACCAGAGCTTGCACAGCCCACTCCTGTGAACACAAGGAATGGATGTCAGTGGAGAAGGACAGCAAGGAACAGATCAATGTTCTTGTTCAACCAGCTCAGATCAATCAATCTCTGCTCAGCTCTTAAGTGAGGTGATAAGAGCTCAGAGCAGCCTCTCACAACTCCCAAGGCTCCAAAACCATTGCTGTGCCCTCCCAGCCCCCAGAGCAGGKGCTGCCAAGGCAGGCTCACCAGCAGGCTGTGGCCAGCAGTTTGGAGTTGGGGCTGAAGTGGCAGTAGGACAGCGGGCGATCGTCCCCAATCTGGCTGCAGAAGTTATTCAAGGACTGTGAGAAAGACAAASAAAATCATCAATAAATGACTGAAGTATAACCAGCCCAGAGCTATCCCCAGCCAAAGCTTGAGGTGAGGGAGGCAAACGTGCACAGGAGGAGGCAGAGGCCCTTGGAAAGTCACTTTCAAAGGGAGATGCTGCCCCTCAGAGCCATTCCAGCTCCAGGCAGGAGGGCCAGGGCAAGCCTGGCCCAGCACAGCCTGGGGGCACAGCTCAGCCCCCCAGGACCACCCATGGCAYGTGCCCCCAGCCCCAGAGCTCTGCAGCTGCAGCTCTGACACAGAGCTGGCTGGAGTTTGGCATCTGCCCACAACTCATGCAAAGAATCCAACCAGACAGACAGGGCAGAGGGGAGAAGCAAATCCTCTGGAGTAAACAGGATTAGRGGGGCAGCACATGCTCTGCTTGAGCCTCTCTGTTTGGTTAAGCTGGGAATCTGGCTTAGCATGCTCAGAAAGGGCATCTCAGAGTCATCCCAACCACGTTCAGCACCCAGAGTTGGTATTTCCCTGGCATTCCTGGGCTCCAGAATGTATTCCTCCAGAGGCAGGAATACATTCCTTTAGCCCCACAGGTGAGTGGCAAGGCAGGACAGGGATGTCTCTGCACCCTCTGCCAGGCACAGGGACAAATTACATCTCCCTGGAGCACTCTGAAAGAGTCAGAAAAGGCTTCAGAGACACAGGGAAAGAGGAAAAGCAGAACTTCCCAAGACTGCAGAGACTGATGTGCATGTGGACAGCACCTCAGGCAGCTGAATTCCTGCTGGGCTCTCAGAGGATCAGCCAAACCTGGTGAGCACAGCAGTGGAGCAGCTGCCAAAGCCAAACCTACCCGCAGGGATTTGTGCAGCTCCTGCCTCTGGGATGTCCTGGTGGCCTCGGGGATCTCCTTGAGCAGCCGGGCCTCCTCCAGCCGCTTCGCTGCCCTGGGGAGAGCAAAGGTGGGCTGGGAGCCCCCAGAACTGCCCCTTCCCTGCTCCTGGAAATGCCTTTTCTCTGCTCTTCCCTGCATCAGCCCCTGAGAGCTCAAGCTCTGGGCTCACTGGACCTGCCTCCCCACTCCCTGGGTTTCCTGAGCTCCCCACAGCAGGATCTGCCCTTGCATTTGACAAATGTTTTTTTCTGGTTTCTCTCACCTGGGGAGGGAGTAGTTGGCCAGCCACAGCCTGGCTGTTTTCAGACTGCGTGGGCCCTCGTGGTACCAGGTTTGCTGATACTGTAAAAAAGGAATAAAACTGATGGAAAAGCCCTGGTGCTGCTGCCCCTGTGTTCATTCCCCTCAGCTCCTCCCAGCAGCACCTGCCCCAAACCCTGCTGTGCTCTGGCCTCTTTTTGAGGGCCTTSTGCACAACTAAGCCCCAGGAAAAGGGATTTGGAGAGATAAATCAAACTCTCTGCCCTACAGATCCAATCCTGACGTGCTGCCACTTCACTCAACATTCCAGCTGAACCCTGACTCATCTGCACCTACTGACATGTAACTCCCTCCTTGTTTACACATCACCCAGTAAAGAAAAAGTCCAATTCTTTCTTGCAGTACAGCTCGAAAATAATAAGGCAGAAGAGACTCAGAARAGAGACAAAGGCAGAAAGAGTAATCAAAGGCAGAAACAGATGCAGCAGCAGGAACATATKTTTTTCTTCCCAAGTGTGAAGGAAAGTAAGGGACTTGCTCCAGTAGGTAAGAGCCCACACACCTGCTCTCCTGGTCTGCACACTGAGAGCAGCACAGAGCAGGATCTGTGAGTAAAAACCACACTTGGTGCTCCTCACTGAGARCAAACATTGCCACAGATTTGCTGAAATGGGCAACACAGAAAAAATCTGAAGGGATGACATGAGAATCCACAGAYTGGCCAAAGGCAGGAGTCCTGGATATATCAGAGCTGGCTATATCATCCCTCCCTCAGCACTGAGGGGACAGGAGACACCCTCACCTCTTCTTTGGACTTTTTGGACCTGTCATCATCTTTCCTGGTCTTCTTTAACGCATCTGTGCCGACCACCGAGAGGATGTTCCTTAACCTGGAAGGGAAGTCATGAAGTTGGATTTAGTCAGGAAATTCTCAGCTCTCCTAACAAATACCAGTGTGACATTCCCACTGCCTTGGGGTCCTTAGAACAGAAATCCCAGACTGGTTTGGGGTGGGAGGGACCTTAAAGCCCATCCAGTGCCACCCCTGCCATGGGCAGAGACACCTTCCTCTGTCCCAGGCTGCTCCCAGCCCTGTCCAGCCTGGCCTGGGACACTGCCAGGGATGGAGCAGCCACTGGACATTGAGGTTTTTGCCTGAAGGCCAAAGCACAAAGTAAAATGCCACATTAAATTGCTGAAATCAGGCAATGTTGGGTCCCTTTTATTTATTATCTGTAGAGGTATATTTTGAAAAAGCTTTAGAACACAGAGCTTTTCCTGGGCACTGCCAGGGATCCAGGGGCAGCCACAGCTGCTCTGGGCACCCTGTGCCAGGGCCTGCCCACCCTGCCAGGGAACAATTCTTAATTCCCAATCTCCCATCTGTCGCAGACATCTCTTTGTGAAAAATCTTTTCTTTGGGATTTTTCCTTCTGAGGAGCTGTGGCCTCGGAGACAGACATAAAGAATTGTTATCTGCTGCTGTGGAATGCAACAGGTCCGTCTGGATTGGCCCAGCTTGGATGTTTATAGTTAGTGGCCAATCCAGGACTGAGCTCTCTCGGACAGAGTCTGAGAGAGCTGCCTTTGTTACCATTCTTTCTAGCCTATTTTTAGTTTAGCCTTCTGAGAAAACCTTTCCTTCTTTTTTCTTTTTAGTATAGTTATAATGTAATATATATATATATATTATAAAATAATAAATCAAGCCTTCTGATCCTGGAGTCAACATTCTCATCTCTCACCTCACCTGAAAACCCCAGTGACCACGGTCACACCCATCCATCCCTGCCCTCTGGCAGTGGGAGCCACTCCCTGTGTCCTGTCCCTCCATCCCTTGTCCCCAGTCCCTCTCCTGGAGCCCCTTCAGGCCCTGGCAGGGGCTCTGAGCTCCCCCTGGAGCTTCTCCTCTCCAGGTGAGCACCCCCAGCTCTCCCAGCTGCCCTGTGGCACAGCCCTGACAGGGCAGGGCCTCGCTGCACCCCAAGTGCCAGGAGAAGCTCTGGGGTTGCCAGGGGCCCTCCCCGTGTGCAGGCCCAGCACCTCTCTCTGCGCTCCGCAGGGCCCTCTCCGAAGAGCGTGATGGGCTCTCCAGGGCCCTCAGGCAGGCCTTGACCTCGCAGTCGTCCGTGGACACGTTGATCTGCCGCGCGCGCTTGCGGCGCTCGAACTCCGCCAGCACCTCGCGCTGCCGCTCGCTCATGTGGTCCTCGAGGTCAAACACCTCCCCTGGGCACACACACAGCCTGAGCACACGCAACCAGCGCGGCCCAGGGGACACCTGGCTGCCAGGGGCCTCTGCAGGCACCCAGAGCTCCCCTGCCCCGGCAGGGCCACCCCCAGCAGGGACACGGGAGGGTTTGGGAAGTCCCGAGAGAGGGACACGGCACAGCTCCCCAGCTCTCCCAGAGCCCTGGATCCCTCCCTCAGCTCCCCAGAGCCCCTGGATCCCTTCCTCAGCCCCTGGATCCTTCCCTCAGCTTCTCCAGAGCCCTGGATCCCTCCCTCAACCGTCCCAGAGGCCCTGGATCCCTCCCTCAGCTCTCCAGAGCCCTGGATCCTCCTCAGCTCTCCCAGAGCCCCCCTGCCCTGGATCCCTCTGGAATGGGAAGATCCAAGCACAGAGCCGCCCACCCGCTGACTGCTTTGAGATGATGCCCAGAGAGCAAGCAGAGACATTTRGAAGTGTCACATCTGCGGGGAGGGATAACAAAGGGTGTTTGCACATGCTCACCACTGCTGATGTTGATGTTGCCAGCCTCCATGGCTGCCTTCATGCCCTCCTTGCCCAGCAGCCCGGCCTCGCCCTTGGCCAGGCGCTCGCGCTCCTTCTCCTCCAGGCTCCCGTAGAAGATGGGCGCCCGCTTGGCCGGGGCAGCCTCGGCCTCCTCRGCAGCCTTGGCCTTGGGGGGCTGCAGGGAGAAACAGGGGGCACAGAGTGAGGGACAGAGCACACAGAGTGTGGGGACAGACACACAGCAAACAGCCGGGCTGTGCCAGGAGAACAGGGCTGGGCACCGTGCAAAGACCTRTCAGARTCCCAGCCTGGTTTGGGTTGAAGGGGCACTGAAGCCCATCCMGTGCCACCCCTGCCATGGCAGGGACACCTCCCCCTGTCCCAGGCTGATCCCAGCCCCCTCCAGCCTGGYCTGGGACACTGCCAGGGACRGAGCAGCCACTGGACATTGAGSTTTTTGCCTGAAGGCCAAAGCACAAATGTAAAATGYCACATTAAATTKCTGGAATCAGGCAATGYTRGRTCCCTTTTATTTGTTATCTGCAGAGGTATTTTTTGAGAAAGCTTTAGAACACGGAGCTTTTCCTCCTCCTGCACCAGCACAGCCAGGAGCGATGCCATGCCCCAGCTGCCCCTTGGAATGGCGGGGAGTGAGCAGTGCCCGGCTCCCTCCCCCCGGAGAGGCCTCACACGAACCTCCCGGGAGAGCAACCAGGACYGAGTGCAAGTGCAGGAAAACACGGGAGCCTGCGGGCTCCTTTAAAGCTCCGCTGCCACCGGGGCACCGTAAATCCCACACAGCAACAGCAGCCGCGACCCCCGCGGCCTCTCCCGCTCCTGCGGGCCCGGAGCCGCCCCCATCTCCCGGACACTCACCTCGGGGGGCCGGGCCCCGCCGCGCGCCGCCGGTGCCCGCGCTGTGGCCATGGCGGGAGCGGGACCGGGAACAAGGCCAGGAAGCGATGAGAAGCCGGGAAGGGGAACGGGAACCAGAGAGCGGGAACGGGAACCAGAGAGCGGGAACGGGACGAGACGCGCCGCGCTCAGGCTCCACCGCCTCACGGCCACTTCCGGGTCGCGCAGGGCAGGCCGGGAACTGCATCGCCCTTTAAGGGGGGAACTCACAGGGCACGCCGGGAGATGCAGTACCCGCTAAGGGCGATACGCGCGGGGCACGCCGGGAGATGCAGTACCCGCTAAGGGCGATACGCGCGGGGCATGCCGGGAGGTGCAGTGCCCGCTAAGGGTGGTACGCGCGAGGCATGCCGGGAGATGCAGTACCCGCTAAGGGCGATACCCGCGGGGCAAGCCGGGACCTGTGGCGGGCTGGGCAGTACGCGCGGGGCGTGCCGGGAGATGCAGTACCCGCTAAGGGCAGTACGCGCGGGGCATGCCGGGAGGTGCAGTACCCGCGAAGGGCGGTACGCGCGGGGCACGCCGGGAGCTGTGGCGGCGCGGGCGGAGCCCGCTGAGGGCGGGAGCGCTCGGTCGTGCCGCCGSTCGCGGTGCCGCCGGTCGCGATGCTCCGTCGGAAGCCGACGCGGCTGGAGCTGAAGCTGGACGACATCGAGGAGTTCGAGAGCGTCCGGAAGGAGCTGGAGGTGCGCGCGGGGCCGGGCGCGGGGGGCTCGGCCCGCCCCCGGCCCTGACCCGCCCGTTCGCCCGCAGAGCCGCAGGAAGCAGCGCGACGAGGCCGAGGCGGCGGCGGGCGGCGAGGAGGCGGCGGCGATCGGAGCGCTGGGCACGGAGCACAAGAGCCGCGAGCAGCTCATCAATGACCGCATCGGGTACAAGCCGCAGCCCAAGGCCGGCGGCCGCACCGCGCACTTCGGCACCTTCGAGTTCTGACCGGCAGCCCCGGCAGCCCCGGCCCCCTCAGCCGGGCGGGCCGCACCGCGCCCCCTCCGAGCTGTTACGTTTTTGTTTTTTAAGTTTGGTTAACACGCCCGTGAACGCCCCTTTGCCGAGTGTTTTGTTTTAAATAAACACTTATTTTTTAAATAAAACAATAATAATCCCACGAGCTGCTCTACACGGCTGCAGTGACCGGTGGGGGTGGAAACAGCCGGACCAGCMATTCCGTGCTCCTGTGAGCCGGGGRTAAAACGCCGCGGGAGGATCCTCTGGGGAAGTTATCTGGTGATCTTAACCAGACAGTGGAGTGGCCACCTGAACCTCCCGAGAGGATCAATCTTATTAATGTTAGATCTAGGCAAACCCACAGGTTTCTCTTGCTTTTCTTTCACAACCTGCGTTTTTCTAGTCATTTGTATTTCATAGAGCTCATCTATGAGCTGGTTCATAGAATTGTTTGCAACAGCATTTGGTGTTAAAATCAGAAGTGTCTGAAAGGAGATCTCGATTTTAGAACTTATTTCTTCTTTTCCTTTCCTTCTGTTCTTTCCTCTCTATTCTGCTAAATGCATCAGAAAAATGTAAAGAACTCTTGGAAACACAAATCTTTAAATGATAACAAACACCAGTTTTTCAAGTTGCTTTCAGTTTCATCAACATGCCTGCACACATTAAGCTCATGTGGATAGCACACACATACACAAAATTCCCCTTAATAATTTTTAATCTTTTGAATCATCTCTGCATCTTATCATTTTGGGAAGTTTGTCAAATCTGTTTTGGCTCAAAGGTGCTTGTATTTGCATGACAATCTAGCTGTTGCTCTTTGTCTTTTTTTTACTATTTTGGGGAAAAATCCTTTTGCTGTAACATCAAAAGTACTGGGGTGTGACAGTGTTCACAGGGGTCTCAGGATGAGGGAAGAGACGAGGATCTGACTCCATGTTTCAGAAGGCTTGATTTATCATTTTATGATATATATTATATTAAAACTATACTAAAAGAATAGAAGAAAGGATTTCATCAGAAGGCTGGCTAAGAATAGAAAAGGAAAGAATGATAACAAAGGTTTGTGGCTCGGACTCTCTGGGCTGTGATTGGCCATTAATTAGAAACAACCACGTGAGACCAATCACAGATGCACCTGTTGCATCCCACAGCAGCAGATAATCAATGTTTACATTTTGTTCCTGAGGCCTCTCAGCTTCTCAGGAGAAAAAATCCTAAGGAAAGGATTTTTCAGAAAATACCATGGCTACACTGGAGTTGAAATAGTTATTGGCCCATTATCAGCAAGCTTTATTTCAGTCAAATCACAAGGGAAATAGACACAACAGACACCCTACCCTGGTGGCCCCGCTGAGGAGAAGGTGCTGGAAGTGTCTGATGAGTGTTTTGGGATAAAGGTGCCACAGCTCTGTGTGCCAGGCACTGCTCTGTCCTTCCTGAGGCAAGCAGGAAAGAATCCCCTGTGTGACATCAGCCAGTCCCAAAAGCATCCCCGGAGCTGCTTCAGTCCCTGGGCAGGGAGTGGCTGCAGGCCTGGATCATGGGCTGGCCTCATGGATGGGGACTGAGMRSCYWTTCYYT